>CM033647.1:156450611-156901608 GCA_019512145.1 Engystomops pustulosus | reverse complement strand
AGGTGTAACCTGTGTGGTGAGCTCGGTCACCCTTTCAGCCGTTGTCCTCGCTCCTTTGCCAATGCGGTTGTGACCCCAGTGGAGGAGAGCCATGAGGTTGCTTTTGCTGGGGAAGGTACCAGTAGAGGTGGAGGAGCTGAGGGGCCTGTGAAGAAAAATAAGAATAAGTCACCTTCTCAGTTGAGGCGGCTTGAAGCTAGACAAAAAGGGAGAGAACTGGGGAAGCCTCAGGTTGCTGGGGTGACTCTTGGTCCTTCCTCAGAGGCTGATCTTGCTACTGAGGCCATGAGGGATGATGAGTTGGATGAGGAGGTCAGGATGATGGAGCGAGAGAAAGGTGCCATGTCCTCCATGTCCTCCCATTATGAGAGTATGGATGAGGATAAGAGGATTTGGCTAGAAAATAAGCGCAAGCAGAAAAATAAAAAATGCGGCCTATCTAAGGTACCTGAGGAAGGGAAAACTTCCTCCCCTCATGTTGAGCTTTCCAACCGGTTCCTCACCCTCGATGAGATCGCCTCCTCGGAAGGAGGGGCTGAGGGTGGGGTTCTGGAGGTGGCGGCGGAGCAGCCTGCAGGGGGCGCCGAGTCTCTATCCTCTGGGGATGCTGGGTCCTCAGAGTGGGAGACTGACTCAGAGTCAGGAGACAAGGACGAAGGAGAGGGTGGTCCGGGTGGGTCCTTGGGGGGCAATAATAATATGGACACCTCGATTTCATTAAAGAGAAGTTGCCCTAAATCTAATGAGAAAAAAGAAAGGGGATCATCTTCAGAGGACAGAGGGATTACGGGAAATACCGCTCGCCCGACCCTTACAGAAACTGCAAGATGTCAGTGAATGGTAAAGTTGTCACAGGACTGGTTGACAGTACGGGATCCCTGAAAAGGTCCAGATCAGGGATTCTGGAGGTCGTCAGATCCTTCTACTCGCACCTCTTGGGCAGGAAGGATCTAGATCAGGATGTGATGTCGGCTTTTCTGGCTGAAACTGTCCCTGAGCCAGGAGTAGACCCCTCTCTTGATGTTTTGACAGAGATGATCAGGGAAGAGGAAGTCAGCCTGGCGATTGAAGGGCTCGCCCTCAAGAAATCGCCAGGTCCGGATGGCTTAACATCTGAGTTCTATAAGACCTTTAAGGACGCCTTGGTTCCCCTCTTGACTGAGGTATTCAATGAGTGTCTTTCCTCTGGCACTCTGCCGAAGTCAATGAGGAGGTCTGCCCTGATCATTCTGTCAAAGGGTAAGGACCGATCTCGTATTGAGAACTGGCGTCCCATAGCGCTTCTCAATACGGACAGAAAGGTTTTGGCAAAGGTGCTGTTTAATCGGCTGGTGCAGTTTGCGCCCCGGCTCCTTTCGGGGACCCAGCACTGCTCTGTTCCAGGCCGCAGTACATTTAGTGCTGTGCTTTGTGTTCGGGAGGCAGTGGAGCAGGGCAGGGCTGGTAACTGGAAGGGGTACTTGCTGTCCTTGGATCAGGCAAAAGCGTTTGATCGGGTTAACCATGAGTACCTCTGGTCTGTCCTTCTGAGGTATGGCCTGCCGGGGGAGTTTGTCAATTGGCTTAAGGTTTTGTACACAGGGGCAGAGAGTTTCCCGCTTGTGAACGGTTGGATTGGCCGCTTTTTTGAGGTTGGGTCTGGTGTTCGCCAGGGTTGTCCTCTGAGCCCACTTTTATACGTGTTCGCGATTGACCCATTCCTTAGGAGGGTTGATCGTGGGCCGTTGGTGGGAGTCTGGATGGACCAGGCGGCACCGGAAGCCACTCTAAGGGTGGTAGCGTATGCCGATGATGTCACCGTTTTTGTGTCCTCGAGAGGGGAGGCGCAATGGGTGATGTCAGAGGTTGACCGCTACTCAGAGGCTTCTGGGTCCAAGATCAACCGGGATAAGTGTGAGAGTCTCTGGCTGGGAGAGGGGGATCCAGGGTTTGATCTCCCGGACACTCTTCCAGGGCCCCAAGATTCTGCCAAAGTTCTCGGCATCGAATTTGGCCAGGGGGATTACCCCATGCAAAACTGGGATGGCAGGCTTAAGATCGCCGCCCAGAAGGTGGACCAGTGGAAGGGTTGGTCTTTGACCCTCAGGGAAAGGGTGAACTTGATTAAAACTTACCTGCTCCCATTGCTGATATATCTGGGCAGTGTGTGCATGTTGCCAGAACCCCTCTGGACTCGAGTGTACAGTCTGTTCTTCCAGCTGTTATGGGGGAATAGGCTGAACCTAATACCACGAGTACCTCTGGTCTGTCCTTCTGAGGTATGGCCTGCCGGGGGAGTTTGTCAATTGGCTTAAGGTTTTGTACGCAGGGGCAGAGAGTTTCCCGCTTGTGAACGGTTGGATTGGCCGCTCTTTTGAGGTTGGGTCTGGTGTTCGCCAGGGTTGTCCTCTGAGCCCACTTTTATACGTGTTCGCGATTGACCCATTCCTTAGGAGGGTTGATCGTGGGCCGTTGGTGGGAGTCGGGATGGACCAGGCGGCACCGGAAGCCACTCTAAGGGTGGTAGCGTATGCCGATGATGTCACCGTTTTTGTGTCCTCGAGAGGGGAGGCGCAATGGGTGATGTCAGAGGTTGACCGCTACTCAGAGGCTTCTGGGTCCAAGATCAACCGGGATAAGTGTGAGAGTCTCTGGCTGGGAGAGGGGGATCCAGGGTTTGATCTCCCGGACACTCTTCCAGGGCCCCAAGACTCTGCCAAAGTTCTCGGCATCGAATTTGGCCAGGGGGATTACCCCATGCAAAACTGGGATGGCAGGCTTAAGATCGCCGCCCAGAAGGTGGACCAGTGGAAGGGTTGGTCTTTGACCCTCAGGGAAAGGGTGAACTTGATTAAAACTTACCTGCTCCCATTGCTGATATATCTGGGCAGTGTGTGCATGTTGCCAGAACCCCTCTGGACTCGGGTCTACAGTCTGTTCTTCCAGCTGTTATGGGGGAATAGGCTGAACCTAATCAAGAGGGAGGTTACTTACCGCACGAGGAGACAAGGAGGGTTGTGTATGGTCAACCCTGTGGTGTTCCTAGTGAATACCTTTCTTAAGATCAATATCGCAAACCTCTGGAAAGAGAGGGCTCCTCCGTGGGTATACTCCTGCAGGGGATGGTTTTGGCCTTTCTTCCAGGAATGGGAGACAGGAGGGCGAGTGAAGGATCTTCGTACACCGCATGGGCATCTTCCGGCTTATGCTACCCCGGTTCTGAAGGTGATTCGCCGGTGGGGTCTGGGAATGTGGGAGATCAGGACCATGTCAAGGAAAGTCCTTGACAAAAGGGTTCTGTTGACCCATTTCCAGAAGCCTCTGGCCCTCAGGGATTGCCCAAGTCGGGATCTGGTTATGTCTTTTTTTTGCTGTGTATATATATATATATTAAAAAAAAAATATATATATAAAAAAAAATAAAAAATTAGGTGGTGGGATTGTGTGAGGGTTTTGGTTGTTCTCATGCTGAGTGTGTGGTGAGTGTGTGTGGCTGGGCCAGGAGGTTTTGTAAGTTTATTTTTGATTATATTTGCTGTAATTATTTTGCCAGAAGTTATGGCTTCATTTATGTTTATTGTTGTTATGTTTTTCATTTTTATATAAAATAAAAGATTTACAGGATGTAACTCAGGATCAGTACAGGATAAGTAATGTCATGTATGTACACAGTGACTGCACCAGCAGCAGAATAGTGAGTGCAGCTCTGGAGTATAATACAGGATGTAACTCAGGATCAGTACAGGATAAGTAATGTCATGTATGTACACAATGACTGCACCAGCAGCAGAATAGTGAGTGCAGCTCTGGGGTATAATACAGGATGTAACTCAGGATCAGTACAGGATAAGTAATGTCATGTATGTACACAGTGACTGCACCAGCAGCAGAATAGTGAGTGCAGCTCTGGGGTATAATATTTCTTATGGAGAACATCTAGGACCTTCTACTTGACTTGAATCTTGTTGCCCAATTGCTTTTGGCCCAAACCAAGGGTTTTATGTAGAGGCATAAATAGGGAAACTGCAGAGGGTATTGTTGTATCCAGTACTGGGTCTTAAAGTTTCTTCCCTATTTGACTGGACCGGTACTATAAACTTACATTATTACGTACATACATTATTATTTTTGGAGGTCCTGGTCCAGATTTTGCACTGGGACACAGTAATTTCAAGTTGCACCTCTAGTAATGTGTTGCTTTAAGTGTTTTAAAGGACATGGCTATGGTGGTGGACCGTAAGCCCACAGTGTTCAAAGGTATATTTGCTTTCGAGTGGTTGGAAGCCACCAGATCAAAGGTAGGAGTTGATAAGTTTGGAAGCCTGAGGAGCACATCTTCATCTGGATTGGTGGTCCTGGGGATCCCACTTTTGTACTCCGTACACTCCTACGATTTGTGGAGTATGTAAAACATTTGCTGGCCTTCCTGATGGACATCTAGGAAGAAGATATATTCACTACTACAGGCACCATCATGGCACAGACCATTAATGGCGTATGCCCTTTAGAGAACTCCATTCTGAGGTCTAGGGTTCCACATGACCTATCCACCTATCCACCAGGCTGAACCCTAACCCCTGTCTTCAGATAACAGTGCAACTTCCACCTCAGTGGACAAGGTGGTGGTGACCATAGTGCCCATCTTAACCTTGACAAACACCTTTCATGATGTATGCCCTTTAAGAGAAGTCCATTTTGAGGTCTAGGGGCCACATTTATCACTTGTTTTTTCTGTTGTTTTTGCGCCTTTTCGTTTAGGCGCACCGTTTTTGCGCCATTTTTGCGATTAAACGTCAAATTAGCCGCGCAGCAAAAATAACCACCTTTCCCTCATCTATCGTTCAATTCCAGATGTTTTGCTGCGCCTAATGATATTCATCACGTGCGACTTTTGCATTTAGGCGCAAAAACGGGCGCAAAAACACTCCAGCCCGAAGGTGGCGTTATCTGAGAAGAAAGCACTGAGCCCCTTTGCAGAACAGCTCATTTCTAGCAGCAAAGCTCAGCCAGACACTAGAACATATAATAGATACAATTAGATACACTGCAGACACTGGTACATATAATAGATAAAATTAGATACACTGCAGACACTGGTACATATAATAGATACATTAGATACATTGCAGACAGGAGCTGCAGACTCTATTTACAGTTCATCACTTCTATTTACAAAATATTCTGCAAAACCCTGAGCTCACAGCAAGAGAGAAGAGAAGAGAAGTTTGCACAAGTTTGCAGAAGCTTGCAGAATTTTGCAGATACTGCAAACAAGTGTCCCCCATGTAATTCTGCACAGTGTCTGAGGGGGATATTGTGTAGAATTACAGGGGTGCAGCAGGAGACCAGCACTGGGGGATCCCCTCCAGGAGAAGCCCCTGCTGAGGAGGTCACTGGGTGCAGGGTGTCACACACCTGGGTGCTGCTGTGAGTGTTATCTTCATTCTGGGCTGTGGGAGAAGCAGAGAGGAGCTTGTAGCAGGATGACATGTAAGAGCCCGAATCTAACATTGCGCCTAAACTGCGCCTAAACTGCGCCTAAACTTTGTTAAAGTAAAGTGATTAATAAGAGGCAGAAAATATACTTATCACAGATGGTTGTAGCTTGTGATAATTCTGGCAAAACAGTGCGCCCGAATTTAGGCGCAACTACTACACTTAGGCGCACAGAAGTGATAAATGTGGCCCCATGTTTCCTATCCACCAGGCTACACCCTACCTGTCTTCAGATCAAGGTGAAACTTCAACCTTGGCTCAGTTGTGGACAAGGTGGTGGTGGCCATGGTGCCCATCTTAACCTCTACAAACACCTTTCATGATGTATGCCCTTTAGAGAAGTCCATTTTGAGGTCTAGGTTTCCTATCCACCAGGCTACACCCTACCTGTCTTCAGATCAAGGTGAAACTTCAACCTTGGCTCAGTTGTGGACAAGGTGGTGGTGGCCATGGTGCGCATCTTAACCTCTACAAGCACCACTCATTTAGAGAAGTCCATTCTGAAGTTTAGGGTTGTACATGACCATCATATTTTGCATCCACCATACTTGATCTTAACCCCCTCTTGAGATAAAGGTGCAACTGCACCCATGGCTCGGTGCAGGATGAGGTGGTGGTGGCCTATGTGGAAATCGGAGGCATGACAAGCGTTAGGGGAAGGCTTGAGGGGTAACATCCACTTTTTGGGAGATCTATGATACATCATATTGTATGGATAAAAGAAGAGAATGATCTTGGGGGTGTTTACAAAAAATCTTTATGTTGGTGGGGTCAGATTTGGTTAAATGTGTTCTGCTTTATTATTTCCATTATTAGCTACCCCATTATCATAAAACATAGTAATTATTATTTGATGTGATGATGAAACCTGGATTGTTTTTAGCTTTTGTTCCGTTATATATCATGGCATCTGCCACCAGCTTCCTTTGTAGATCCAGAAAAGGCTTAGTCCAAGGCTCTCTTGGGAATTGTTAATTTGCAATGTTCAGACAAGTTGCCCTTTTTATTATAACAGCTAAACAATGGCGCATTGAAGCCGTTTCCCTCTCCGCTCCACTTTGTACACAGCAGAGCTTGAGGAGATAATATAACAGAGCAGATAATGTGAACTCGGGCTGAATCCCTGCCAGTCTCAGTGACTTGGAAGCGGCTTCCACACATGTCCTTGTAAACTTCAATAAGGTTTCGGTGATAAGCACGACACATCTGATAGAGAGATCTGTGCTGTCTGGGTAGTGAACGCTCTTCATATCCTTTCCAGATCTGATCTGTAGTCGGCTAAGAATTCTAGGAAGTGAAGGGTTAAGTAGTATACTAATGGAGATGCGATCTTCACTAAACACAACCATAGAGGTAACTATGATCATAAATCCCTTACTAAAAAAGTTGTATTTTTGTAAAGTGATGGCATGATGCCAATTTTGAAGGAAAAAGCTTAGAAATTGAAGTAAGTGTTGATCAAGTGGTGAAGAACCTTGATTGTAAGGATCGGTGGTGGAACCAAAGGTCAGACCTAGTAATATGTCATCACTTGAATGGAAAAAATGACCCTTCAAGACCCAAAGAACTTCTTCACATTATGATATAGTCTACAAATTCTACTCATGTGTCTCATGTATCCTGAGGTGTAGAATGTATTATGGAAGTCTACAATGGACCACTCAGGCTTTAATGGATCAAGAGGTCTACAACTTATCATGAGCTCATGGAAGTCTATAATATTTCATGGAGGTCTACAATGTAGCATGGATTACAAACAATTACTAAATTTACAATATTTGATGGAGGTCTAAAATATATACAATCTATCATGAGGTCAATAATGGATGTTGATCTCTAAAATGTATTGTGAATTACAATGGACTACTTAATGTTCAATGGAGGTCTACCATATCTCATGAGATCTAGAATGTATCATGAGGCTTACATTGGACTGCTAAATTTATAATGTTCCTAGGAGGCCTACAATATTTCCTGAAGATCTACAATTTATAACAATTTCTGAAATGTGTCATGAGTTCCACAATAGCATACTATATTAACAATGTTCCACAGAGGCCTACAAAAATTTAATGTAGGTCTACAATGCATCATTAAGTCTTCAATGTATCATGGAGGTCTACAATGGATCATAAGGTCTATAATGGATCTTAGAGTACAATGGATTACTCAATTTACAATGTTCGATGGAGACCTACAATATTTCATGGAAATTTACAATGTATCATGAGGTCTACAATGTATTAAAAGGTCTATTTTGTACAGTATCAAGGTTATGTAGCATGAAGGTCTACAATGTATCGTGTATTACAACGGACTACTACATTTACAATGTATCAGGGGGGCATACAATAATTGATGGAGAACTACAATATATCATGGAGGTCTACGATGTATAATTGAGGTCTACCATGTGTCACAAGTGTCCCTCAGATCGCAGGCACACCCGTGCCCCTTTCCAAGCCGCAGACCCGTCCCCTGGCCAGCACTCACCTCTCCATGCTCCTGCTCCCGTCTCGGCTAGGCCACGCTCGCGTCCCCGCTCCCTAGGGCATGCGCGTGCTGGCACCCATAGATTTAGAGGGCCCCTCTGATTGGCGATGGCACTTCCGGTTTTCCCATAAAGACCGGTTGCTCCCATCAACCCCCGCCGGATCTTTGAGCCAAAAGCCATAGAGAAAGCTTCCTATTCCTTGCGTTTGTTCCCATTCTGTTCCTGTTCCTGCTCTGCCTTGATCTCCAGTTGTGACCCTGGACCTTAACCCCTGACCCTCCCTCTCTGCCACCGGCCCTGACTGCCTGACTCAGAGACTGCCCGCTGAATCTGTACTCCGACCTTGGCTGCCACCGCGGGCTAGTCGCATCTGTGGAATGACCTGGTGGCACCACACCGCAGCAAGACCATCCTGCTTTGCTGCCAGCTCTGGTGAAGACCGGATGCCACTTAGATTCCGGTCCAAGGTGTCTGCTAGTGTCATCTCCCGCGGTGGTCCATAGACCGGAGGTCTATAGTATTTCATTTAAGTCTACAATGTAACACAAGCTCAATGTAGATGACTGGGTTTACAATGTATTAAGAGGTGTACTATGAACCATGGAGATTTACAATGTATCATAAAGGTCCATAATGAATTGTAAGGTCCGCAATTCATCTTGGAGGTCTACAACGTATCATAAAGTCCACAATTCATCATAGAGGTCTACAACGTATCAGAAGGTCCACAATTCATCATGGAGGTCTACAACGTATCATAAAGTCAACAATTCATCATGGAGGTCTACAACGTATCATAAAGTCAACAATTCATCATGGAGGTCTACTACGTATCATAAAGTCCACAATTCATCATGGAGGTCTACTACGTATCATAAGGTCCACAATTCATCATGGAGGTCTACTACGTATCATAAAGTCCACAATTCATCATGGAGGTCTACTACGTATCATAAGGTCCACAATTCATCATGGTGGTCTACAATGTACATAAGGTCCACAATTCATCATGGAGGTCTACAACGTATCATAAGGTCCACAATTCATCATGGAGGTCTACAACGTATCATAAGATCTACAATGTATCATGGAGGTCTACAACGTATCATAAGTTCTACAATGTATCATGGAGGTCTACAACATATTATAAGTTCTACAATGTATCATGAAGGTCTACAACATATTATAAGTTCTACAATGTATCATGAAGGTCTAATATACTTCTAAAATACAATGGATAAAGAAGTTCCTATATAAACACCTTCTAACTATTGGGACGTTGGGTATGAGTGGTTTTATGACAGCCTGTAGTCCGCAGCCCATAGACGATTACAGAACAATGCACCAATATATCTCTACATTAGTACATTTCTTGTGATACTTCAGATTGCCGCACAGATACTAAGATCATTACAATTTATTTTGTTCTCTTATATATTCCTTAATGTGGCACCAAGGTGTTACCAAACACATTAATTGCGGTAAGTCATCCCTGTAATTAACATCTGCACGAGTGGCGGGAGGAGGTAATATAGTCAGAGGGGGGAAAAAAAGCAACAGCGAGAACCACTTTCCTGTCTGCCAGGCGTCCTCCATGCTGCGGTGAAGGGGTTAATGACTATAAAACGCTTGCCGTAGTGATAAGAGTAATCCATAAGATTCAATTAAGTTTATCAGGCAATTAGACACACAGAGGCGCAGTCACGGTAATTACATCTCGCAGATTATCAAGAGAGGAACCGTATCTGTAGCAAATCTCCCGAGAACCAGATTCAACCTCTAGTCTCCTAGAAAGCAACCAGGCCGGTTGTACACCGCCGTTTTTTGGGACCACTGAATCAGAATTGGTCCTGCTCTCCATGCAGGCACCCCGCCTCCTCCACGTGGAACGACCCCTTCCGCCGAAGCTCCACACTTCAGAGTGTCCGCTCCACACATCCTGACTACAACGTCCGGATTGGCAGCCGGAATTAAATAGGGCAGCAGAGACGAGGGGGTTGTTAGCAGAACGACGGGGAGAAAATCTTTACCATGGGCTCCTTACGCCAAGTCACGTCCCAACAACTTCATAGGGGATCCAGATAGATCAAAGACTTCATCAACCTACTCGGTTACATTCCGTACTATATCCTCCCCAGATGCGCATCCTCACTATTCTCTTCGCTGCTGGTGCAGATGTCACCTTTCGTACATTATTCACAGTGACTTCTATTCCCTGTATGCATCCTGATGTACATGTTCCCTTGTATTACTACTTCAGAGCTGCACTCCTATTTTAGTTGCTGGTGTCGTCAGCTGTGGTACATACATGACATACTTATCCTGACGACCTAGTTACCTCCCTGTATTCACATCTCCATATCTGCACTCAGGCATACGACTTCTTGCCTGGCTGTTTCGCAGCATCAGGGTCGTACATTACTATGACATTTTACTTTTCACTGTACTGATCCCTGGTTTATTCTCTTACACCGTGTCCCCTCTTCCGGTATCTTCAATCTATATGAGACTCCAGAGCTGCACTCACGAGGCTGCTGCTGGTGCAGTCACTTATTTGGCGACATATATGCAGTACTTCTATCGGGACTGAGTCCTGAGTGGGGGGGGGGGGGGGGGGGGTTATGGGGGGGGGGGGGGTGGGGGGGGTGGGGGGGGGTGCCCTGTGTCGCGTATATCTCCGATGCGGCACTCACTATTCTGTCTGGTTCTGCGTTGCAGTCACCTGTGTGGCGTGATATTACAGGCTACGTATCACGGCACTCGTGATCTATGAGTTACATTCTTTCTCCTTTTCTTCGTCGCCTTTCTTCTTTCGTTGTCTCTTTTCTCGACCAGTCCGGATCGCTTTACCGCCCCTCATCGTTGAGAGCTGGCCCGCACTGGGCTGGCCTGCTGTGTCGCTAGCTCTTTTCTCTCCTGGTTACTACCAGCAAAGTACCGTATCGCGGTACTGATCTGAGTACATCCTTATTTACTCCAGAGCTGCACTCACTATTCTGCTGCTGGTGCAGTCACTGTGTACATACAGAACTTACTATCCTGTACTGATCCTGAGTTACATCCTGTATTATACCATCCAAGCTTGCACTCACTATTCTGCTGCTGGGTGCAGTCACTGTGTACATACTGACATTACTTATCTGTACTGATCCTGAGTTACATCCGTGTATTATTACACGTACTACCAGAGCTGCACTCACTATTCTGCTGCTGGTGCAGTCACTGTGTACATACATGACATTACTTATCCTGTACTGATCCTGAGTTAATCCTGTATTTATACTTCCAGACTGCACTCACTATTCTGCTATTCTCAAGCAGAGGAATCTGGAGAGATCACGGCGTCCATCACTGTGTTTTCTCTTCATTGGCGCGAGATGGTTTCGGATCGCTGGGCAGGCAGGGGAAGAAGTACATCCCTCCTCTTTTAGGGCCTTGATCTCCCCTGCCCTCCTAAACACACGCCCCCGCAAAAACGTGTGGACGCCGTTATCTCTTCATGCCCGCTGAATCCTAAGTTGTGCACCTCTGAAGTTATACAGATGTACTGGACATTTAGGATTATGTATTGTACCCTTGACTGCCCCACATATATTGATTGCAGCGCTGGGAATACATGGAACTCGATCATCAGGATAATATGTCATTTTAACACAGTACTGCACCAGCAGAGAATATGATGCAGCTCTGTAGTTAAGACAGGTAGTGTAACCAGGATCAGTATAGGTAAGTAATGTATGACTATAACATTACTGTCACCAGCAGCTAGTGATGCAGCTCTGGATTAATACAGGATGTACTCAGGAATCATTAAGGATAGTAATTTCATTTATGTACACATGACTGCACCACACCAGAATTGTGAGTGCAGCTCTTCTGGTATATACAGGTATGTACTCAGATCAGTACACGGATAGTAATGTCATGTATAGTACACATGACTGCACCAGCAGCAGAATGAGTGCAGCTCTGGAGTATCACAGGTGTGTAACCTCAGGATCAGTACGGAAAGTAATGTCATATATGTCAACAGTGACTGCACCAGCAGCAGAATGTGAGTGCAGCTCTGGAGTATATACAGGATGTAATCTCAGATCAGTACAGGATAAGTAATGTCATGTATGTACACAGTGACTGCACCAGCAGCAGAATCGTGAGTGCAGCTCTGGAGTAATACAGGATGTAACTCAGGTCAGTACAGATAAGTTAATTCTGTATGTACACAGTGACGCACCAGCACGCAATAGTGAGTGGCAGCCTGAAGTGTAATACAGGGTGTCACTCAGGATGCATTACAGGATAATCTATGTCATATATTACAAAGTGACTGCACAGCAGCAAGAATAGTGAGTGCAAGCTCTGGGTATAGTACAGATGTAACTCGATAGTTTAAGTTCTTTGATCCGTATCAGGATCCCCTTGAAGTTTTGGGACGTGACTTGCGCTGCTTCCATGGAAGCTTGGTGTGAGGGACAATCTGAGTGTAGGAGCTCTAGGAAAGGGTTGTCCCGGGAGGAGTGCGGTGGCCTGCTGAGAGCATGGACCACTCCTGCTTCAGGTCCCTATAACACGAGGTGTACAACCGGTGGCTTTCCATCCATTGGCCCTGGTGGCCGGTCTCTCCTAGGCGAGTGGGCCTATGGGCATTCGAGGCCTGGTGGCCGGGACCGCTGCACGTTTTCCTAGTCAGCTAGTGGTCAGGTACCACAGTGGAACCACGGTGTTTAGTATCGACGCAGCGTAAAATCCTCCCGGTGGATGAGGTGGTTATGGAACATTCTGGGTGACCTGGTGAAGGTGCGCTCTCTGGAGTCATGAGAGGCTGGGCACGGGGAGGGCCTCTCTCCTTTGGAGGGGGTTCTCCTTTAGTGTCCCTTAGTCTGTCATCTCCTCTCCTGGTGTTGGGCTGATGCTGCACTGTAGATTTTTGTCTTACCTTCCTCTAGCATTATGTTGATAACCCAATTCTAGCACACGGGGGGCGACCCTCGGCCCGATCATATATGTGTTTACGGGTAACCAGACCCTGGTCTTGTATTGTTTACATGCAAGACACCGGGGCCTGGTTACGGATCGCACACGTTTCCCTGGAATAGGCTGAGGCCTGGTTACGGATCGCACACGTTTCCCTGGAATAGGCTGAGGCCTGCTCCCCGTGTGTACTAGCGTTGTGTTATGAATGCTACACTAGCGGAACGTGTGACTGCGGCCTGAGGTAAATTAATAAGGAAATGGCGGCGATGGCGACTGTGACATCACCGGGAGCGGGTCAGACATTTACTATAATATAAAGCTGCTACTCCTCAACCATAATCAGAGAAGAAATGTCTTCCTGTAACACGATTCCCTCCTTCATTATCTCGGGCACATTATTACAGTCACCCGGAGTCCTGCCTGACGCCCCCCACGTGGTGATGAGCCCCCAGTGATGGTAATAATGGCGCTGTGGACGCTCTCATCCTGGAGAACATGTCCCGTTACTTACATTCCTGCTCCAGTAATAACTTCCAATGAGGTAATAACTGACAGAAGATCCATCAGCACTACATCTTTGGAGGTTATTTTTTTACTATTATTTTAAGTAAAAAGCACCTCCAGGACTCCGGCTATTACACGACTTTCTTACTGATATTGATTTGCTGCAGGCAGAATTATCCCAAGATGCGGTCACTTTATGATGACACACACAAGATAGGTACAAAGAGAGATAGAAAGACAGACAGACAGATAGATAGAAGATAGATAGAAGATAGATAGAAGATAGATAGAAGATAGATAGATAGATATGAGATAGATTTGAGATAGATAGATAGATAGATAGATAGATAGATAGATAGATATATAGATAGATAGATAGGAGATAGATAGATATGAGCAGGGCCAGATTAAGGTTGGTGGGGGCCCCTGGGCGCAAAATCTGGTGGAGGCCCCCACTGAGTGTAGCGTACATACACATCCTCCTGCTTCCTTTCCACTATCCCAGCAGTAACACCGCTACATACAGCCGCCTGGCCCCCAGTAACACAGCTACATACAGCAGCATCGCTCCCAGTAACACAGCTACATACAGCAGCATCGCTCCCAGTAACACCGCTACATACAGCCACCTCATCCCCAGTAACACAGCTACATACAGCCGCCTCGCCCCCAGTAACACAGCTACATACAGCCGCCTCGCCCCCAGTAACACAGCATATGAGATAGATAGATAGATATGATATAGATAGATAGATAGGAGATGCGGTATCTCTATAATACAGTAGTAATTTGTATGATTTGTGAAGCGCTATGGAACATTCTGGCGCTATATAAGTAGAGATTATTATTATAGAAATGTGATCACGGATGATGTGGAGGGTCAGTCACGCGGTAGATCTATATTACGGAGCTGTAGACGCGGTTTGTGCTGCTTCGTTGCTGTGTGTTTGGCAGACATTTCATGCTGCCTGTATAAATCAGTGAGGTTGTTATACAGCATGTGGGTGCAGTCTATGGGTGCCGCGCTATAATCGGGCCATAGAGCTTCACATTATTGGGGTTCTGCGTGACCCTATAGGAGCGGATCAGTAATGAATATTACATACACACATCACGCCGTCCCCACGTCGCTCCTCTGGATAGTATTTTGCAGAACGCCGCGCACCATCAGGCGGTTTTCATTGACATTTTCATGAGTCGGTGGCTCAGGATTGTCTGCACGGATCTGTGACGTCGCGGCTGAGTGGTCACATACATGGAGGGGGCATTACTGTCATGTATTTTATGTGATTTCTCCACTGTTGTAGTTTTATGATATTTTTACGTCATGAAGTTAACTTTTTGTATGTGAATATTATTTCTATACAGAGGGGTCTACACACACAGGTTGGGATTATACTGCCACCTGCTGGCACATTATGAATATTACACATCTTGGCGCTATATAAGTAGAGATTATTATTATAGAAATGTGATCACGGATGATGTGGGGGGTCAGTCACGCGGTAGATCTATATTACGGAGCTGTAGACGCGGTTTGTGCTGCTTCGTTGCTGTGTGTTTGCCAGACATTTCATGCTGCCTGTATAAATCAGTGAGTTTGTTATACAGCATGTGAGTGCAGTCTATGGGTGCCGCGCTATAATCGGGCCATGGAGCTTCACATTATTGGGGTTCTGCGTGACCCTATAGGAGCGGATCAGTAATGAATATTACATACACACATCACACCGTCCCCACGTCGCTCCTCTGGATAGTATTTTGCAGAACGCCGCGCACCATGAGGCGGTTTTCATTGACATTTTCATGAGTCGGTGGCTCAGGATTGTCTGCACGGATCTGTGACGTCGCGGCTGAGCGGTCACATACATGGAGGGGGCATTACTGTCATGTATTTTATGTGATTTCTCCACTGTTGTAGTTTTATGATATTTTTACGTCATGAAGTTAACTTTTTGTATGTGAATATTATTTCTATACAGAGGGGTCTACACACACAGGATGGGATTATACTGCCACCTGCTGGCACATTATGAATATTACACATCTGATGGAAAATAACATATCTGGGGGGACATTAATCATAGTCTGTTAGACTGTTTTGAGCGTCTTTTAGCGCAAAAATCTGGCGCATCTCGTTAATTTGCATTTATTGCTTTATGCATTTATTTTCTGGCGCATGGCAAAGTTCGGCACTTAGTGGTTTTGAGTCCCTGCGCCTTATCTGACATAGTGGGGGTCATTTACTAAGGGCCCGATTCGCGTTTTCCCGACGTGTTACCTGAATATTTCCGATTTGCGCCAATTGTACCTGAATTGCCCCAGGATTTTGGCGCACGCGATCGGATTGTGTCGCACCTCGCCGCTCGGCAGGCCTCACGAAATGGGGTGGCGTGGCCGAGAAACCCGAAGTATTTTCGGAAAAAAACCGCAGCATTTACAAAAGGAAATTGTGTCGCGTAGCTGGCACTTACCTTCATCCATGGAAAGCCGTAGGATTGAGCTTACATACTCGTCCGAGCTGATTCTCGTTCGAGCTTATCTGTACTCGCAACTGCTCGTTGCTCGACGAATACTTCGCCCGCTCGACACATGGCAAGCCTCCTGCCGTTTTGCTTGTTGGCGCCACGAAACGACCAATCACAAGCCAGAAGACGCTGCACTTCCACCCTCATGACTTTGGTACCCTTACCCGTGATAGCATGGTTGCGGCCAGACTCAGCGTACCCTGGAATAGACTTAGCCGCTGCCCGCTCTGCTCGATCATTCGTCTCTGGATGCCGCCGGGAAGAGCTGCGGCTTGTCAGGAAGCGTTCAGGTGTTCTATTAGAATAGTGGTGTCGGATGATGCACCAAAACCCAACGCCCTGCTGGAAGAAGAAAAAAGAAGAGCCAAAGAAGCAAGAAAAAAAAAAGTGGATAGCAATGGGGGGCTGGTGGCGGGGGAGTGAACAGGCGGATTGAGATGAGTGGGAGATAAATGGGTAGGAGTATGGGTATGGTAAGTAGGGAGGGATAATATGAGAGGAGAGAGTAAGGGAGTGAGGGGGGGGATGATGAAAGTGTCGAACAGGGAAGGGAGGATGAGAGGGGTGGGGGGTGAAATGGAAAAAGTAAGCGGAGAGCATGAAAAGCGTGAGTACGTAGGGGGGTGGGGACGGATGGGAAGGCATAAAAAAAGAGTTGGGAGGGAGAACGGGGAAAATGTGGGGGGTGGAGGCAGGAAAGTTGGTGGTGGGAGAGTGGAATGTTTGTAAAGGGTGGCACGGGGGGTGAAGGAGGGTCAGGGGATGGGCGGAAGGCGGGAGGAGACGATGTCTTAGGGCTTACAATCAGCGTTATCCTTTTTTTTTTTTTGTTTGCTTGTAGTGCTGCTTGCTGGCGATACTATGCAGCTAGTAAATATTTGTGAGGAATTTGCAGGGGGGACTTGCTAGCCGTGTGTTCTCTTAGTGACACACATATCCACCTCAACACCAAGTGAAAATTTATAGGTTTGTTAGTTGCAATTAGCACGGTATGCCTTGCCTTTTATTTTCCTTTTATTTTTTCATACCTCAGCGTCATCCATCAGTATGCTTTCATTAACTTGGGCGAAAAGAAATAGCCATAGCCATAGATAGCATTGTTTGGTTTAAAAACCCGAAAACACAACAAACAACAAAAAAACACAAAAAACACAAAAAAGTAAAAAAAAAAGTACGTTTGATACTTTTCATTTCAAAATGTTTAACCCGAGGGTAGGTGTAGAGAGGTGCATCAGCGCCAATGTTAGCTAGTGAGCTCCGGGGCTGGGCTCCGCGGCGTAGGGCTAGTTTCAGTAAGTCGGCGGTTCTTAAGGGAAACACCGGATGACCGACGGACTTGGCTGTGGCAACCTTGCCAAACAGGATCATCAGGGTTCCACCCACTAGCTAACTACCACAGTATGCAGCATATGAATGCTAAACAACCCGAATCAGTGGCACCAAGCCCCTTCACCTGCCGGCGTGCACACCACTGCTCCTTCCCACTGTGTAGCTGCTAGTCAGCCCCCAGGCCCAGGACCCGGCACAAACCCCATCGTCCTCACGTCCTCACAGCATCCACCACGTTAGCTCTCCATACCCAGACGCGGAGGCGAAAAAAAATATAGTGCACACCCACCCGCACGATCCAAGCCCTTATGTCCAAAGCTCACAGATTGACTTAGCCTGGAGATGTCTGCCACTATAGGTAGTAAGGACCGAGGCCTTTCCAACCTTAGTTGCGGCGGACCCGTCCCCTCGGTATTCGGTCCCCAGCGCCATATGATTTCACGAGTGTGCCGTCCCGCCCTGCACCAGCATCGTGTAGACAAATCATCCGTGCCCTGTCCACGCCGTGTTCTGACAAGGTCCCCTGACCACGACACGTGACGATTGGCTGGGCAGGACCACTATCGCTGACGGGCACATGGGTTAACTGGGGAGGGAGCTGGGACTCGAGTTGACCCTGGGCTTGGTCATATACTGCCGACGCGAGGAGTGCGGGGCCTACTCGGCAGGTCTCAAAGGCCTACTATGCCTCATCTCTCCTCCACCCCCCTCTACCTCCTCCTCGAACTACCATCTGGGCATTGGCGCCATTCAGTCGCTAGCTCTAGGCACACACAGTGCCGGTTGCTACTGACAGCAGGCGTGCTCAAACGCTTACCCTAGGCATAAAGGCACACCGCCCAAGACTATACGGGCATCAAGGGCACGAGCGCTGTGGCTGGCACCGCGAACCTAAGCCAGGCATGGTTGTGTGTGTGACAACGGCCGTAGGAATGTGATGGCGGCTCTGCACTTCGAGTCAGACTGACCTGTGCCCTCCTGCCCGCATGTGGTAAATCGATAGTTCAGGTTTCCCCAAGCACATACCCCATTTCAGGAAGTCCGCAACGATGCTGCCACTCTCAGGGGCAGCCGCAGCGCCGCTCCAACTGCCCGCTCACCGCGTTGTGCGACCCTTGCCACGAGGTGGAATTCAACACACATATAACCTGTTATCCAGATTTACCAGCAGCGCAGAGCGTTGGTGACTGCCAGAGTCAACTTCCCCGAGAACTGGTCTCGTCAGTCCAGCTTCCCCAAGTTACATGAGGATTGCGGTGGATGTCGATATCTGCAGTGGCTGAGGTAACGTTTGAGGAGTCAAACAAGATGGTCAGTGGCGATGCCGCCACCCCACATCGCCGTCACCAGTCCCGCTGCTTGCGTTGCAAAACTCTCTGTCAGTGAAGCAGTCGAACTTGTGACGCTCGTCAAGGACGGGGGGAAGAAGATCCTTGTGTTATAGCCAAAGGCAACCCTCAGGTCTGTTTTCGACGCCTGATCGGAGGAGGTGAGGAAGGATGGGAGGTAGGTATTGAGAATGTTGGCGCGACACCAAGAGGGGTAGCATTGCTCGAACTTCACTGTCAGGTCGTGTATGGGCAGACGAAGAGGGAGTTGGGGAGGTTGGAGGGAGGCGAAATTGGGCAGTCAGGCCAGTGAAGGGAGGTGAATTCTTGCGAATTGGTACTCTGCGCAGTAGGATTTCTGCTAGCGTGGCCTATCCCGTGACCCTCGGCGTTCAACAATTTTCCCAGCTACTATTAACGGGTATTCACTCTCTGGACCCTGTACAAGCCAAATCTTCCACTCTCATCCCGTGAGAGGAATGTGTGAGACATGCATGAATACGCAGCAGCCATGGTGCACAGTAAACAGTATTTCCCTTCTGCACGCGGTAGCTCGAGTGCGTAGTTCGGGACAATCGTAGCGGGGGAGAGTAGGCGGTGCAGGGCAGCTTGTCCAGTCACTGGCAAGGTACGCTTTACAAGGCCTTGCACCAGGCTTATGTCGACCCCCAGCACGACACTGTCAACTGTCCCCGTTCGGCAGAGTAGGGCTGATCTTTCAGAACATTGTTGAGGGATAGTAGCTGACCATACCACGTCCTAAATGATCACCAGCTCCCTACAAACTACTGGTGTTCAAAGTGGACATTGCACGAACTGAGCTGCTGTACCGCTTGGAGGTCTCGCCTGCGCGTTAAGCGTCTTGGTCCGAGCGGGGGTTGCATGCAGCGGTGGCATCATCACGAAGCGTAACGCTGCGCGAGACACGAGCTGACTGCTGACGCTTATTAGATGAATAAAGCCTGGATTTCTCCATCATTTTCCATTCTCCCACCAGTGAGGAGCTCACGAAGTAAGTTATGCACTCCTCTTCCTCCTCCTCATTTCCTCCTCTCTCCTCCTCTTTGTACACAAGCAGCGGAAACTGGTATTTTTTGACAGGGCCCCGGCTCTAGCTGATAGAACTTTATGCATTTAATTTTCTGGAGGTGCCACCACCCTGTCCTCTGTTTCACAACAATTTTGTGGTGAGTGCCACTACAGGCAACTCAATCTTTCAATTTTTCTGAGGCCCACTACACGCTCCTGGTGTGGAAAATTTGTGGAACTGCTCCACATACAGGCATCATCTATTGCATTTTTCTGGAGTGGCCACCTGACCTGGCTCCTCTGGTTTGAAACTTTTTTGTGACTGCCAACAGACAGGCACTATCCAAAGTAAATTGTCTCCCTAGCACCTCCAACACGTGGTCCCATTGCGACATCCCAAAGTCGTCCAGATAGCGGACCTGCCTCCCCCAGTGTCCCCTTATCAAAGAGGTGTGTCGGCACGAAATTTGGGTTGTTTTCATGCACTCAGTTGTTAACTTAGTCGGCCACCTGTGTTTATCCACAAAATATAACGTGGAAACTTTATATGATTAACGAATTATTTCAGGCCGTGCGCATCTGTTTACATTCCCATCACGTCCCAGATCCAAACTTAAAGAACCGACTACACTGATCTTATATAAAAGGTTCTTGAAGTGCTGCTTTGGGGAGTCAGCTAGAGACAGGGCTGGGATTGGCGAAAGCGCGCTCTGGCAGCGGAGCGCCAGCTCCATGCCAAGATCACAACTAGACAGAGGTTTTTAACTCAGCACCTTTAATCTATACTAGTTCACTGCCTCCATACATGGTCCCTTATCAAACGAGCTGTGTCAGCAGAATTTTGGGTTGTTTTCATGGGCTCATGTTACTTAGCCCCCCGCGTGTAATCCACAAATATCTGGCAAACTTTTATCATGTACCCGATAATATATTGAGCCGCTTCTTGCTCACCTCCTTTTGGTGCCTCTCTGCCACCCATTGTTTTGAAGCCTGAGCCATTTAGGGTATGTCGCCATCCACTCTCTAGCCTGCCGCTGCTGACCGCTGCCTCTGCATGCCGTCCCTATATGTCAGGGTCAATTATTGGATGTTTTAATGCTATCTAGCCATCCTGTCACTCTGTCATGGCACATGCTGTTTGCCCATAGTTTTGCATAAGGTGCGATGAAGCAGCCTCAGAGCACCAGCTGTCATGCCCCTGCTGTTTCCTGTCCATTTTCCGTGGTGTTTTCCATCCTTTTCCGAGGTTCCCAGGTTTTTGGCCAAGCTTCCTCGTGTGCAGAGCCTTGGTCCCCTTGAAAAATGCCAAGTCTCCCCATTGCCTTCATGGGGCGCGTTATTCGAGACGAGCACGATCATCGGAAAATTTCGTCTCGAATAACTCTAGACCAAGAGCAAAATTTTTGTCCTCATCTCTACTCTTGACTATCAGTGCATTCAGGGACTTCACGCAGAGCACCACCTGGGGTGGCTGTCGGAGGAACTGCCTTGATGATCCCGCCGGACCCGAATCCACCGCATATAACGCGCCGCGGATCGCGAACGTACGGGTAAGTAATCTTGCCCAGTGAGTGCGTCCTATACAGATGTTTCCGGTATCTATCACAAATTTGCTCCCAAAATGGCGCAAATAGGTGCAGAAATGTACCTACTCTGAGCAGGTGCCACTTCCAAAAAAATCCACTTTACATTACTAAAAACTAAATTTTTAGGTTCCAAAATGACGAATTACCTCTATGAAACATGAAAATCGTTTGGAAGCCTTTACATGTAAAATTTCTCCATAACGACTTCATCATTGGCTTGGGAACATCTCTGGGAGTGCTTATTGTCTATTGTACAGATCTGGAGAATATTACGTCTCCATTTACTGGAATTAATTAAAATAGGAAAGACTCCGTTTCAGCAAGATTTTTAGTTTTTTATTTGACCTCTCTGTAACTTTTAGTCCCCTGCAGTTACATCACAATGATAGTTTTTGTGCAAGATGACGCCCTGACCGGGCCTCCATTTCTGAGTCGCTTTCATTAGTGCCACAAATTAGATCTAACCAATTGAGACAAATTTAGGTGCAACATGAATCGGTCATTCGACCGTTCCAAAGTCATTTTACTAAGGCAGCAACCAGATCCATCATAGATCGAGCCAAAAAGAAAGCAAACCAGGCGCAAAAAATAGCGAACCGGAGACCCCCTAGGAGTAAGGCCCCCCTGATCCCCCGCAAGTCCAGGCAGTCCCTAGTTCGTACAAGATGGTCTGCAACTGTTTGTTCTTAGTTGAATTTGTATGTAAGTTGGAACTGTATATTTTATAATCGTAGCCCCAGACATGTTTTTGGTAGCTGGGACAATTGGATTTTAAAAATGTTTGGATATTTGTCTAAGAATCCAGGATTAACAATAATCTTATACAGACGCCGTCTGATACTGTTAACAGCTGAGTAGTGTACTCTAAGGAAAAAGTACTGACGGAAATTACCAAAATTCATAGGTCCGTTTGTAACTAAACTTTTAAGTAAAGTGGACCTTCTGTATGAGGTCGGGTGACGTCTTTACACTATGGTCACATTTATCAAAAACCAGTGCGGTGTACTCTGTGCAGTTCCCTGTGTAGTGTGCAGGGGGCCCCAGAGCAGGTTTCCTGCGCCCTCATGACGCTTCTTAAATACCTGTACAAGCAAGTCTACACTAAAGAACGGCAAAGTCAGACACAAACTGCCGCAAGGGCTGCACTATCTTCCTGCAACGCAAATTTCGTCTGAAGTCCGGTGCTCATCGGATCGTGGCCAATTTATCGTTAAGTCCGACAGAATTGTATGCCACGCCCTTATAAAAGTCACCAACAAAAACAATGGTGCACTACGGCCACCAGTGCAGGGGCACCATATTTCATGAAAGCCTGCGCCCTGAACACCCGAATCTAGCGCCCCCTGCACACTACGGCAGGACCTGCCAATAGTACATCCCTGCACTGGCTCTGAGATAATGAGCCCAATATTCATGTCATCTAATATTTGGATTTGATAAAATTAATTCAAATGGGAATTGTAATGCCGGCCATCTCCCATCACAGGATGTGTCCTGCTATTAATACTGCCTCAGGATTACTTCTTTATATCCCACCTTTGCCCAATCCTGTGTGAGCCGCTGCTGGGGGCAAAAAAACAAGTGGCAACAATAATTCCAGAGACACACGTTCCAATATAAGCCGAGTAATCACTTTTCCCGAATTGGCAAACCGATTGTACACATTTTCATTCTGTGTCTTGGAGTACAAATTCCCTGTTTGTACTGCTGATGATAAAGGAGTTTTTTTATAACAAAAGATTTAATTTCTCCTTGGGTTCACGGCCCACAAGTAAAGTGAATAGTCCGGTGGCTGATATTGCTGATCTATCCTTAATATGGCCTCATTCACATCAATGATCCCGGTAATCCCTGTAAAAGTGGCACCATGCTTCTGGAGTGCTATGAACCACTTTGGGCACCGCCTGCGGGAATCTCAGTCTGCACTTAGAAATGTGATGCGCTATGTACACAATGGAAGAAGTTTTCCTGGTTCAATAGTTTTGGACTTTCTAAGAACTTTCCAGCGGCTTCTGTTTTTACAGCGTCCGCCCATATTTTCAGTGGTAGCCATGTTAATCTCGTGGGTGCGAGAGTTGGCCCTTCATCCATGTATCTCGGGTGCAAGAGGTGGGACCTTCATCCCATTAATCATCGGGGTGCAGAGAGCGACCTTCATCCATGTTAATCTCGGTGGTGCAGCAGTTGTGACTTCATCTTTTAATCATTGGGGGGTTCAAAGTTGGACCATCATACATGTTTAATCATTGGGTGCAGAGAGTTGGACCTTCAGCCAGGGAATCATGGGGTGCAGAGAGTTGACCTTCAGCCAGGTTAATCCTTGGGTTCAGATTGGACCTCATCCATTTTAATCATCGGGGTGCAGAGAGTTGGACCTTCATCCATGTTAATCATTGGGGGGTGCAGGAGTTGGGACCGTCATCCAGTGCATAGTGGGGGTGCAGAGTTTGGACCTTCATCCATGTTAATCATTGGGGGTGCAGAGAGTTGACCTTCACCCATGTTTAATCATGCGGTGCAGATAGTTTGGACCTTCACTCCATGTTTATCATTGGGTGTGCATAGACTGGACCTTCATCCATGTTAATCATTGGGGGGCAGAGATTTGGAACCCTTTATCCATGTTATCATTGTGGGTGCAGAGGTTGGACCTTCATCCATGTTAATCATTGGGGGTGCAGATAGTTGACTTCATCCAATGTTAAATCATTGGGGGTGCAGAGAGGTGAACTTCATCTCATTTATCATTGGGGGTGCCAGAGCTTGGACCTTCATCCATGTTTATCGTGGGGGTGGTTGGACATTGGAAGACTGGCTTTGGGGTATTAAAATACTGAAAAAACCTGATTTTGAACCATAAATGGCTTTTAACACAGATTCTAGAAAATATACTCAACAAAGAACACCAAAAAAGCAAAGACTCGTTGTTTTTGTCCAAAGAGCTGGGGTAAAGGGGACGTGAAGGACAAGGTCACCAGATTAACGCCCATTAAAGTAGAATTCCCTTTGATGTTAAATCCATCCCTTTACCTATTAATAAAATTCTCCTCCAAACTCATGTGAAAACATATGCCCCCCTGAGCTTTAAACTTACTCATCTCCTGTATCAGCTCATTTGTACTTTTGTAGAGTCAACAGATAAGATTTCACAATAGAGGAGGGGGTTTCTAGTATTTTATGGGGTACAATCTGGTGACAGCGCGTTTAAAGTGCGCTGGCAAAATATGAAAGTGGTCCTATGGCTGTAATTGGGGGGGGATACCTGGCGAAGGGTGCAGCAATCAAACTGGTGGGCATTGCAACCCATTATCCACCCCATGACCCTCCCAGCCACATCCTTACGGACCCATCAGATTTCTCCCTGTAGAGTTAAGCCAACTGTCCGCTGTCACTATGGCCCAACATGGACAATGCAAGAGTTCCCATCCTGGAGGACTTCACTATGACCCATATCTTATATATAATGCTGCGGGTAATTCCCATTTGCACTGTAGATTCCACTAATAGGAGAAAATGTGCACTATTACAAGACTAGGACCTGCCTAGATCCCATCCGTTCCCTTCTGTGCTAGAAGTGGGTGGCTACCGTGTGGACACTGTGGACTAATTGGCTGCTGTGGAGACATCTTGATAGATTTATTAAGCATCTCCCTTCAGTTTTCGGGTGGAGAAAGCACAGGAATCTCCCCACTTTGGGAGCGAAAGCACGCGGAGCTTGTGTGCGAGGAGGGCCTACTGTGGAACACGTAACTGTCCTTGTCTACTGTGTATACACTGTTTACTAGATTGGCTACTGTGGAACACTGTTACCTATTGGCTACTGTGGGAGACCTGTGACTATCTTGCCTACTGGTGGAGATACTGTGATGGTATGGGCTACTGTTGAGACCCTGGACTGTATTGGCTACTGTGGTCCACTGTGACGTTATTTGCTACTGTGTAGGCATTGTACTATATTGACTACTGTTGGAACCGTGAATGTGTTGGCTACTGTGGAGACCACTGTGATGTATTGGCTACTGTGGGGAGAAAATGGACCTGCTATTCACTGTTGGAGCCCTGTGCAGTTATTGGCTACGATGTTCATTTGTTACTATATTGACTACTGTGGGGACTGTCTGAAACAAAACCTATCAATCATGGTGGTTCGAGCAGAGCCTAAGCACTGATCAATACTGCTAGCCATACCGCCAATCCGCCATGGCTGACCATCCAATTTATCATCACAACTTTACAACTATAAATGGCATCTACAAGAAGTCAAAACAGCACGACTCACTGCATGTAATAGTAAACCGCTTTATCCAATGCCTTCCTTATTTGGATATCTGCCATCATCCATATAGATGTTCCCCTAAGACCACTCATCAAAATATGTGTGTTTGTAGACACCAAACAACGTAGGTAAGATTGATGGCTCCCACGGTGGCAGGGGTCAATGGAGCACCGAAGTGAATAAGGTGGCATACATAGAAAGGCACACAGAAGAACAGGTAAGTTTGTGTTATTTGCTACTGGGGAATCCACTGTGACTGCTGGCTAATGGGGCTGGCCCTGTGAATGCCGGCTCCAGTTTTAGTAGGGCCCTGGGCGACGAGCCGTATTGGGACCCTTCGTGGCCCGCCCTCCAGTGTCCCATCACTGCCCCCCTCCCCCTGCTGATACACTGCCACCCCCCTGGGGGGGGTGGGGGCGTACACCTGACCCCCCCCTCCCCAATCCCCTTGGCGGACACACTGACCCCCCCCTCCCCCCTCCCCTCGGACTACTGCCGGCCCCCCCTCCCCCTGTGGACATACTGCCGTTCCCCCCTCCCCTTTGGCCCTCTGCCTGCCCCGCTCCCCCTCCCTGGGACCACTGACCCCCCTCGGGGAAACAACCCTCCCTTTCAGGGTCCCCCAACTCATCGCCTTCAGCTGCCGGCGTGCGGCAGGGACCTTTCTCCTGTACGCACCGGCTCTGATGTCGGTCACACGTGATCTGATAACTCACATGTCGCCGGCTCAGAAGACTATTGCATACGGTGCGGACGCAGCTTTCGGGTAACCAGGACAGGTTGAGTTTTAAGCGCAGCTGAGCATAAAATAACGTCCGGATGGTGAGCGGTTACAGTGTCATATAGCGATACTGGTACAAATGATCTGGGGCCCTAGTGAGCCCCTCCAGAACCCCGGGACCCGGCACTTGCCCGTGTTGGCTGGGTGCTGGCGCCGGGCCTGACTGTGACTACTGGCTATGGGGGTCATCACTGTGACTGCTGGCTATGGGTGTCCTCACTGTGACTGCTGGCTATGGGTGTCCTCACTGTGACTGCTGGCTACTTTGGGGCTTCGCTGGCTACTGGAGCGCATTGTGACTACTGGCTACTGGGAGCAGGCACTGTGACTACTGGCTACTGGGGGGCGGCACTGTGGACTACTGGCTACTGGGGGGGGATCACTGTGGAAGAAGATTATCAATTCTAGCATAGCAAATTACAATTATTGAGTGAGCAAAGAAATCATTTATAATGGTTGGGGTCACCACAATATGAGGAACTGTATAAGGGTCTGACATCAGGAAGGGGGAGAACCCTGAGCTATACGCGCGCCTCCTTATTGCTCGCCGCCTTCCCCTCACACCTCCCTCCTTTACCATCCCCTCTATATGTGAACTTCCTCCTGCTTTCACCCCTCTTTTTTCCTGCTGAATGTCGCCTGGTCCTTCCCCGCCCTGGCTATAATATCCCGGTGCTTCTGTAGGAACGCACCGAGATTTCATTAGGGTTAACTAGGATCGCTGTGGTGCCCCCCCCCCCCCTCTTGCCCCACTCTGGGATTGCGCTGAGTCCTACTGGGAGGAAGGTTGACCAGCCTGGGAAGGAGTTCTCCCAAATCTTCAGGTGTAGAAAAAAGTTTCCAAGAATTCCCACCTCTGTTACTGGAATGTCACTGAGACACCCCCCTGGTCCTGTCCCCTTGCATCCCTGAAGCAAAGCCTGGGAAGGTAAGTTTGAACCAAGCCCATATCCAAGTTATACTTTGATTGATGGAGGTGATGGGCTACAGCAGCAACATCTGCAATCAACTCGTCTTAGCAGAGAATCTGATCAATAAGGAGACTAGGCAATTCACATCTACAGGTATGATAGTTATAGCTAGACCGTGGTCACTTCATCACCCACCAGTTGGCAGCCTTAATCCTATCCAAACTCTCTAGAAAGCTCTGATGTTCCAGATGTGAAAGATAAATTTTTGCCTAAACTGGTTGCAACCATAACTTGAAAGCAAGAAGAATCTTTCCTTGGTCCTTTGAAGAAGTCAAATATACTGAATCTATACTCCTCCTATCTTTATATTAGGGACATGCACAGTACTACTACTCGATCCTGTATAGATGGGAACACCACAGTACTACTACTCCGAGCCTGTTATAATGGGGCACAGTACTACTGCTCCTATCCTGTATATATGGGCACCGCACCGTACTACTACTCTATCCTGTATGAATGGGCGCAGCACAGTACGACAACGCCTATCCGGTATAGATGGAGCACACCACAGTACTACTTACTTCCTACCTGTAAGATCTGGGACATTACTACTGCTCCTATCCTTTATTATGGGCCCAGCACAGTAGAACATGCTACTCCTCCTGTATAGATGGGGCACGCACATACGACACAACCCTAGTCCTGTATTATGGGCACCCACATACTACTCACTCCTATCCTGTATAGATGGGCACAGTACTACGCTCGATCCTGTAGATGGGCACAGCACGTTACTACGAGCCTATCGCTGTTATATGGGCACAGTACTACACTCCTATCATGTATATTGGACACGCACAGTACTACCACCCATCCTGTATATATGGGCCCCACGTACTACTACTCATATCCTGTATATATGGGCACAGCACAAACTACTACTCCTATCCTGTATATGGGGCACAGCACAGTCCTACTACTCCTATCTGTATATATGACACAGCACAGTACTACACTCTATCAGAGTAGAGAGGAGATTATCAGTTCTTTGTAGCGTGCGAAATCGGTGTGCCTAATAATAAAAATTATTATTGATTATATAATGGACATGCACAGTAAACTACTCCGAGCTGTAGATTGGGCACACCACAGTACTACTCTCCTATCCTGTATATATGGTCCCATACTACTGCTCCTATCCTGTATATATATGCCACACATACTACTACTCCTAATCCTGTATATTGGGCCAGTCTCAGCTCCTAAGGGATTATGACACAGCACAGTACTATACTCCTATCCTGTATATATGGCAACCACAGTACTACTACTCCTATCCTGTATTATGGCACAGCACAGTACTACTAACTCCCTATTCCTGTATATTGACCCAGCCCAGTACGACTACTCCATCCGGTATATATGGACACACACATACTCACTACTCCTTCTGTATATATGGACACAGCACAGTACTCTACTCCTATCCTGTATATATGTTCCAGCACAGTAACTACTACTCCTATCCTTCTTATATGGGCAACAGCCATACGACCGACTATCCCTGTATATATGGGCACTACACATTCTACTGACGCCTTCCAGTAATATAGGTGCACACCTATACTACTACTCCTATCCTGTATATATGGACACAGGCACAGTACTACACTCCCTGTCTGTATAGATGGCACAGCACAGTACTACGACTCCTATCCCTGTATATATTGCCACCGCACGTCACTACTACTCCTATCCTTCTTATGGACACAGCACAGTACTATACTCCTACTTTATATTATGGACACAAACGGACACGACTCCTATTCCTGTATATAGGGGACACGCACATGTACTACTACTCCTATCCTGTATTATGGGCCAGCACATACTCACTCCTGCCTGTTATATGGGCACAGCACGTACTACTACTCCTATCCTGTTATATATGGGGCACTACCATACGCTTACTCCTGGCCTGCATTATGGGGCCCAAAGCACGATACTACTACGCCTATCCTGTTTAAAAATATTGGCCCAGCACAGTACTACTACCTGTACTGTATATAGTGGGCACGCACAGTACTAACTACTCCTTCCTGTATATATTGGCAACTACATTCTATTCTCTTCCAGGGATTAAGGCACAACACTATACTACGTACTCTATCCTGTATATATGGACCAGCACATCCTACTACTCCTGTACTGTATATATGGGACAGCACGTACTACTGGTCCTATCCTGTAATATATGGGCCAGCACTAGACTACTACTCCTATCCTGTGATATGGACACAGCAAGCGTACTACTACTCCTGTCCTGTAAATGGGCACCGCAAGTACTACTATCTACCAGTCTATATTGAACACAGCACAGTACTTCTACTCCTATCCGTTATATATGGCACAAACACAGTACTACCTACTCTATCCTTATACATGGGCACTACACATTACCACTACTCCCTATCCTGATATTTATGGGCACAGCACAGTATCTACACATCTATCGGATATTGGGCCAATACTGCTTCATATCCTCTATATATGGGACGCACAGTACTACTTGCTCCATCCTGTCTATGAAGGGGCCCTACACATTACCAGTACTCCTATCCTGTTAATATTGGGGGCACCGCACAGTACTACCCTCTATCCATTATATATTGGCACGCACATACTACTCTCATCTCCTGGTATATATGACATCACAGTACTCCTACTCCATCCTGTATATATGCGCACAGCCAGTACTACTACTCCTACCTGTAATATATGGCACAGCACGTACTCTACTCCTATCTCCTGTATATATGGGCACTACCATTACGGATTACTCCTGGTCCGGTATATATGGGCACAGCACTATTCTACTCCTCCTATCCTGTTATATGGACACACACAGTACTACTACTCCGGTACTGTATATAGGGCACACACAATATAATACTCCTTCCTGTATACTATGGCACGCCAGTATACTACTACGACCTGGCCCGTATATATGGGCCAGCACCTTACTAACTAACTCCTATCCTGTAATCCTGTAATATAGGACACAGCACAGTACTTATACTCCCACCGTATATATGGGCACAGCGCAGTACTACTACTCCTATCCTATATAGCAGGGCACAACACATTACCATACCTCCTAGCCTGTCCTATATGGGCACAGCACAGTACTACTACTCCTTCTATATATGGCACCATACTACTAATCAGATCCTGTAAATATGGGCACAGCACAGTCTACTGCTCCTATCCGTATATTTGGGCACTACCATTCCATACTCCTATCCTGTATATATGGGCACATCAACTACTACTATCCTATCCTGTATATATAGCACGCACGAATACTACTGACTCGATCCTGTAAGATGGCACAGCACAGTACTATACTCCTATCCGGTATATAGGGCCAGCACAATACGACTACTCATATCCTGTATATATGGGCACAGCACGTACTACTACTCCTCTCCTGTATATAGAGGCACAGCAAAGTACTTACATACTACGAGCCGGTAGATATGGGCCACAGCACAGTCTACTACTCCTGTCCTGTCATCTTGGCACAGCACAATACTACTACTCCTATCCTTTATATATGGGCACAGCACAATACTACGACTCCTATCCTGTAATAGGGCACAGCACAGTACTACCTAACGTCCTTACTGTATATATGGGCACAGCACAGTAATACTATCCTATCCTGTATAATATATCACAGCACAGTACTACTACTCTATCCCTGTAATTATGGTCACGCACAGTTACTACTCCTCCTATCCTGTATATATAGTCACCCACAGCACAGTACTCTACTCCTATCCTGTAGAACAGTATTTGTGGGGAGGATTGACGACTTTTAATAAAGTATGGCAATTAGAGTTGAGCGAACATGCTCGTCCGAGCTTGATGCTCGGTCGAGCATTAGCGTACTCGAAACTGCTCGTTGCTCGGACGAATACTTCGCCCGCTCGAGAAAATGGCAGCTCCCGCCGTTTTGCTTTTTGGCGGCCAGAAACAGAGCCAATCACAAGCCAGACCGATGCCCAGGTTTTCCACCAGTCGCAGTCTGTGGGTGATGATGACATTATTGACGTAGTGGAAGAAGTGTGTAAAGAGGTGTCGGACGATGAGGAGACACGGTTGTCAGACAGTGGTGAAGTTGTTGTCAGGGCAGGAAGTCCGAGGGGGGAGCAGACTGAGGGATCGGAGGATGATGAGGTGACAGACCTGGGGTTGATAGGCCGGGTGAACACAGTGCTTCTGAGACGGAGGCGAGTCCTATAGCAGAACAGGTTGGAAGAGGCAGTGGTGGGGCCAGACGGAGAGGCAGGGCCAGAGCTGGTGCATCAGCGCCAAATGTTGCCCATAGTCAAGCTCCCGTGGCGAGGGCTAGATTTTCAGAAGTCTGGAGATTCTTTAAAGAAACATCGGATGACCGACGGACTGTGGTGTGCAACCTTTGCCAAACCAGGATCAGCAGGGGTTCCACCACTACTAGCTTAATTACCACCAGTATGCGCAGGCATATGAATGCTAAACACCCCACTCAATGGCACCAAGCCCGTTCACCTCCGGCCGGGCACACCACTGCTCCTTCCCCTGTGTCATCTGCTAGTCAGCCCCCTGCCCAGGACCACGGCCCAAACACCTCCCGTGCGAAAACCCCATCTTCGCCTCCATGATCCTCCACAGCATCCACCAGCGTTCAGCTCTCCATACCCCAGACGCTGGAGCGCAAAAGAAAGTATAGCGCAACCCACCCACACGCCCAAGCCCTCAACATCCACATCTCCAAGTTGCTTAGCCTGGAGATGCTGCCCTATAGGCGGGTAGAGACCGAGGCCTTTCGAAACCTCATGGCGGCGGCCGCAACTCGGTATTCGGTCCCCAGCCACCACTACTTTTGCTGCCGGGCAGGGCCACTATATATCGCTGACGGCACATTGGGTTAACTTGGTGGAGGCTGGGACCGAGTCTGACCCTGGGCTGGCGCTGTACGCCTTGGAGGTTCTTGCCTGCCCTGCCGCTAGCGTGTTGTCCGAGCGGGTTTCAGTGCAGCTGGTGGCATCATCACCGATAAGCGTACACGCCTGTCGAATGACAGCGCTGACAGGCTGACGCTTATTAAGATGAATAAAGCCTGGACAGTGCAGCTGGTGGCATCATCACCGATAAGCGTACACGCCTGTCGAATGACAGCGCTGACAGGCTGACGCTTATTAAGATGAATAAAGCCTGGATTTCTCATAATTTCCAATCTCCACCAGGTGAAGGAAGCTCAACCTGAATAATTTATGCACTCCTCCTCCTCCTCATTTTCCTCCTTCTCCTCCTCTTTGTACACTAAAGCAGAGGAAACTGGCTATTTTTTGACAGGGCCCACTGGCTCTAGCTATAGTACTTTATGCATTTAATTTTTCTGGAGGGCCACCTACCCGGTCCTCTGTTTTAAACAATTTTTGGGAGTGCCACATACAGGCACTCAATCTATTCAATTTTTCTGGAGGGCCACCTACCTGCTCCTCTGGTTTGAAAACTTTTTTGGACTGCCACATACAGGCACTCAATCTATTTCATTTTTCTGGAGGGCCACCTCGAATAACGAGTACCTGAGCATTTTAGTGCTCGCTCATCTCTAATCGTGAACTTCAGTGCATTTCAGGGAACTTCAGCGCAGCAGCACCACCTGGTGGATGTCGGAGGAACTGCCTTGATGAATCCCGGCCGGACCCGAATCCACCGCAGAGAACGCGCCGCTGGATCGCGAACGTACCGGGTAAGTAAATCTGTCCCAGTGAGTGCGTCCTATACAGGTGTTTTCACGGGATCTATCACAAATTTGCGCCCAAAAAGGCGCAAAATAGGTGCAGACAATGCACCTACTCTGAGCAGGTGCACTTCCAAAAAAAATCACTTTACATTACTGAAAACATACATTTTAGGTTCCAAAATGAAGAATTCCCTCTATGAAACATGGAAAATCGTTTGGAGCAGTTTTAAAATGTAAAATTTCTCCAGTAACGACTTCATCATTGTCTATGGGAACATCTCTGGGAGTGATTATTGTCTTATTGTACAGATCTGAGAATATTATCAGTCTCCATTTACTGTAAATTATAATAAAAAAGGAAAAGACTCGTTTCAGCAAGAATTTTTATTTTTTTTTACCTCTCTGTAACTTTTAGTCCCTGCAGTTACATCACAATGATAGTTTTTGTGCAGAGATGACGCCCTGAACGTTCCGTCACATTTTCTGAGTCTCCTTTCATTATTGCTCACAAATTAGATCTAACAATTTGAGACAAATTTAGGTGCAAATGAATCGGTCATTCGACAGTTCCAAAGTGCATTTACTAAGGCAGAACCAGATCCATCATAGATCAGGAGCCAAAAAGAAGAGCAAACCAGGCGCAAAAATAGGCGAACCTGAGACCCCCTATGATTAATGTCCCCCCTGCAAAAATAGGCGAACCTGAGACCCCCTATGATTAATGTCCCCCCTGATCCCCCAGCAAGTACAGGCAGTCCCTGAGTTACGTACAAGATAGGTTCTGCATGTTTGTTCTTAAGTTGAATTTGTATGTAAGTTGGAACTGTATATTTTATAATCGTAGCCCCAGACAAATTTTTTTTGGTCTCTGTGACAATTGGATTTTAAAAATGTTGGATTGTCCTAAGAACCAGAAATAACAATAAATCTTAATTACAGAAGCCTCTGATAACTGTTATAGCTGATTATAGTAATCTAAGGATAAAGTACTGTAATTACCAAAATCCAGAGGTCCGTTTGTAACTACTTAAGTAGTGGACTTCCTGTAATGAGTAAGGGTGACGTCTTTCACACTATGGGGCACATTTATCAAAAACAGTGCGGTGTGTACTATGTGCAGTTCCCTGTGTAGTGTGCAGGGGGCCCCAGATTCAGGTTTCCTGGCGCCCATCATGACGCTTCTTAAATACCTGTACAAGCAGTCTACACCTAAAAGAACAGGCAAAGTCCGACAGAAAACTGCCCCAAGGGCTGCGCTATTCTTCCTGCAACGCAAATTTCTGTACTGAAAGTCCGGTGCTCAGTCGGATCGTGTGCCAGATTTATCGTGTAAAGTCCGACAGAATTGTATTGCACGCCCTATAATAAAGGTGCACCAAAAAAAAATGGTGCACTAAGGCGCACCAGTGCAGGGGGCACCAGATTCATGAAGAACATGCGCCAGAAAACCCGAATCTAGCGCCCCCTGCACACTACGCAGGACACTGCACATAGTACACACTGCACTGCTCTTAGTAAATGAGCCCCAATATTCTAGGTCTCTAATATTTGATTTATGATAAAATTAATTAGAAATGGGATTGTAATGCACGGACCCATCTCCCCCATCACAGATGTGTCCTGCTTTATACTGATCAGGAATTACTTCTTTATATCCAACCTTTGCCCAATCCATGTGTGAGCCGCTGCCTGGGGGCACAAGTGGCACAATAATTCCATAGACGACACCGTTCCAATTAAAGAAGCAGGAAGTAATCACTTGTTCCCGGATTGGCAGAACCGGATTGTACAACAATAATTTCATTCTGTGTCTTGGAGACAAATGCCCTTTGTGTACCACCGTATGATAAAGGATTTTTTTTATAACAAAAGATTTTAATTTCTCCTTGGGTTCACTTCCAGTAAAGTGAAATAGTCGGTGGATGATATTGCTGATCTATCCTTATGATATGTCCTCAGTATCACATCAATGATCCCCGGTAATCACCTGTAAGAAGTGGCACCATTGCTTCTGTGAGTGCTATGACCACTTGGGCACCGCCCTGCTGGGGAATCTCAGTACTGCACTTTAGAAGATGTTAGCGCTATGTACACAATGGAAAAAGTTTGTCCTGGTTCATATGTTTGAGACTTTCTACAGACTTTCCAGCGCTTCTGTTTTACAGCGTCGCCCATATTTTCAGTGGTATCCCATGTTAATCATCGTGGGTGCAGAGAGTTGGACCTTCATCCATGTTAATCATTGGGGGTGCAGAGAGTTGGACCTTCATCCATGTTAATCATTGGGGGTGCAGAGAGTTGGACCTTCATTCATGTTAATCATTGGGGGTGCAGAGAGTTGGACCTTCATTCATGTTAATCATTGGGGGTGCAGAGAGTTGGACCTTCATCCATGTTAATCACCGGGGGTGCAGAGAGTTGGACCTTCATCCATGTTACTCATTGGTGGTGCAGAGTTGGACCTTCCATCAATGTTAATCATTGGGGTGCAGAGAGTTGGACCTCACCCATGTCAATCATTGCGGGTGGCAGAGAGTTTGGACCTTTACTCTATGTTATCTTGTGGGGTGTCAGAGAGCTGGACCTTCATCAGTAATCCATTGGGTGTACAATACTTCACCTTTTTTTCAGTGGGGTGCAGGGACAGAGTTGGACCTACTTATCCATTTATCATTTGGGGGTGGCAGAGAGTTGGAACTTCCATCCCTGTTAAATCATTGGGGGTGCAGAGTGTTGGACTCTTATCCATGTTAAAAATCATTGGGGGTGCATGAGAGTTGTGGAACTTCATTCATTCCATGTTTATCCATTGGGGGTTGCAGAGAATTTTCGGACCTTCATCTCAATGTTAACTCATTGGGGTTAGAGGTTGGACATAGGAAGGACGTGGCTTTTGGGGATATTAAAATACTGAAAAAACTGAGTTTTGAAACCATAAATGGCTTGTTAACACAGGATTACTAGAAAATATACTCAACAGAGAACACCAAAAAAGCAGAAGACTCGTGTGTTTTTTCCAATAGCTGGGGTAGAAGGGGAACGTGAAGGGACAAGGTCACCAGATTTAACCCCATTAAAGTAGAATTCCACCTTTGATGTGAAATCATACCCCTTTACCTATTAATAAAATCTCCTCCAAACTCATGTGAAAATATATGCACCCCCTGAAGCCTTTAAACTTGACTCATCTCCGGTATCATCTCATCTTGACTTTTTTTTATAGGTAAACAGATAAGATTTCACATAGAGGAGGGGGTTCTAGTATTTTAGTGGGGTAAAAATCTGGTGACAGCGCGTTTAAAGTGGCGCTGGAAAAATTATAAAAGTGGTCCTATGCTGTAATTGGGGATACACTGGCAGAAGGGTCAGCAAATCATAAGCTGGTGGTCAATTGCAACCCATTATATCACCCCATGACCCTCCCAGCCACATACCTGACGGACCCATCAGGATTTCTCTTTGTAGAGTTAATGGCCAACCTGTCCCTGTCCAATATGGCCCAACATGGAGACAATGCAAAGAGTGTCTCCCAGTCTGGAGGACTCACTATGACCACATATTCTATTATATAAATATGCTTCTTGTAATTCCACATTTGCACTGTAGATGTCACTATAGGAAAAATGTGCAGCTAATTAACAAGGACTAGGACCTGCCTAGATCCCATCCTTTCCCTTCTGTGGCTAGAAGTGGGATGGCTACTGTGTGGACACTGTGACTAAATTGGCTGCTGTGGAGACACTTGGATAGATTTATTATGCATTCTCCTTCAGTTTTCTGGTGGAGAAAGCACAGGAATCTCCCCACTTTGGGCATGTCGAAGAGCACGAGGGGAGCTTGGTGTGCGGAGGGCGGCTACTGTGGAGACACTGTGACTGTATTGGCTACTGTGTAGACACTGTGACTATATTGGCTACTGTGGAGACACTGTGACTGTATTGGCTACTGTGGAGACACTGTGACTATATTGCCTACTGTGGAGATACTGTGAATGTATTGGCTACTGTGGAGACACTGTGACTGTATTGGCTACTGTGGAGACACTGTGACTGTATTGGCTACTGTGTAGGCATTGTTACTATATTGACTACTGTGGAGACACTGTGAATGTTGGGTTGGCTACTGTGGAGACCTGTGAATGTATTGCTCTCTGTGGAACACTGTAATGATGGGCTCCTGTGGAGACACTGTGAATGTATTGGCTACTGTGTGGGCATGTTACTATCTTGACCTATGTGGGTACTGTCTGAAACAAAACCTGATCAACATTGTGGTTCGAGCAGAGCACTACGCCACTAGATTCATTACTGCTATAGCATACCTCCAATCCTCCATTTCTGAACCCTCCCATTTAGCGCATCAACAAAACTTTACAAATATAAATGGCAGCACAAAGTCAAAAAAGCACAACAGTCACTGCATAGTAATAGTAAACCGCTTTATGCCAGATGGACCTTCCATTATTTGGATATCTGACCAAATTCATCCATATAGATTTTTCCCCTAAGACCATCATAAATATTTGTTTTTGGTAGAAACCAAGACAACGTGGGGAAGATTGATGGCTTCCCACGTGTGGCGGTAAAATGGGAGCACCGAAGTGAATAAGGTGTAAATAGCAATAGAAAAGGCACACAGAGGACAAGGTAAGTCTTTTTTTTATTTGCTACTGGAGAATCACTGTGACTGCTGGCTACTGGGGCTGGCACTGTGACAAGTGCCGGCTCCAGTTTAGTGGCCCCTGGGCGCAGAGCCTTGTGGGAACTTCGTGGCCCCGCCCTCTCACAGTGCCACCTGCCCCCCTCCCCTGCTTACACCCTGACCACCCCCCGCTGCGGACAAAACCCTGGACCCCCCCCTCCCGCCATCCCCTGCTGACACACTGAACCCCCCCCCTCCCCCTGCGGACATACTCCTGCCTGCCCCCCCTACCCCCTGTGGGACATACTGCTTCCCCCCCTCCCCCTGTGGGACCTACTGCCTTGCCCCGCTCCCCCATCCGCTCTACTGGCTACTGGGGGCAGGCACTGTGACTACTGGCTACTGGGGGGAGTCACTGTGACTACGATTATAATTCATAGCAGTAGCAAAATTACAATTATGGAGTAGCAAAGAAAATCATTTTATGGTTTGGGGTCACCACAATATGAGGAACTGTATTAAAGGGTCATGACATCAGGAAGGGTGAGAAACACTGAGCGCCTCCTTATTGCTCGCACCTTCCCCCTCACACCTCCCTCCTTTACCATCCCTCTATGTGACACTTCTCCCTTCTTTCACTCCCTCTTTTTTCCTGGCAGATGTCTCCTGCTCCCTCCCCCCTGGCTATAATATCCCGGTGCTCTGTAAGGAGACGCACAGAGATCTCAGTAGGGTTACATAGGGATCGCTGTGGTGCCCCCCCCCCCCCCCTCTTGCCCCACTCTGGGATGTGCCTGGAGTCATACTGGGAGGAGGTGACACATAACTGGAGAATGATTCTCCCAAATCTTCAGGTGTAGGAAAAAGTTCCAAGAAGTTCCCACAGCTGTTACTGGAAGTTCACTGAGGACACCCCTGGTCCTGTCCCCTGGCATCCTGCAGCAAAGCCTGGGAAGGTAAGTGTGAACAAAGCCCAAGATCCAAGTTATACGTATTGATTGATGTAGGTGATGGCTGACAGCATCAAACATCTGCCAATACAACTCAGTCTTTACAAGGAATCTGATCAATAAGGAAACATTAGGCAATTCACATCTACAGGTATGATAGTTATAGCTATGACCATGGTCACTTCATCTTAGATCCACACCAACATGTTGGAAGCCTTAATCCTATACAAAAGTAATCTAATAAAGCTCGTGATGTTCCAGATGTTGAAAGATAAATTTTTGCCTAAAATGTTGGCAACCAGACTGGAAAGCAGGAAGATCTTTCCTTGGGTCCTTTGAGAGTCAACATATATGAATCTATACTACTCCTATCCTGTATATATATGGACATGGCACAGTACTACTACTCCTATCCTGTATATATGGGCACACCACAGTACTACTACTCCTATCCTGTATATATGGGCACAGTACTACTGCTCCTATCCTGTATATATGGGCACAGCACAGTACTACTGTGTGGGCATTGTTACTATATTGACTACTGTGGGGACTGTCTGAAACAAAAACCTGATCAAATCATGGTGGTTCGAGCAGAGCACTAAGCACTGATCAATTACTGCTAGCCATACCTCCAATCCGCCATGTCTGAACCCATCCCAATTTAGCATCAACAAAACTTTACAAATATAAATGGCAGCTACAAGAAGTCAAAAAAGCACAACAGTCACTGCATAGTAATAGTAAACCGCTTTAATGCCAGATGGACCTTCCATTATTTGGATATCTGACCAAATTCATCCATATAGATGTTCCCCTAAGACCATCATAAATATGTGTTTTTGTAGAAACCAAGACAACGTAGGGAAGATTGATGGCTCCCACGTGTGGCAGGGTAAAATGGGAGCACCGAAGTGAATAAGGTGGAAATAGCATAGAAAAGGCACACAGAGGAACAAGGTAAGTATTTTTTTATTTGCTACTGGAGGAATCACTGTGACTGCTGGCTACTGGGGGCTGGCACTGTGACAAGTGCCGGCTCCAGGTTTTAGTGGGCCCCTGGGCGACAGAGCCTTAGTGGGACCCTTCGTGGCCCGCCCTCCAGTGGCCACACTGCCCCCCTCCCCCCCCTGTGCCCATATATACAGGATAGGAGTAGTAGTACTGTGCTGTGTATATGGGCACAGCACAGTACTACTACTCCTATCCTGTATATATGGGCACAGCACAGTACTACTACTCCTATCCTGTATATATGGGCACTACACATTACTATTACTCCTGTCCTGTATATATGGGCACAGCACTATACTACTACTCCTATCCTGTATATATGGACACAGCACAGTACTACTACTCCTGTACTGTATATATGGGCACAGCACAATACTACTACTCCTATCCTGTATATATGGGCACAGCACAGTACTACTACTCCTGTCCTGTATATATGGGCACAGCACAGTACTACTACTCCTATCCTGTAATCCTGTATATATGGACACAGCACAGTACTTCTACTCCCATCCGGTATATATGGGCACAGCACAGTACTACTACTCCTATCCTATATACATGGGCACTACACATTACCACTACTCCTATCCTGTATATATGGGCACAGCACAGTACTACTACTCCTATCCAGTATATATGGGCACAATACTACTAATCATATCCTGTAAATATGGGCACAGCACAGTACTACTGCTCCTATCCTGTATATATGGGCACTACACATTACCAGTACTCCTATCCTGTATATATGGGCACAGCACAGTACTACTACTCCTATCCTGTATATATAGGACACGTCGGGAAAACGCGAATCGGGCCCTTAGTAAATGACCCCCATTATTTTTTAAATTCGGCAGTTTTTCTGAATCCGTCGGGTTGTCCCCCAATTTCTGTCGCGTGAAAGCCGGCACCGATGCGCCAAAATCCGATTGTGTGTGGCAAAATCCCGGGGCAATTCAGGGCAAATCGGAAATCATCGGGAAACCCAACGAAAGTGCGCAATTCGGACCCTTAGTAAATGAGCCCCATTGACTCTCCATATGGAGAGGTGTGTTCTTAATTATATGGAGGGGTCCGTTCTGGAGCCTCTGGAGAAGTTTAGTACCCGGCACAACCACATCCGTCCATTGTATAACTTATAGTGCTCATAAAGCACCAGGACGGATGTGCTGGGTTGAATCTAGGTGACAGCCCCCATGAACTAGGTCAGTGATGGCGAACCTTTTAGCGGCCAAGTGCCCAAACTGAACCGCAAACCCCCCTTATTTGTTGTGAGGTGCCAACCAAAAATTAAAGCAGTAACTTACTGCTCCCTGTTCAACAACTTCATATTTGCCTCCTGAGGACAGAAACATAGTAGAAAGATGGGACATTTGCATCATTTTAGCTTCTTTCCAGTGTCCCTCTGTACACAGAGAATCATGGGGCCAGCAGAAGGTCCTCCAAAGATAATTCAGCCCTGTCAACTCATTCTTCCTCTTCCTACAGTCCCAAGTAGCGAATGAAGTATCAAAATATGACTGAAAGCTGCATCTTTTAAGTTGCTTGGAACTGCAGGAAGATTCTTTGAGTCCTGCCTGGTGTGCTGGGGCGATGGCCCGGGTACCCACAGAAAGGCCTCTGAGTGCCGCCTCTGGACTAGGTGAGCACCACTGAACTAGGTGCTGATGTATCCTCAGGAGGACAGGTCATCACTATTAAAACTGTCCAAGGGGCTTGGAAACCCCTATTGGCACATAAAGTTTATAAAAAACATACCTATTAATATAAGTGGAAGGTAAGTTGCCCTCTAATAAGTAGGTAGCTTTGCCCACTGCTATAGTTTGCCATACTCTTGTAGAGATGCCCTCCTATCTTACCAGTGTTGATTATGAGATGTATAATTTGTACTATTTTATATAATATAATATTTTTGTGTCTTCCATGTAGGTTCCGTAAACAGAATACCTTGACGAGGCTCAATGACGGTTTCCAGCCATGCAATGTTCTTGGAAGGCTGTCCTCTTACTAGCGCTAGCCTCTAGTGCTATCCAGTACACAGCCTTCCGGACCTTTACCACCAAATCCTTTCAAGTGTGCCCCATCCCCAATCCAAATAATTGCAGCCCTGGACAAGACCCTACAGAATCTCCTGATCGTCTTTGTGAAGATGGTCAGTTGACCAACTCTAATATTTCGAGGAAGACTCACATCCTCATCTTGGCAACTACTCGCAGTGGATCGACCTTTTTAGGACAACTCTTCAATCAGCACACTGATGTCTTCTACTTGTTTGAGCCCCTTTACCATGTTGAGTATACCCTGATGCCCAAAATAAGTAACAGTCAGAGTGCCACTGATAGGAGAGTGATGTTGGGGGCAAGCAGAGACCTTCTAAGAAGTCTTTACGACTGTGACTTGTATATTATGGAGAACTACATAACGCCACAGCCACTCAACCACACCACAGATAGGTTATTCAGAAGAGGTGCCAGCAAAGCTTTGTGCTCTCCACCAGTATGTGATGCCCTGGGACACACCGACATTTACCCAGAAGAAGGAGACTGTGTTAAGAAATGTGGAACCTTAAATCTGACTCTGGCAATGGAGTCGTGTAAAGAGCATAGACATGTGGCTATCAAAACAGTGCGTGTCTCAGAGGTCAATGACTTACGAGCACTGGTGGAAGATCCCAGGCTCAACTTAAAGGTCATCCAGTTGGTACGGGACCCGAGAGCAATAATAACTTCTCGTACCATAGCATTTGTGGATGAATATAGGTCGTGGGGGATCTGGAAAACTACTGGACGTAGACCAAAGAATTTAGATGTAACCCAGCTGACACCTATTTGTGAAGACTACTTTCATTCTGTTTCTACAGGGTTAAGTCGGCCTCCTTGGTTGAAGGGCCGATATATGCTCTTGAGATATGAAGATCTGGCTAGAAACCCTATGAAAAAGGTAGAGGAGATCTATGACTTTGTGGGTATTCCATTGGATGCCAATGTCCAAAGATGGATCCTAAATAACACCAAAGCAGATGAATCCTCTCCCAAAGAAATTTATGGTACATCAAGAAACTCTTCCACCACAGCAGAAGCCTGGAGACTAACATTGCCGTATGATATTGTAGAATTCATCCAGAAAACCTGTCCACAAGTAATGGTACAACTGGGTTACAAAACTGTGAGATCTTCCCAGGACTTGAAGAACCTTTCCTACAACCTCATCGAGGACAGATCTTTTCCCCCATTTTTGTGATGGATAAGACATTGACAGACAGGAGGAGGACACTGGATTAGTAAATAGAGAGTTAAAGTTGCATGCAATTATGTAGTGTGATAGATCTGCCTAATGACATGGGTTTGGGAGCTTTGGAGGTTGGGTATTAGTCTAAAAGTCCAGGGTAGGGCGTTCCGGAGAATAAGCGGAGAAGTCCTGGAGACCTCTTGCCACAGGGTTATGGTGACATTATAGACGTAAATGGAGAGAGTTCATGGTTAGGTTGATTAGTGGACGGTAAAAAGACAAAAAGTTCAATTTTGGAAAGATTAAGCAATGCAGTAGATGCAAGGAGAAGCTTCAAGAGGGATCATCAATGAGATGCTTCATGTAAAGCCATTGGTTGGTCAGTAGGTCCCATAACCTTAGCAAGTAACTTACATAGAGTAAGCGTATCTGGAGGGTTCCTTTCCCCCATTCAGTAGCTTCTGCAGAGGGTGTTACTGTGTCAAAAACCAAAAACACAAGGAATGTTCTACTATTCCTCTTACTGTCTGATCTATACTTCATACGATTCTGGATAAAGGAATTTCCACAACTTTTTGGGATCATGTTGTATTATGTCTAATTGTCTATAAAATAAAATGCATTGCAGATGATTCTTGTGTCTTTTATGCCTGTAGCAAAAATCCAAACAATTGTTTTGGATGTGAAGTCAGCAATAAATATAATTAATAAATTAATTTGTAAAAAATTGTCATTTTTCATCAGTATTCCTCCACTCCGGTCTTCAAAAAGTGGCAAATAGAGCATTTACAAAATTCCAAATTCCAAACCAGGTTATCGGTGGCCCCCGCCAGCTTTTGACTGGGTGCTATAGGTATCGGCATGGAGCCCTTGTAATAGATAAGAATATATACTGTTTGCATAATTAATTATTATTTAAATGAGGGCATGTGAGGACACCTGAGTGGCTGGATATGATGGCGGCTAGGCTGCAGGTAAGCCTTGGGTTCTGATGTAGGCCTCTGCCGCACCCGTTCGAAACATGAAGAGGAGGAGGTTGAATTTGTAGAAGGTAACTTCCAGGGGAATTCCTAATGTAGGTGTCTATCTCCCCAGGAGATGTAATATAGGAGGCCTGAGGAACACACAGGGGCAGATTTACTTACCCGGCCCATTCGCGATCCAGCGGCGCGTTCTCTGCACAGGATTCGGGTCCGGACGGGATTTATGAAGGTAGTTCCTCCGCCGTCCACCAGGTGGCGCTGCTGCGCTGAAAATCATCTCAACGCGCCGGAATGCACCAAGCTAGACCAGGTGAAGGTAAGCACTTCCCAATCGACACTTTTTCGGTTTTTAAATGCGGCGGTTTTTCGTTCGGCCACGCCCCCCGATTTCCGTCGCGCGCATGGCAGTGCCGATGCGCCACAATCCGATCGCGTGCGCCAAAATCCCGGGGCAATTCAGGTACAATCGCCGCAAATCGGAAATATTCGGGTAACACGTCGGGAAAACGCGAATCGGGCCCTTAGTAAATGACCCCCACAATCTTTAAGAAACTCATGGTTCCTTTTATTAGCAGTCTTCAAACAACAGAGAAGAGCAGGCTGGCGATACCTTCGAGTGTTGGGGATCCTACGAGTCTAACAGGGCCATAATATGCGCTGGTGGATCGCAGGAATGTCAGCAAGGACCAGCTCTGGAAGAATCTCCTATGGAGCCAGTTGGGCTCTGCTGCATTAGCAGCAACATAGCAATTTCTGTGGTAGCAGCACACAGAGGCACTAACATGTCCCGATGGAAACAAATCCAGGAGGACTGATAAATCTCAGCAATAAGACTAAGAATCATAAGATAATAACCCATAATCTCAAGAGTGAGACCCAGAAGAAGAACTATGTCTACAATGAGAGAAATCCAAATGGACCTAGACCTAGACACCCAGGCCCACATTCATTAAAGCCTTTGCACCAGTTTGCTCTCTGACTTTGCAATATAATAAAATGCAAACTGCTTGCGCATGTATTTAAGAAGTGTCCGAAACCCTTTTCTGGCACAGCTGCACTTTTCTTCATTCAATACAAATTTCATCACTGAATTGGGCGTCCGGTGCTCAGTCGGACCGTGCGCCACATTTATCATCGAGGGTCCGACAGAATTGTGGTTCACGCCCCATGTCAAAGGTGCACCAAAAAAGGTTGGTGCACTCTGTCCAAGCAGTTCAGGGGCGCCAAATTCATAAAGAACGGATGTCAGAAATCCCCTGCACACTACACAGGTAACTGCACATAGTACATACTGCTCTGTTTTAAGTAAATGTGCCCCAAAGTGTCCTATCTGCAGTCAGCATGTTATAGAGCAGGAGGAGCTGAGCAGATTGTACATAGTGTCCTATCTGCAGGTAGCATGTTATAGAGCAGGAGGAGCTGAGCAGATTGTACATAGTGTCTAATCTGCAGGCAGCATGTTATAGAGCAGAAGGAGGTGAGCAGGTTGTACAAAGTGTCCAATCTGCAGGCAGCATGTTATAGAGCAGGATGAGCTGAGCAGATTGTACATAGTGTCCTATCTGCAGACAGCATGTTATAGAGCAGGAGGAGCTGAGCAGATTGTATAAAGTGTCCTATCTGAAGGAAGAATGTTGTAGAGTAGGAGGAGCTGAGCAGATTTTACATTGTGTCCTATCTGCAGGCAACAAGTTGTAGAGAGGGAACAGCTGAGGAGATTGTAAATTGTGTCCTATCTGCAGGTAGCATGTTATAGAGCAGGAGGAGCTGAGCAGACTGTACATAATGTCCTATCTGCAGACAGCATGTTACAGAGCCAGAGGAGCTGAGCAAATTGTACATAGTGTCCTATCTGCAGGCAGCATGTTATAGAGCAGGAGGAGCTGAGGAGATTATACATAGTGTCGTATCTGCAGGCAGCATGTTATAGAGCAGGAGGTGCTGAGCAGACAGAGTACTAGTTCACGAGTAGGAGTTGTAAAGTTACACACTTGTGACGTTTTGTTACTGTACTGTTGTACATTTTAATTGCTTTTACTAATTTGCATTTTCATGTATGTTTGCTCTTTATCTATGTAATAAAGATTTTTGCATGATATTCTCTTGCTGACTCAGTCCTATGTCTACACTGATACTAGACCTATGACCTACGGTGACAATCGAGCAAAAACAGGAAAAAGAGAAACTGCAAGGAAAACATGTCTGATTTATTGTGAGTATTAGGGGGAAATATTCTGTCTTTCTGAAATGTTTCAATAATAGAGATTGATCTGTTATATGATGGAGAAGCTTCTGTGATAGGGACCATCCTAGAGGGAGCGGGCGAGGAAGATATACTAGCACCATGTCACACATGTCACAGAGGCTAATCCATCGCTTCCCATTCTCTTATGGTACAAATATGTAACCACCAAGCTTGTTGCCTTCTTGTGATAAACTTTTATAGTCCTCAAGCTACACCCTTGTGCCAACTATGGAACTACTCCAACCCCAAGGACCATAAGAAACTATATTTGAAGTGTAACAACAACCTAAGATATTTGCAACATAGTCACATGACACTTCTTAGAATTTGCTTAAAGGGAACCTGTCGCCAGGGACCTAATTTTCCTCATTTTTCACTAAAGACAGGTTGCAAAAGCCTGTTACATCTGCATTGCACATATGTCTTCCTGCTTTCTTTAAGCATTTGCATTACAATATAATTGTGTGTTACAACTTACCTTGCGCCCAGACAGAATCCTCTGTGTAGTCCTAGGGGTTGGACTTTAGTTTGGATGCATTTCAAAATACATGTGACTGCAGAGCTCTCAGCCCCCACTTTTATGCTACTGTACAGCTCCTCCCTCTCCCACTGATGTCATCTCACCAGACTGTGACCTCTATGAAGGAGCAGGGAGGAGCTGTACAGGAGCACAAAGGTGGGGTCTGAGAGCTGAGGAGTCTGCAGCATAAAAAAGTCACATGTTGCTTTGTAAAATGCATCCAAACCAAAGCCCAACCCCTGGGACTACACAGAGGATTCTGTCACAGTGCAAGGTAAGTGTTAACACACAATTATATTGTAATGCAAATGCTTAGAAAAAGCATGCATATAGGACACTGTGTACAATCTGCTCAGCTCCTCCTGCTCTATAACATGCTGCCTGCAGATAGGACACTATGTACAATCTGCAAGTATTAAACAATGGACTCTACCATTTATTAAAGTGATGAATCCTATGAAATACATCAGAACTTCCACCTTTTCTCTTCTGTCATTACTTATCCCGCTTTTCCATGTCCTGTTGCTTTGCCTTTGTCCATTAGGGTTGGAGATGTGGATTTCTTTGGCTTCTCGCGGATGGTGCTGTTTCTATTTGGAGACCCAGAGAAGGACTCCCTCCAGAAGAGGACTGTGAATGTCATCCTGGTGGTCATCTCCATCATCATTATCCGCCTGAACAAGTCCCTGCTGGACAGCTCCTCGCTGATGCTGGACGCCCCCTTCTTCATCACCTTCTACCAGTGTCTCCTCACCATCAGTCTGCTCCACTTCATCTTTTCGGGATATGACATGAAGCCCCCTTTTTTACGCTTTACCCCCAAAATCCTGCAGAACATCTCACCCCCGATCATGGTCTCCATTAGCTTGATCACCCTCAACCAGCGATGTCTCCACTACATCGGTCTAGATATTTCACCTCTGTGCTGGTGTCTTAATACCATCTCCAACCTTCTCCTGTCCTACATCCTGGTGACCCAGACTGAGACCCTACACGCTCTGCTGTCCTGCGGGGTCATCTTAGGTACATGCTCCACTTCCATCATTGTATACAGAGAAGTTTAGAGCTATGGCTATGAGTTTAGCACAGCCAGGTCTCCTGGAACCCCGATACCACCAAGTGTATCACATATCTAACACAAAGGGGCAGATTTACTTACCCGGTCCATTCGCGATCCAGCGGCGTGTTCTCTGTGGTGGATTCGGATCTTCCGGCGATTTACTAAGGCAGTTCCTCCGACATCCATCAGGTGTCGCTGCTGCGCTGAAGTCCGCCGAGGTCCGTCGGAGTTCACGATCCATTGCTGGGTGAAGGTAAGCGTGTGTCCAGCGACACTTTTTTTTTTTATTTTTTAAATGCGGCGGGTTTTTAAATGCGGCCCTTTTTTTTTTATTTTTTAAATCCGTCGGGTTTTCGTTCGTCCACGCCCCCGTCGTGTGCATGCCGGCGCCGATGCGCCACAATCCGATCGCGTGTGCCAAAATCCCGCGGCAATCCAGGGAAATTCGGCGCAAAACGGAAATGACCCCCAAAGTGTCAGTGAGGTCTTCAGGATATTTGTCCTTTATTTCAATGTGTTTTCTTGTGTTCCCCGCAGGAGGCTTCTGGCTGGGAATAACCCCTGGGACCATGTATTCCCTGGTGTTCTGGGGTGCCATTGTCTTCTTCGTCCTGACCTGTATATGTCTGGACAGGTCAGGACGAAGAAACACATGGCACCCCAGAACACCAGGGACTACATGGCTCCAGGGGTTATTCCCAGCCAGAAGCCTCCTGCGGGAACACCAAGAAAAAACACATTGAATAAAAGTACAAATCCTGAAGACCTCACTGACAGATCCATAGACAATGGCTGAGATTGGAGACCACTTTGTGTTAGATATCACTTGGTGTATCTTGTTGTCCCAGGAGCCTGCTGTGCTAAACTCATAGCCACTAGCTCTAAACTTCTCTCGTAACAATGATGGAAGTGGAGCATGTACCTAAGATGACCCCGCAGCAGCAAGCGTGTTGAGGGTCTCAGTCTGGGTCACCCAGGATTAGGACAGGAGAAGGTGTGAGATGGTATTAAGACACCAGCACAGAGGTGAAATATCTAGACCGATGTAGTGGAGAGACATCGCTGGTTGGGGTGATGAAGCAAGAGACCATGATCGGGGTGAGATGTTCTGCAGATTTTGGGGGTTAAAGCGTAAAAAAGGGGGCTCAATGTCATATTCCCGAAAGATGAAGTGGAGACAGACTGATGGTGGGAACCTGGTAGAAGGTGATGAAAGAAGGGGCGTCCAGCATCAGCGAGAGCTGTCCAGCGGACTTTTCAGGCGATAATGATGATGGAGATACCACCAGGATGACATTCACAGTCTCTTCTGAGGGAGTCCTTCTCTGGGTCTCCAAATAGAAACAGCACCATCCGCAAGAAGCCCAGAAATCCACATCTCCACCCTAATGGCCAAAGGCAAAAGCCGGACATGGAAAAGCGGGGATAAGTGACAGAAGAGAAAAGGTGGAAGTTCTGATTATTTCTTAGGATTCATCACTTAATAAATTTAGGGTCCATTGTTTAATACTTGCAGATTTACATAGTTCTAATCTGCAGCAAGTTATAGAGCAGGAAGCGAGCAATAGTTATACAGAGCATGTTAAGAGCTGGCAGATTGTACATATGTCCTATCTGCAGGAACATGTTATAGAACATGAGAGCTGAGCAGATTGTAATAGAGTGCCATTTCAGGCAGCATGTTATAGAGCAGGATGGCTGAGCAGATTGTATAAGTGTCCTATCTGCAGGCAGCATGTTATAAGCAGGAGGAGCTGAGCAAATGTAATAGTGTCCATTCTCAGCAGCAGTTATAGAGCAGGAGGAGCAGAGCAGATTGTACATAGTGTCTATCACCTGTATATGTCTGCCACTGACCTTCATGTACATCAAAATGTTTTCAATGGACTCAATGAGAATTAACCCCCAGTCCGGCAGAGGGTTGATCGCTTTCTTCATCCTTATGATATTTGTTGTACCTATGATAATAGGCGGTTCGATTGTAATCCCAATAATAGGCAGAGATTGCTGTATATGTGCGCTGTGTATTCTTACATCCTATATCTGTGACCTCTGCCCGATGTTCCTCTAGGTTCACGTCCACCATGAAAATCCTGATCTATCAAAAAAAAGACGGACAAAATCAAGTTATAGTCAACGTTGTCCACGTATCGATTCATTTACAACTTCTAAACTTTTGTTTCGTCTAAATGAGGTTTATTCATTGTAGGATGTAAAGTTCTAGAACGTTGTAACTCCTCCCGAAGCCTGAAGAGCACAGAGAGAAGGGCAACAATTGACTATAATTCCTTAGACAAGTTCTTCTCAAGAAATTAAAATGTAACCAAAATGTTTTTTCCTTTTTAGTTATTCAATCCAAGAAGTGAAACTCATATATTGTGTATATATATAAACTTTTTCAAGTGTTTTTTTTTGTTAGTGTTGATGATTATGGTTACAGCTAAGGATTAACCCCCAGACACCTCCAAAGGCTTTCCAAGCATTTTGAAAGGTTCCTTAGTCTGGTTCAGCAGGTGACACAATTATGGGGAAGTTGTTGACTTGACAGATGTCCAGAAGGCAGTAATTGACACAGTCCACAAGGAGGGTAAGGCCGTGGTCACACGTACCGCTAGACGTCCGTTCAGAACGCGACGCATGTGCGTTCGGGCCGAGGACCTCCCCCTGTGCGCTAGCGTCGCGTTATGACGGACGCCTAGCGGTACGTGTGACCGCGGCCTAAGCCACAAAAGATCATTACTGAAGAAGCTGGAAGAAAGCAGATTAATTGAGAGTTGTGCGGAAGGAAAAAGTGTGATAGACAAAGGTGCACAAGCAGCCGGGATAACCGCAGCCTTAATAGGATTGTTAAGAAAAGGCCATTGAAAAATGTGGGGGAGATTCACAAGGAGGGGACTGCTGCTGAGTCACAAGATCCACCACACACAGACGTATCCAGGAGTTGGGATACAAGTGTCACCTTCCATGTGTCATCCAATCCTGGCCAATAGACAAAACCAGAAGTGTCGCCAATTGTGGGGATGGTGTGACCCTCTTGCCAGTGACCCGAAGGTAGGCATCGAGAACTTTACTCCAGAAAGGCTGAATCGAAGGGCAGCTCCACCAAACATGAAGCAGGGTACCCCCTTCCGCACTTCCGCCACCACTTCCGGGTGGCGTCTTCTAACAATAAACTATAGATAGCGGAAAGCGCATGGGCTGGCGAGGAGGGCAGTTTAAACAAGGCCTCCAGGGCCGTGGGGGAAGACCCAAAGGCAGAGTGATCTTGGTCCGCGGTCACTTAGGATGTCAATTGTCTGTGCTCCAGCCAAGACAAGGGGATATCGGGGTGAGAGGCCCTCAAGGACTCCAGCGTGGGAACGGACTGATACCGGATAGTTTTAGAACATTTTATGCTTCCGTCTGATGACAAGCTTTTTGGAGATGGAACCCGTCCACACTGTCAAAAGTACCAAGACCTGGTGTAATAACCAGAGTATCCTGCACCTGACTGGTCAGCAAACTCACCCGACCTCTACCCCATAGAGAATCTAGGAGAGACACCGGACCCAACAATGAGGATGCACTAAAGGCGACTATCACACAACCTAGGCTTCCATAACACCTCTACAGCGCCATCAGCTCATCCCTATAGAGCAGGAGGAGCTGACCAGATAGTACATAGTGTCCTATCTGCAGGCAGCATGTTATAGAGCAGGAGGAGCTGATCAGATTGTACATAGGGGCTCATTTACTAAGGGTCCGAATCGCGTGATTCCGGTGAGTATCCCGACGATTTCCGTTTTGCGCCGAATTCCGCCGGGATATTGGCGCACACGAACACCTACTGGAAATCGACGCACGGACCTTAGTGAATCCCGAATCCTTGTCGGAGAACGCGCCGCTGGATCGCAACTGGACCAGATAAGTAAATGTGCCCCATTGTGTCCGATCTGCAGGCAGCATGTTATAGAGCAGGAGAAGCTGAGCAGATTGTACATAGGTCCTATCTGCATGCAGCATGTTATAGAGCAATAGGAGCTGAGCAGATTGTACATAGTGTCCTATCTGCAGGTAGCATGTTATAGAGCAGGAGTAGCTGAGCAGATTGCACATAGTGTCCTATCTGCAGGCAGCATGCTATAGAGCAGGAGGAGCTGGGCAGATTGTATATAGTGTCCTATCTGCAGGCAGCATGTTATAGAGGAGGAGGAGCTGAGCAGATTGTACATAGTGTCCTATCTGCAGGCAGTATGTTATAGAGCAGGAGGAGCTGAGCAGATTGTACATAGTGTCCTATCTGCAGGCAACATGTTATAGAGCAATAGGAACTGAGCAGATTGTACATAGTTTCCTATCTGCAGGCAGCATGTTATAGAGCAGGAGGAGCTGAGCAGATTGTACATAGTCTCTTATCTGCATGCAGTATGTTATAGAGCAGGAGTAGCTGAGCAGATTGTACATAGTCTCCTATCTGCAGGTAGCATGTTATAGAGCAGGAGTAGCTGAGCAGATTGTACATAGTTTCCTATCTGCAGGCAGCATGTTATAGAGCAGGAGGAGCTGAGCAGATTTGTTACATAGTTGTCCTATCTGCAGCAGCATGTTAAGAGCAGGAGAGCTGAGCAGATTGTACATAGTGTCCTATCTGCAGGCAGCATGTTATAGAGCAGGAGCAGCTGAGCAGATTTGTACATAGTGTCCCTAATCTGCAGGCACAGTTAGCATGTGGTATACTAGTGTAAGAGCCAGGATGTGGGCGTCTGAGCAGATTGATATATTATTCTAGTTCTATACATTAGGACCCATTGAATGACTGACAGCTATATCTACCTGCAGACACAAATAACCTCACACCAGACTAGAATGAGCAGACTAATACATATTTTAATAAATGATAAAGTAAGAAACAAAAAATAAAGATATCAAGAAATACCGTAGTTAATCACATCCATGTGTATTATCTGTGCAATGTGACAGCAGCAGAGAATGGGATCTGTACTGACCTGTGACCTCTGACCTCATACCGGGGGCTGGACTGGAAAATGAAAGTGAAAGGAAAAGATGGAGAAACTTGCTGTGAGTAGATTCACATTAATATGTATAAAAAAATGTTTTTTTCTGACCCTTTTTTGTCAATCTGCGGGAGAGAACATGTCACTTATTCCATTTTTGGTCTAGTTTCTGAAATAATCTTAGAAAGTGTCACCTCATTGAGAACATAACCTAATTTCTAGGTAATTTAGCCAACAGGGCGAGTCACAGAACTTCATATTATGCACCTCAGCTGCTGCAGAAACATCATCATACATATCTCAGCTGCTGCAGAACATCATCATACACAGGGCCGGATTAAGGTTGGTGGGGGCCCCTGGGCACAAAATCTGGTGGAGGCCCCCACTGATAGTAGCGTGCACACACGTCCTCCTGCTCACTATCCACTATCCCCCCCCGCAGTAACAACGGCTACTACAGCCGCCCGCCCTCCAGTAAACACAGCTACATACAGCCGCCTCCTCCCAGTAACACAGCTACATACACCAGCCGCCTCATCCCCAGTACACAGCTACATACAGCCGCCTTCATCCCCAGTAACACAGCTACAACAGCCCGCCTCTCCTCCGTAACACAGCTACATACACCCCCTCTCGTCCCCAGTAACACCACTACATACAGCCGCCTCATCTCCCCCTAACCACAGCTACATACAGCCGCCTCACCCCCAGTAACACAGCTACAATACAGCCGCCTCCATCCCCCAGTAACACAGCTACATACAGCCGCCCTCATCCCCAGTAACACAGCTACATAACAGGCATACAGCCGCCTCACCCCCAGTAACACAGCTACATACAGCCCGCCTCATCCCCAGTAACACACCGCTACATCAGCCGCCGCCCCCCAGTAACACAGCTACATACAGCCGCCTCCCCCCCATTAACACAGCTACATACAGCCACCGCCTCATCCCCCATTAACACAGCTTACAACAAAGCCGCCTCACACCCAGTAAAACACAGCTACATACAGCCACTCCCCCCCCCAGTAACACAGCTACACACAGCCCGCCTCATCATTCCCCAGTAACACAGCTACACACACAGCCCCCCTCCCATCCCCAGTAAATACCAGCTAACATACAGCCGCCTCATCCCCAGTAAAACGCTACATATAAGCCGCCTCCTCCCCAGTAACACAGCTACATACAGCCGCCTCATCCCCCAGTAACACAGCTACTTACAGCCCGCCTCGCCCCCTTAACACCGCTACATACAGTCATCCCCCCCCCCCCCCCCCCCCCCCCCCCCCCCCCCCACCCCCCCCGACCACAGCACACCCCCCTCACCCCCAGTAACACAGCTACATACAGCCGCCTCCCCCCAGTAAACACAGCTACACATACAGCCGCCTCACCCCGTAACACAGCCTACATAACAGCCCGCCTCATCCCCAGTAACACAGCTACATACAGCCCGCCTCAGCCCCACCCCACCCCAGTAAACAACAGACAATACAGCCGCCCCCATCAATCCCCCAGTAACACACGCTCTCACAGCCCCACCTCATCCCCAGTAACACACCCATACACCGCCAATCCCCCCCGCAACCACAGCTACATACAGCCGCCTCACCCCAGTAACACAGCTACATACAGCCGCCCTCCATCCCCAGTAAACACACTACACATCGCTCAGCACCCCCATTAACAATCACATACAGCCACCTCATCCGCCCAAGTAACACAGCTACATACAGCCCCTCCATCCCCCAGTAACCAGCCTACATACAGCCGCCTCATCCCCCCAGTAACACATCTACATCAGCCGCCTCCCCCATTAACACAGCTACTAACAACCCCGCCTCATCCCATATAACACAGCTAACTTACCCAGCCGACGTCCGCCCCCCTGTACACACGCTCTTTATATCTACCTTCACCGCTACCAGATATGCAGTCCCATGTAACATCACTCGCCACCTAAAGCAACACACACATTCACTATATAGAGCATATACATAGCATATATAAAAACACAAAACACATCATATATACATATATTTAAGGTGCACCTATATATGTGGCATATAAATTTATGTCGTGTATAAATCAGTACAGACACGTCCCCCGACTTACATACGACTCCTAGTTTTTACAAACGGACCTCTGAATTTGGTAATTTATTTGTACTTTAGTCCCTAGGCTACAAATGATCAGCTGTAACAGATATCCATCCACAGCGTCTGTAATGAAGCTTTAATTGTTAATCCTGGTTCTTATGACAACCAACATTTTTAAAATACAAATTGTCACAGAATTCCAAAAAAGTTCTGGCTGGGACTACAATGATAAATATATAGTTCCGACTTACATACAAACTCAACTTAAGAACACAAACCTACAAGACCCTATCTTGTATGTAACCTGGGACTTGCCTGTATATGCATCTATGGCATATATGCACATCATATACAATATACACAGTATAAACAATATATGCACAGTATAGACATATATACACAGTATATACATTATACACAGTAGATGCATATATTAACACATATATACACAGTATATACATATTTAGGGCTCATTCCACACCACGGCGCCGCTTGGGGGGACGTACATGCCGCCGCAAAATTTGCGGCCCTCATATACGTCCCCCATAGAGGGCAATGGCGGCCCCGGCAGCGGTACAGTGCCACACATGTGTGGCACCAATTCCGTGCCATACATTGCAGAAAGAAGAGCCTGGCTCTATGCTTTTTTGCGTGTGTGTGGCCGCTCAACGCTTTTTTTCTATGAAGAGAGGAGGGATCACCTCTCCCTCCCGATGGCGGTGCATTTGAAACTCGTGAATTACCCATACATCAGTAGATACCCGTACTACACATCACTTTTTACACAGTAATATACAACGTTCAATACAGTAGATGCATACATAACCAAATCCACACACATTTACACAGTATTTCACGTTATATAATATAGAATGCATACTAACATATACACACAATTTACGCAGTATATACACATATCTACGAACGTACTATAGTCGATGATCCTACCACATATAACACACATTTACACAGTAATAACACTAATACATGTATATAAACAGTCGAATGCTGCATACACATATACACACATTTATACAAGTAATATACCCACTAATACAGAGTCGATGCGATACATACACCATATACACACACTTTACACATATCACACGTATATACAGATCGATGCATACCATACAAAATACCCACACAACTTTACCAGTAAAATATACCGTATATACAGTCGATGCATACATACACACCATATACACACAATTTTAGCACACATATACACACCACGTATTACGTCATGCTACATCACATATACACACCACATTTATCACATTATACACGTATATACAGTTGATCATACATACACATATTACAAACAACACACCATTTAACACAGTTATATACAACGTAAATATACAAAGTTCCGATGCAATACATACACATATCCCACAGACACATTTACACATTATACACGTATATACAGTCGCTGCAATACATACAACATATACAACAACATTTTTACACCGTATATACAACGTACTATAAAGTCGGTGGCATACATACACAACATATACACACATTTACACAGTATTAAAGTATATACACGTATAATACAGTAAGATGCATATGTACCCAGTAATAAAATACACATATTATAATAGATGCATATATACACATAATATACAATATACATTAAATGCACTATATACAACACATAATATACATTAGATATACACACAAATTACATATTATAAAAATACTTAACCTTTAAAGGGTTACTGGCCACAGCCGGTCATGGGCCGGGTGTTTCCCGAGCCGGTGGGGGTTCTTGCAGGTGCTTGTTCGGGCCGGGGGGTGGGGAGGGCCGGTGCTGTTTCGGGCGAGGGGCGGCAGGTTGTGGTTTGTTCGCGCGAGGTGGGTCGGCAAAGGTTCGCCGCGCATTTGGCTGATTATTCAGCTGGGGGGGGTGGGGGGGGGATGGGGGTACCGGACATGAGATTAGCAGAGCTCTGGTGGCTTTTTTTTTCACAGCGGGGGGGGGGGTGTTGGGGTGTGACGGAGGGAGTTTCGGAGGGGGGGCGTTTTTTTTTTTTTTTCCAGGTGGGGGGGTTTGGGTTGTGACGGAGGGTTTAGTTGCGGAGCGGCGGCGTACTTTTTTTTGTTTCCCCAAGCGGGTTGGTGGATTGGGTGTTTGTACGGACGGGAGTTGCGGGGTATTTTGGTTTTTTTTTTGTGGCCGGGGGGCGGCGGGGATATGTAGCTAAAATGCATTATGCCAGGCGACAGGGTGGTGGGCCAGGAGTGGTGTTGGCGGTCCCCCGACTGATGTCTAAGGTCTGGGCCGTGCAGCTCGCCTTGCAAGGGTGGATGGACGTGGGGGTAGGGTCCTCGGACATGGAGGCGGTGGGGAGGAGGTAAACTATCCGTGGAGCGGCAGTGTGGAAAGTCACCTGTGGCGGGGGGGCAAGCCGGGCTTCAGGAGGTGGCGGCACAGGAGTGCTTGAGCCGCGTGGGGGCAAACCTTGTTGGAGGCCCCCTGGGGGGGCAAATGGTGGTGGCCCCGGGCTAGACCCCGGTGAAGCACCCTTGCCTATAATCCGGCCTCATTGTATCATACAACTCAGTCTGCTCTAGAACATCATATCTATACCTGAGCCCCAGACTGCTGTGCAGACATCATCATACATTTCGTCAGCTGCTGCGAAGCCTCAATCATACCACGCCTCAGTGCTTGCAGAACATCATCATCACACCTCAATTTGCTGAGAACATTATCATTGATGCCTCAGCGCTGGCAGGACATCATCATACATGCCTCAGCCTGCGCAGAACTCATAATACACAGAACATATTTTAGCCTGGCATTGTAACTGACCATCATGTGATTGGTCGATCTGCTTTAACCCTTCTACGTATTTACATTGTATCTTGTACATTTTGTGCCTGCATTATCATGGTATGGGGGGAGTATGGAGGTGATATTTTGGGTTGCCTCATAAACCCATCCCCAGTTTTTGCATTACAGAACAAGCATTTAAGTATTTTTTTTGTGTAGTTAATAAACTTGTATCTACTATCTTGTTGCAATGAGGCGCACTCTTGAGGATCATATCTGCCACCCCACCGTGTTTTTGTGTAGCTCCCCAATGTCCAGAGGCTAATCCATTCGCTTCCGACATTCCACATTTCTATGGTACAATATGTAACCACACCAAGGTTGTTGCCCTCCTTGTGATCATTTTAATAGTCCTCATATCTAACACCCGATGCTGTTGTCTCCGACTATGAACTACTCCAACCCCAATGGACATAAGGAACTTGGGAGCAACAACGTAAGATATTTGTGCTAACTACTAGTCCAGACCTTCTGAGAGATTGCGTAAAACTGAACACTGCGGTGCCTAAGAGGACCTAGTCATCTCCAATCTGAGAGCACTGAGACTTTTGGGCCTATTTATCAGTGCGCACAGTGGCGCAGAGGCCCTAAATATATCGCAATATGCAACCTTATTTTGGGCGTAACTGCATCTTCATTATTGACCAATCCCCGTCCACCCCATTCACGCCAGTGGGGGTTAAGGGACATGAAGGGGCGGAGTGCCAGCCCGTGGTATTGGTCCAGGTACGGGGCTTACTGAGAGAATACACACGCGCGCGTGTAGAATAACGCTAACCGGATACATCAATAGGCAGAAGCAGTGCATATCATATGCATATGATAAATGTCCCCCTTTATATCCATCTGCTCCACTTCCCCCTTTCTATAACATCCTGCCTGCAGTAGGATCCACTAATATAATCTGCTCAGTTCCTCCTCTCTAGTAACAGTGCTGTCTGTCAGAATAGGACCTAGTACAATCTGCTAAGGTCCCCCTGCGGTTATAACTTCTTGCCTGCAGATAAGGACACTATGTACAATCTGCTGTACAGATCCTCCTGCTCATAACAGTCTGCTTGCAGATAGGACACACTAATGTACATCCTTCTCAGCTCCTCCTGCTCTATAGGCATCTGCCTGCAGATAGTAACACTCGGTACCAATCTGCTGCAGCCCTCCTGCTCTATCACTAGCTGGCCTGCAGATAGACCACAAATACAAGTTGCTCAGGCTCCTCCTGCTTTATACACATCTGTCTGAGATAGGACACTATGTATACCATCTGCCTCAGCTCCTTACTCTATACATGGCTGTCTGCACATAGGACCTATATACAATTCATACACTCATCTCTGCTGTATTCATGCTGGCCTGCAGATAGACACTATGTACCAATCCGCTCAGCTTCCTCTAGTCTTCTACTACATTGCCTCCTGACAGATAGCACACTATGTACATATTGCTCATCTCCTCCTGCTCTATAGCATGCTGTGCCTGCAGAATAGGACACGATATGTACATGCTCTGCTCACTCTGCTCCTGCTCTATACACATCGCTGGCCTCAGATAGACACTATATCAATTTGCTCAGCTCCTCCTGCTTTATAACATCTGTCTGCAGATAGGACACCGATGTAACCGCATCTGCTCGCATCACCTCTAGCTCTATACCATGTCTTGGGGCAATGCAGATAGCGCACTCATATACAATCTGCTCAGTCCTCCTGCTCTAATCTGCTGCCTGCAGATAGCACTAAATACACATTTTCTCACCTCCTCCTGCTCTATACAACATGCTCCGAGCTGCAGTATAGGCGACATGGGGGTCATATTCTACTAAGGGCCTCGATTCTCGTTTTTCCCGCGTTACTCCGTAAGTTATCTCCGATCCACGCTGTTATTGCGCCGTGTTTTGGCGCCGCTGTCATTGCGGTGCTTGGCGACTGCGATCTCGGTGTAAGGCGCATCGGTGCACGGCAATGCGCGCGCAGAAATCGGGGGCGTGCCAGCGACAAACCCGTACGTATTCGGAAAACCGCCGCCTTGTAAAAACCGAAATTGTGTCCGCTTGGGGAGCGCTCCACCTTCACCTGTCTATGGCAGTGATAGGGCGAACCTGTTTAGATGCCGAGTGCCCAAACTACACAACAGCACACTTATTTATCAGCGGGGAAAGTGCCAACCACACAAAATTTAATTTGTGATTTATACTCCCTTCCGTCACAGTTTTCATGTGATCCCAACCACCCTGAGACCACAAATAAACAAAAAATTAGCACTTAAGCTGTCACTTTACAAATACCTTCTGTGTCACTAGCAAGTCCTGGCGGTCTGGGACTGGCAGGAAGTATACCTAGAGTATGCTCTGGTGATGGCCTGAGTGCCACAGAAAGGGCCTTGAGTGCCACCGTCTGGCTACAGTGCCATAGGTTAGCCATCACTGTGTCTATGTGGATGGTGCATTCGGGCGTTAAGATTATTTTCGGCGCGTCGCAGGTCTGCGCCGACCTGGTGGACGCGGGGGAACTACCATCTTAAATCCGCCGCCGGACCGAATCCTGTTGCAGAGAAACGCGAGCCGACTGGTATCGTCGAATGGGCCGGTATGTAAAGGTGTCCCCAATATACAACTGCTCAAGCTTCCGTCCTGCTCTATACCATGCATTCCTGCAGAAGGACACTAGTGAGATGTGCTCGAGTGTCGTCCTGCTCTATACGCTGCTGCAGGATCGAACACTATTGTACAATCAGCAAGTATTACAACAATGAACCCCGACAATTTATAAAGTGAGGTAATCCGAAAAAATCATCAGAATCTTCCACGTTTTGTCCACTTTCTGTCTTACTTATCCCCTTTTCCATGTTCTGTTACTTTGCCTTTGTCTATTAGGGTTGGAGATGTGGATTACTTGCAGCTTCTTCTCCCACGATGGTGCTGATTTCTAATTTTAGACCTAGTAAACGGCCCCTTCCATAGAGGACTGTGGAATGTCATCCTGGTGGTCACTCCCATCATCGATTATGGTCCTGACAAGTCCCCTGCGGACAGCCTCCTCGCTGATGCTGGGACGCCCCCTCTTCATTCACCTTCTATTACCAGTGTCTCCTCCCATCAGTCTGCTCCACGTCATCTTTTCGGGGATATGGTAATATTGAGCCCCTTTTAACGTTGTAACCCCCCAAAATCCTGCAGAACCTCACCACGCCCGCGATCATAGGTCTCCATTAGCTTGATCACCCTTAACCTCATCGATGTCTCCACTACTAGCGGTCGAGATTATTTCACCTCTGTGCTGTGTCTTCTCCGTACCATCTCCACCTCTCCTGTCCTACATCCTGGTGCCCGCCAGTACTGAAACCCTACTAACGCTCTGCGTGTCCGTCTGCGGGTCATCTTAGTACATCCTCCACTTCCATCATTTGTATACAGAGAAGTTAAGAGCTATGGCTAAATGATTTAGCACAGCCAGGTCTCCTGGCGACCCCTCGATATACCACCAGTGTATCACATACTCGAACACAAAGGGGCAGATTTACTTACACACCTACCCGTCATTCCCCATCGGTCCACGGCGTGTTCTCTGTGTAGGCTGCGGATCTTCACCGGCGATTCACTAAGGTCACTTCCCCCGCGACTCCATCAGGTGTCCTGCTAGCCTGACGTCCGCCGAGGCCGCACGAGTTCACCGATCCATTGCTGGTGGAAGGTAAGCTGTGTCAGGCGACTCCATTTTTTTTTATTTTTTGAATGCAGCGGGTTTTTAAATGCGCCACAATCCGATCGCGTGCGGCCAAAGATCCGCGGCAATCCGGGAAAGTCAGGCCTCAAAACGTAAATGACCACCCAAGTGTCATTGGAGGTCCTTCAGGATATTTGGTCCTTTATTTCATTTGTATTTCTTGGTTACCCCGCAGAAGGCTTCCTGTTGGGAAATCACCCCTGGGACCAGTATTCCCTGGTGTTGCTGTGGGTGCCATTGCTCTTCGCTCCTGACCTGTATATGTCTGGCGCTGACCTTCATATACATCAAAATGTTTTCTAAAGGCTTAAAGAGCGTTGACCTCCAGTCCGGCGGTGACCTGATCGCTTACTTCATCTTTATGATGCTTGTTGTACCGATAGTAATAGGGAGCTGGATTGTATTCCCAATAATAGGCAGAAATTGCAGCATATCTGCGCTGTGTGTTCTTACATCCTATATGCTGGTGTGAATTGTGTCTGATATTCGGCTAGTTTCACGCTGCCCCCTTGTGGCAACAACAAAGATTACAGAAAAAATTAAAGCTGTTAATGTTTTAGAACTTGTTCACTTTTACACTTGTCTTGTTTGCCTTAAATTCCCTTGAGTTTTACCTCAAATAAAGTACAATCATTCCTCAATGTAAAGTTCTGATGCTCTATAACAGCCTCTGTGTTGTGCATGCTGATTCTCTATGGCTGAAGCCTGGAGAGTAGAGTGAGCAGGGACTGTCTCTGACACATATAGGAGGGAGGTGAGTCTGTGCTGGAGGACCTGCACCCTGCGCTGGAGGACCTGCACCCTGTGCTGGAGGACCTGCACCCTGCGCTGGAGGACCTGGATCCGCGCTGGAGGACCTGCACTGTACGCTGGAGGACCTGGACCCTGCGCTGGAGGACCTGGATCCGCGCTGAAGGACCTGCACTGTACGCTGGAGGACCTGGACCCTGGGCTGAAGGACTTGGACTCTGGGCTGGAGGAAGGCACCTTGTGCCTTACTGCCCTGTATCTGCCGCTCTGATTAGTACCTTCTTCTCCTCCCAAGCAGGGCCAGATTAAAGAAGGGGCTCCTGGGACTCGAGCCCCCACCACTTCCACTTTTTAAGAAGCCCCCACCAGTTTCCGACAGTCAGCGACTCAGGATGTCAGCTGTGTCAGTGAGATTGCCGAGATCGACATTTTCTACATGGGACTGGCAAGCTACATACTACAGGGGCCTGGCAGGCATATACCTCCAAAAACATTGTTGGAATGGCCCCCTCCAGTATGCACCCAGGAGCCCCCACCACCCTTAATCCGGCCCTGCTCCCAAGTCATGTCCAAGGTTTGGGACAGGCTTGGGGTCAGTAGCAGATGATATTATAGGCGGTTTGGGCGGCCGCCTGGGGCCCATGGCTTCTACGGGATCCATGACCGCCTGAACCGATCGCCAAGTTTGATCCTACCTTGTAGAGATAATAATGAGAAGGACCTCCAGCCGTGAAATCCTCATGCTTTCAACAGTATATAAGGACCCTTAAAGGTCTTCAAAAGGTGCACAAATTGCTGAACTAAAAGTGGACAGAAGCTTTCCCAAGTAGCTTAAAAGACATGTACCCCCAGATTACTGATGGTAGACGCTCCTTACCAGCCTGTTACCTCTAGGGCAGTGATGGCGAACCTATGGCACAGAGGTGGCACTCACAGCCCTCTCTGTGGCACCCAGGCCATCACCAAAGAGGATATCTACTTGTACTCCCAGGCAGCCCAGGACTTGTCTCGCTGGGGCTACAGGAGGAGTGGGAAGGTGCGGACAGATCGGAATTATCTTTGTAGTTCCTTCTACAGGAAAAATTACATTGCACTAATCCTTGAATTAGTCCTCATTCTATCTACTGTATTGTATTAGTCCTTCTACACTTGGTCTCTAAAAGCTTCGCCATCCCTGCTCTAGAGGATGAGGCCACTGCTTTTTGGCTAGTTTCAGGAAATCAGTAGTCCAGAGAAATCGACGACCCAGGGCCGCCTTTATCCACCAGTGCTTGGGGTATATATCACTGCAGTGGAGGGGGAAAGCTGAGTATATATGAATATGGCCACCTTTCCAGCTTCAACAGGATAAATGGAACGTGTAAATTTGCTAAAGGGCAATAAAGAGGCAAACACATGAAATGGTCACTAACTTTTTGAGAAACTTGAACAGATTGTACATAGTGTCCTATCTCCAGAGAGCATGGTATAGAGCAGGAGGAGCTGAGCAGATTGTACATAGTGTCCTATCTGCAGGCAGCATGTTATAGAGCAGGAGGAGCTGAGCAGATTGTACATAGTGTCCTATCTGCAGGCAGCATGTTATAGAGCAAGAGGAGCTGAGCAGATTGTACATAGTGTCCTATCTGCAGGCAGCATGTTATAGAGCAGGGGGAGCTGAGCAGATTGTACATAGTGTCCTATCTGCAGGCAGCATGTTATAGAGCAGGAGGAGCTGAGAAGATTGATGTATTATTCCAGTTCTATACATACAGTAGAGGGAGGGACCTATTGAATGACTGACAGCTATATCTATATGCAGACATACCGGGGGCTGGACTGGAAAGTGAAAGTGAAAGGAAAAGATGGAAGAACTCCGGATCTTGCTGTGAGTAGATTCACATTAATATGTATAAGAAATTGTTTTTTTCTGACCCTTTTTTGTCAATCTGGGGGAGAGAACATGTCACTTATTCCATTTTTGGTCTAGATTATGAAATAATCTTAGAAAGTGTCACCTCATTGAGAACATAACGGTCTGACACCCCCCGACAATCAGCAAGAAGGGACTGAGGCGTATAATGCTGGGGTAAGTTTCTAGGTAATTAATCCAACAGGACAAGTTGTCACAGAACTTCATTTAATGCATCTCAGCTGCTGCAGAGCCTCATTTTACACACCTCAAAGGCTGCAGAACATTATCATACACACCTCAATTGCTGCAGAACATCATTACACATGTCCCAGCTGCTATAGAACATCATCATACATGCCTCAGCTGCTGCAGAACATCATCATATGCACCTCAGTTGATGGTACTGACCCATGTGTCATCTGGATAGACGGATCATTGGATGCTGTCATTGCTTCTCCCGCTTTCTCATGTCCTGCTTTTCCATCAGTTATTCAGGTGTGGATTACTTCGGCTTCCTACGGATGGTTCTGTCTGAAGATGGAGACCTAAAGAAGGGCCTCTCCCAGAAGAGGACTGTGAAGGTCATCCTGGTGGTCATCCCCATCATCCTTATCATCGTGAATAAGTCCCTGCTGGACATCTCCTCCCTGAAGACAGACGCCCCCTTCTTCATCACCTTCTACCAGTGTCTCCTCACCATTAGTCTCCTTAACGTGACCTTTCCAGAAGATGAGATGGCATTCCGATTTTTAACCTTTAACCCCAAAATTCTGCAGAGCGTCTCACCCCTAAGCATGACCTTTATTGGCATGATCACCCTTAACAAGCCGTTTCTCCACTACATCGGTCTAGATATCTCCTGGTGCTGGCATCTCAATACAATCTCCAACGTTCTCCTGTCCTACATCCTGGTGACACAGACCAAGTCTCTGTACTCCCTTTTGTCCTGTGCCGTCATCTTACGTAAGACCTGCTCATATTTATCACTGAACTCATTTCATAGTCATAAAAATTAAAATAGTGTCCTATCTGCAGGCAGCATGTTATAGAGCAGGAGGAGCTGAGCAGATTGTACATAGCGTCCTATCTGCAGGCAGCATGTTATAGAGCAGGAGGAGCTGAGCAGATTGTACATAGTGTCCTATCTGCAGGCAGCATGTTATAGAGCAGGAGGAGCTGAGCAGATTGTACATAGCGTCCTATCTGCAGGCAGCATGTTATAGAGCAGGAGGAGCTGATCAGATTGTACATAGTGTCCTATCTGCAGGCAGCATGTTATAGAGCAGGAGGAGCTGAACAGACTGTACATAGGGTCCTATCTGCAGGCAGCATGTTATAGAGCAGGAGTTTCTGAGCAGATTGTACATAGTGTCCTGTCTGCAGGAAGCATGTTATAGAGCAGTAGGAGCTGAGCAGACTGTACATAGTGTCCTATCTGCAGGCAGCATGTTATAGAACAGGAGGAGCTGAGCAGACTGTACATAGTGTCCTATCTACAGGCAGCATGTTATAGAGCAGGAGGAGCTGAGCAGACTGTACATAGTGTCCTATCTACAGGCAGCATGTAGATAGGATTCGGAAAAACTGCAGTATTATTTTTTTTTTAAAGTGTCGCTTGACACGCGCTTACCTGCACCAGGAAGAGGATGGTGAACTCCGGCGGACCTCGGCGCAGTAGCAACACCTATATAGGTGTGGATATAGGCGCACGGACCTTAGTGAATCCTGGAGAACGCGCCGCTGGATCGCGACTGGACCGGGTACGCAAATGACCCCCCAATGAAATTGCTTTTACCTTCGGTGGTCAGAGGCAGCGCTGAGCAGCGATCACTAAGTAGTCACAACCTGTCAGGGAACTGCACTATAACACAATCAGCTTTTTTGCTGCTCAGCTCCTCCTGCTCTATAACATACTGCACTATGTGGGAAATAACACAATCGCCTTTGTGTTACATTGTAACAATTTTGCCAACTACTTTTCATTTAAAAATTGTTTTCTTGTGTTCCCCACAGGAGTTTTCTGTCTGGGAGTAACCCCTGAGCCCCTGCAGTCTCTGGTGTACTGCGCCGCCATAGTCTTCATCATCCTGACCTGTATATGTGCCGTACATTTAGCCATCTACTCCATAATGCTGACAAGAGGTGTATGGGAGATGAAATCATTCTTCAAAGACGCCATGGTGCTTGTCTCTTTATTTCTAACAGCTATTGCTTATGTGTTCATACTCGGTTTCATGGTGTTACGAATAATAGGTAAAAATTGGTGATGTGTGATGTGTATCCTTGCATCATATATCCTATGTGAACTGTGTCTGATACCTGGTTAGGTTTCACTTTATTGCCTGGAGGTTTTGTCAAAAATTTTAGACTCAGCTCCCACTGCTCTAACATGCTGCCTGCAGATAGGCACTATGTACAATCTGCTCAGCTCCTCCTGCTCTATAACATGCTGCCTGCATGATAGCACACTATGTACAATCTCTCAGCTCCTCCTGCTCTATACATGCTGCCTGCAGATGCACACTATTACAATCTCCTCCTCCTTCCTGCTTTACAGCAGCCTGCAGATAGGACACTATTAACAATCTGCTCAGCTCCTCCTGCTCTATACATGCTGCCTGCAGAGGACTCTATGTACATCTGCTCAGCTCCTCCTGCTCTATAACATGCTGCCTGCAGATAGACACTATGTACATCTGCTCAGCTCCTTCTGCTGTATAACATGCTGCCTGCAGATACCACACTATGTACAATCTGCTCAGCTCCTCCTGCTCTATAACATGCTGCCTGCAATAGGACACTATGTCATCTGCTCAGCTCCTCCTGCTCTATAACATGCTGCCTGCAGATAGGACACTATGTACAATCTGCTCAGCCCCTCCTGCTCTATAACATGCTGCCTGCGATAGCACACTATGTACAATCTCCTCAGCTCCTTCTGCTCTATAACATGCAGCCTGCAGATAGGACACTATGAAAACTGCAATCTCTCAGCGCCTCTCTGCTCTATAACATGCTGCCTGCAGTAGGACTCTATGTACAATCTCGCATCTTCTTCGCTCTAATACATGCTGCCTGCGATAGGACACTATGTACAATCTGCTCAGCTCCTCCTGCTCTATAACTCTGCCTGCAGATAGAAAATATGTACATCTGCTCAGCTCCTCCTCTGAAATGCTCCTCATGTGGACGCTATGTCAATCTGCTCAGTCCCTCCTCTATAAACATCTGCCTACAGAAGGACCTATGTACAATATGCATAGCTCCTCTGCTCTATAATATGCTGGCTATAGATAGGATACTATATACAACATTCGCATCTCGTTTCTGTTATGTATTGGACACTATATATAATCCAATAACGCCCTCATCAAAGCCAAAGGGTTCTGCCCTGTCACCGGTCTCACTGATATCTAACAAAATGACATCCTTTTGTTTTATAACTTGTATTGTTTTCCATAAAAGTCATTAATTTATAATAAAATCATACATGTTTATCATTTATAAAGCTCAATGATGTGTATAATGAAAATTTCTAAGACTGTATAGCCTGTGCGTTTCTCTTACTTCTGTAAGCTGATAAGAGGTCATTAACCCTTCGATGGCGCTGTATAATTAGCCGTGATACCTGAGGGGTTGTTTATCTTTCCAATAAAAAATCAATTAAAGATTCGCTACTCTGCGTAGGAAATTGGAGGAACTGCTCCTACCACCAATACACGGGGCTGATAGAGTCATATGACATTGATAATATCTATTCCATATATACAATCACATACGGCATAATACATCCATATACGTCACATACAGCATATATACATCAATTGCACACACACATATAGCATATATAAACAAAATACACAACATACACATACATACCACACATACATTATATATACATCGCATACACACACAACAGCATATATAAACACGTATAGACATCCATACATTTATGGATGGATGGAGAACCCTGCACATTGCACTTGAGACCTGCACCTGATCAGAGGCACCTGCATGGAGGACTGCATCCTGATCAGAAGCCCTATTGGAGCACCCACTCTGATAAAGACAGACACCTGCACTGGAGAACCTGCACCCTGATCAAGGCACCTGCACTGGAGGACCTGCACCCTGATCAGAGGCACCTGCACTGGAGGACCTGCACCTGATCAGAGGCACCTGCACTAGAGGACCTGCATCCTGACAGAAGCACCTGCATTTGGAGCACCCCGCTGATCAAGCACCTGCACTGGAGGACCTGCACCCTGATCAGAGGCACCTGCACTGGAGGACCTGCACCGCATCAGAGGCACATGCCACTGGAGACCTGCACCCTGATCAGAGGCACTGCCCTAGAGTACCTGCATCCGATCAGAAGCACCTGCATTGGGGCACCCCACTCTGATCAGAACACTGCACTGGAGACCTGCACCCTGATCAGCACCTGCACTGGAGGACCTGCACCCTGATCAGAGGCACCTGCACTGGAGGACCGCACCCTGATCAGAGGCACCTGTCACTAGAGGACCTGCATCCTGATCAGAAGCACCTGCATTGGAGGCCCCCACTCTGATCGAAGCACCTGCACTGGTGACTGCACCTCTGTCAGAGCACCTGCACTGTAGGACCTGCACCCCTGACAGAGGCACCTGCACTGGAGGACCTGCACCCTGATTAGATGCACCTGCACTGGAGGACCTGACCCATCAAGGCACCTGCATGGAGATCGTACCCTGTGCCTTCTATCTTGTACCCTACTTGTACCTAATTCTCTGCAAGTTTACATGCAGCAATTTTCCTGGGCATGGGTACAGATAAATGGCCCCCAAGTCTGAACAGTTGGAGTTGCAGGGAATAAGCTGTGCACAATGGGTATGGAAAGTATGCAGACCCCTTGCAGATACTACTAGTTGTATTTGGCAGATTATGATCAGTGCTGCGAAATTGTTTTGTACCTTGTGCCAATCTGTGCCTTGCACACAGTCAATTTCTGTCTCTGAGCGCCTTGGGCAGTTCCTTAGACCTCATGATTCTCATGTCCTCTGACCTGCACTGTGAACTATGAGGTCTTATATAGACAGGTGTGAGCCTTTCCTAACCAAGTTCATCCATTTAATTAACACAGCTGGATTCCAATGAAGGATGTAGAACCATCTCAAGGAGATCAAAGGAAATGGGCAGCATTTCATTTTTTCTTGATAAATAAATTAGCAAAAAAATATCTGTTTTTTTGTCAAGATGGGGGCAGGGGGCATATTAAAGAGCAAAAAAATTTTGATCTTACCAATTGGCTGCCATGAAACAAAGAGTAAAAAATTTAAAGATTTCTGAATACTTCTCCCATACCCACTGTATAATAACTGGGCTCAGTATGTGGTTATTCCTATAGTCACATCCCATAAATCATTATTTACTGACTCCATTCATCATGTGCATTCCTTCTCCCCTATAGGGCTCACCCGAATATATAAGCAATAGTGCTCCGTACGGTCTAGGTAAGTGTAAATATGTTACATATGTGTGTCACCGTATTTTACAGGTTCCCATAGACTTTTTGGAAAGGCTTTGCCACATGGAGCTAGCAGATGTAAATATTGTAGATCTGCAGCCAGCATGTTATTAGCAGTGGAGCTGATCAGATGTGCATAGTGTCCTATCTGCAGGCAGCATGTTATGAAGCAGGTGGAGCTGATCAGATTGTACACAGTGGGGTCATTTACTAAGGGCCCATTTGGTTTTCCCGACGTGTTACCCGAATATTTCCGATTTGCGCCGATTTCCCCTGAATTGCCCCGGATTTTGGTGCACGCGATGGGATTGTGGCGCATCGGCTTGCAAAACCCGCCGCATTTTTAATAAAAAAGTGTCGCGGGACTCGCGCTACCTTCACCAGGTATGGCTGGTGAACTTGAGTGCATTCCAGCGGGTCTCAGGGAACTTCAGCGCAGCAGCGCCACCTGGTGACATCGAGGAAATACGTTAGTGAATCCCGGCCGGACCCGAATCCTCCGAGATAATGGCCAGCTGGATCGTGAATGGACTGGGTAATAAAATCTGCCCCAGTGTCCTATCTGCAGGCAGCATGTTATAGAGAGGTGGAGCTGAGCAGATTGTACAGGTTGTCACCATAGACAGGTAGCAGGGCTTTATCAAGTGTATTGTCTTTGTGACATGTTCAGCAACCAGAAGGTATGTGGGTTAGGGAAACTCAGTGACTTCTCCATTACAATAGTAGCGGAAACATGTATAAGGAAGTTGGAAGGGGAGGACATAAGAGCTCTGGGTGAGTACTATGCGCTTTAAAGGTGTTTTTTTAAAGGTGTGGGGGGTCAATTTTGAGACCAGCGATCTATCCTTAGGATAGGTTTTCCATATGAAACATAGAATCTGACAACCAGACCCCTCATTCGATGGTACCATCATTGCTGGAGCTACAACCTGGACAGAACTGGATGCAGAAAGCTCATCCATTGTAATAGAGGACACAGGGTTATTAAAGCTTCCTGCTGAATTCTGTCTTGCTAGCAACAGGGACAAAAGTCAGTGGAATCATTGTTGCAAAGAAGTCCATGGGGAAGCTGAGTTACAGCACTAGAATCGAAACCCAGAGAGGGCTGAAACTTACATACGAGTCTGCAGAAGGGTAAACTGCTAGAAAATGCAGGATACAAATCATGGAATGACCAGAAACAATGTTACTCCTCAAATACTCACACTGGAATATTGATGTAATGCAATAGGGATAACTTGCTGATCAGTTCTCATTCCTTCAGAGAAACGAAACGACAAGGCTGTTGATAGATGGAGACCTCCAAAATCCGGAAGAGGAGAGCAGAGATACCACCAGTGCAGGGTGAGGATTTTTGTCATGTGCCTCTTGTCAAAGGGTGTTCCAAGTTTAACCAAGCATATTAAATCCTGACACACTAGAGGCTCATTTCAAAATCGGTAACCACCAAGACTGTTGCCTCTATATAAGTGAACGTCTACAAAATCCAGCTTGAGTCACCAAAGGCCATCATTTTCGAATAGGCACAAACTACCCACATACTAAGGGCATTGTTGTGGAAGTGACATTGAGGGACTTTCATATTGTGAAATTTCAACTTTGTTCATCATGCCAGACCTAGAACCTCTCCAGTCCCTGAGGATTGTGTGGAGCCTGGAGATGGACACCTAAGGATGGAGGCTAGGGCTGTGATGGTGGAGCCGGAGATGGACACCTGGAGATGAAGGCTAGGGCTGTGATGTGTGGAGCCTGGAGATGGGACACCTGGAGATGGAGGCTAGGCTGTGATGGTGGAGCCTGGAGATGGACACGCAGTGGAGCTGGGCTTGATCGTGGAGCCTGAGATGAAGGCTGGACTGTGATGGGGGAGCCTGAGATGCCCTGGAGATGGAGGCTAGGACTGTGATGGGGAGCTGTGAGATGGACACCTAGAGATGGCTAGGGCTGTGATCGTGGAGCCTGGAGATGAAGCGCTAGGACTTGATGGGGGAGCCTGGAGATGGACCCGGAGATGAGGCTTAGCGTGATGGGGAGCCTGGAGATGGACACCTGGAGATGGAGGCTAGGGCTGTGATGGGGGAGCCTGGAATGGACACCTGGAGATGGAGGCTAGGCTGTGATGGTGGAGCCTGGAGATGGACCCTGGAATGGAGGCTAGGGCTGTGATGGTGGAGCCTGGAGATGGACACCTGGAGATGGAGGCTAGGGCTGTTGAATCTCATCCTGATGTCACCCCTATCACTATTATCTTACTAAATAAGTACTGCTGACTCCCAGAAGCTGGACACCCCATTCATCTTCACCTTCTACCAGTTCTTCTTCACCATCAGTCACTGAACATGGTCCTCTCCAGAGGATGACATGGAGTTACTATCTGTGCACCTGCACCACTGTCCATGGGTTTCATCGGTATTGCCACCCTCAACCCCCATGCCACAAGTATCTGGGCATAGGTTTTTGACCCAATCTATGGGTGGCTCAGTACCTTCTTCACATGCTCTTGCCTTTCATACATCCTGTTCAAGCACAGTACTTCTCCGTACACTGTATCCTGCTGTTTCATCTTAGGGAAGACCTGTCTCCTGCCGGTTTTCTATAGGTCCATAAAATATACACATCTAAACATATGGCATTGAGGTGAAGTCACCTGATCAAAATCATGTCTCAAAATGCAGTTGACTTCACCAAAATGGCCTATATTATAATTCAGATGTGACGGGGAACTTACAAAGTCCCTTTGATACGTTGACCGCCTAGTGGGACAGGTGAATCAGGGCAGCCATCCAGGGGTTTATGATGATGTGGTCATGGGGCTTCAAGGAGTCGAAGGGGCCCTAGTCACAGAAAACCCTCCCCCCTTTCCCAGTACACAGGGGGCGATGATAATTCTGTGGGGGCCCACAAAATTTGACAGTCAGGGCAGTTCCAAGTGGTGGTCCTGGCTTGAATTTGCATAATTTGGAAAGTTGGGTTTTAGCATTTTATGAGGACCGGTCAGGTTGTTTTGGGACTCTAAACCACTACAAGTCCTTATAGACCACTGGTTTAGGGTCCCAAATTGACCAGTTATGATCTTTCCATGGGCAAACAAACATTAATACTCGCCCAGTTTTGAGTCCCCTAGGCACAACGGGATTACTCTGAAGATCTTGGCGCGCTTCCTCAATGAAGCCAGGATCATTATGCTGTGCCCAATCTGCGCCAAGGCATCTCTGGAGAGGCGAGTAACGATATGGTTGGTTTTTAATACAACCCTGGAACAACTCATACACAGCGCATTTTGGGACTACTTCCGCCGGTCCATAAGAACATGTAAGAGGTTTAATTCTCGGATCGCACCCTGCAGGTTCCCTTTACAATCCATTTTATGTTCCGTTGAATAAAATGAAGATATTTGAACCGGATTTTATTTCTAATTTCCTTATTTCTCTGTTCCCTGCAGGAGGCTTCTCGGGAATTACCCATGATGCCATGTATCCCTGGTCTCCCGGGCGGCCATAGTCTTCATCATCGGGATCTGTTTATGTTTGTTATTAATCTACATTTTCGACAATTCTTGAAGGACTTCATTAGTCATCTACGAAGACCATCAAGCCCCAGCACCTTCTTCGCAGCTTCTTTCGGGTAATTTTATCTTCTTCTTGGTCTGTGGTTTTGCCTATGGCGGGATCTCTGCTTCCTAGGATTAGCAGAAAGGGGCAGAAATTGCTTTATATGTCAATGTGTATCCTAATGTCTTTGTCCTGTTTAAACTATATATGGGAAGGTTTCTCTTCTGTTCTGGATGCATCTAATCTCTGCGGGTTCCCCTCAGCAGAGACACCAGCATCCTAACCCGCAAGGATTTACAGCAGCACGCAAATGTATTATTACTCGCGAGCCACACCGGGGTCCTGACTCCAGCTGCATCTGTGCATTCAGCAGTTGGGCGCCAGGAGAGGTCTGGGGTCTGTATTACTTGTATTATATTGCCTGTTTTCATTATACACAGTCTACCCCCTGTCATCTTTATTTTATTGTCTGGTTTGGGATCTGATGTTAGTATTTATGTCTGGGGTCCTGTAATACCTGTATAATTTAAACAATGGGATCTTGATTATTCTTTTATTGACTGTATTAAATATTTATGGTTTGGGGTCTATATCATTATTTATTATCTATTCTGGAAATTATCTGTCTTGTGGTCTATTTATTATTATTATTATTATTATTATTATTAACTGTCCTTGTCTTGGGTCTCTATGTATTTTATTGGTAATGTTCTGGAAAATGTAATATAATTTAATTCTGGACTGGAGTATGGTCTGGGGTCTATATTATTATGTATTGTTTGGTCTTGGGTCTGTATGCTATTGAGTTGCATGGTATAGGGTCTGTATTTATTATGTATGGTTTGGTCGGGGGTCCTGCATATGTATTGTTTGTTGGGGTCTGTATTATGTATTGTTTGGTCTTGGTTTCTGTATCATTATGTATTATTTGGTCCTGTTTTGTTTTAATGTTTTGAAAATTAAGGACCTCCTGTACTAACAAAAACTTCCTTCATTTTGTACTATCCTGACAATAACTACAGTATTGCGTATACTTTATATTCACTGGATCTGTATAATATCCTTCCGACAACTCCTTTACCGAGCCTGTATTACAGCCATGGAACCCTGCGTTAGGTGTCAGTGGGTGCGCTGTTCGGAGCTTGATGTAGACGCCAATGCAGCATCATCACTTAAGTGCCACCATCAACGCATTTGATAGGGCACTTAAGGGGTTATACCCTGCTGGCGCCAATCGCCTGCTGTTTATTGAGTCCATAAGGCGACTCCGGTACATACATCAGATACCTCACATGTCATTAAGGAGTTAAAACCTGAAAATCTGGTTGTTGTCAAAACACAATAAAACATTTTCTCTATAGTGCCTGAGACAAGAAACTGTTTCTAGTTGCTTCTATAGCAACCAATCAGATCTCATATTTCTTTTACCTACAGCAGTTTAAAAGTGAAAGCTGAGCTCTTATTGGTTGCCATACACAACTAGAACAGCTCCTCTCTCAGACACTTTTATTCAATGAGGCCCTAACAAAATTAATTCACGAAACCCGTTTTAGTAGTCATGTGGGTTCTTAACACCCTGCCATCAATGGCCTCTTCTTTTTTACCAGCTCTTTACCACATTATACTGCTATGGCCGGTTCTCTCACCTAACATGACTTACCTGGAGCGTGCCATCTTTCAATAGACAAACGACCCCCCCCCCTTGAGGGCCCGGCTTCACACGTTTGCATTTTGGTGTGGCATTCCATTGCGTTTTTAATCCATTACAACAGCTTGGGAGAATGATTGAATTACATTACACTCCAATTACATTACTGTTAACATTTGTGTTTACAAATTACAATGCAAACAGATGTTAACACTCGTTACTCGTGTCTTTTTTAACACATTGTTACATATTGTATATTTGTTGACAAGTGCGTTTTGCAAAAACGCAATGTTTAACTGGTAACGTATTAGGCAAAATCTCCTCTCCTCGTCTGTTTGTAATGCTTTGCAAAAGCAATATAAACACAACCAAAACGCAGGTTGAACGCGCACCCTTAATGTGCACAGCGGGTACCAATCAGTTACATGAACTAACTGGTAATATCAGAACTGTATAGTCACTATATACTCTAATAAAGTTGTTGATTGGGCATTTTTTTTGTATGATATCAAACCCCCTAGGGCTACGTAGCCAGGGGTCGCTGAAATAATAGTAAAAAAATCTGTTAAAAAAAGTTTTAAAATACTTGCACAAACATTTCAATACTTGTAAAATGTAAATCATAGCCCTTTTTTTAAACAATTAAAATCATAACATGTTAGGTATCGCCACTGTCCCAAAGTTTCTGATCTATCCATATACCAGGGAGGTCAGTAATCGCTAACTTTTTTGCCCATGTTGCAACACCTTAAAATCTAACAAAAGTGTAAAAAATGTTTTACAGTCCCCAGAATGGTACAGAGAAAACGTCATCAACATCTCGCAAAAAAATGACACCCAACCCAGGTCTGTACACAAGTTATGAAAAGTTTGTGACGTTCGATATGTGCTAAAAAAAAAAAAAATTATTAATATATGATAAAATCATATATATTAAATATAAAACATAATGAAAACTATAAAAATGTGTTATCTCTTGTCGATTGCGTCGACCCCATAATAAGCCCGCGTCACACGTTCCGCTAGGCGTCCATTCATAACGCGACGCTAGCGCACAGGGACGGTCCTCGGCCCTAACGGGCGGATGGGGTACGTGCAGGATTAGGGGATGGGCACGATTAGCGTTGGTATATGTCACGAGTGGGGACGTTGGGGCGTGTGTGGACACACATCTGTAGGCTTTACATTGTATTGCGTTTGTGGAAACGCTTTTGCCCCTTTCGCCAAGTGCACTAACTGAGTTAAACGCAAGCCCTCGTTTCTCAAAACTGGCAGGCGTTTCCATTAGAAACACCATGCGATCGGCCCGAGGCCCGCCACGGGGGCGCGGCTGTTGGTCTTGCGTTTTGCAAGGCCTACCAAGTGCCACGTGTGGCACAGCCTAAGGATGAACACACGTGGCGTTTTAGGCTGTTTTTAGTTTAGTGCGCATTGCTTTTTTTGACGTGTTTGACCACATTATCTTGGTAAAAAGACGTATGCGCAATAAAACGCATAACAACGCCACGTGTGTCTTCACCCTAAGAGGGAGGAAGGAAAAGAAATCTGACCATGTCCACACGGTCCTGTACCTGGATTCTCCGTTTTAAGGCTCATTCACACGAACAAATGGAAACGCGATATGTGGCAGCACAGGCGGTCCCTATTGACGTATATGGCGCCCGGTCAACGTGTCTCACACCGCACCGTGACCTTGTATGCGAAATATAGCACATGTCCCTCCCAAAAATTTTTTCCGTTTTACAGCTCCTCTATGGAGAGGGAGGTGTTAAGCGCTCATCCCTCCTCCTCCCCAGTTTCCGTGTGAATGTGCCCATAGCTCACCATACAATTATGTACCATGTTAATAGCGCTAATTAAATCCCTTGAGCAGACCATAACACGCACGTACAGGGTGGTATAATTTCTGAGCTCATAATCCTATAGATAGATTGAGATAATCATCAGTCCATCCGCGGTATCACATCTTTACTTTGCAGTTTTGTCTTTTTCCATACAGCCAAATCTGTCTCTCCCTTTTGCATAGAGCGGACTGGAGGTGGGTGTGTGGGCGGCTATAGATTCCTCGCCCGTGCCACCCGTGGACCTTTTTCCCTACAGGCTTTGTGTTGAGAATGTAGCCGGCACTTGGGTGGACGGGGCGTGACCACCACTTAGCTGCTGCTGTTACTGGGTGTGACGTTGCAGGTGTGAGAGAACTCAGTCTGCCAGGACTGTGGTGGGTACATCTCTGCTGACGTCATATTTAGGATGATGGTGGGCACCTGCGTGTGCCGTTAAATATGTGGGGCGTGGCAAATTGCTTTACTTGTTGTCTTACTCATGACATATGATACTTCTTAAGGAGGTATGGGCAAAGCCCCATACCTGGCGTCTTAGAGGGCACCCACCCAGTAACTTTAATCCATTGTCACCCCTGCGCACGGGCGCAATTGATAGATGACCTGTCCTGGCTGGGCACTCATGCCACTCTGAACCCAATCCCTGGCACTGAAATACAGTCAATACATCAGGGCACTGGCTTTTCTTATGCCCGTCAAGATCATGCTGGGGTTGTAGTCCTTCGGATGTTCCCATGATTGGGTTGTCAGTCTCTGGGGCTTAGAGTCCGGAATGGCAAAATGCTTAACAAGAAGACTGTATAGTGGCAATCAGGGAGTGTATTTGGCACGGCGATACATTCCTGCCCACTGCCCTAGTGAGATCGTGAAAGTTCCAGGCTGGAACCAGGATACACGTGTGATGTAAAACATAGTTCCTGCCCGCCACGCCCCCATACTGACCCGAGATCCGGGGGCAGTACAGGATAGTAATGAAGATCTACAACAAAACTTGGTTTTTCAGGATTTTTCAGAACAACAGAATAGATGTGAGTTTGGCTTGGGGTAGCTTAGCAATAGTTTATGTGAAGTCGCTGCAAGGTCGCCATGCAAAACCCTTTTATGTGGTTAAATTGTTGCATTTTTCGGGGCCTTATTGTGATTTTTTTTTGCGCCTTTTGTATCGCACCCAGCTGCGCTTGTGTATGAGGGGGGCTCCTCCCTGCTGGGGCTGTGTATGGAGGGGCTCTCTGATGGGCTGTGTATATAGTGGGGGGCTCTCTGGGATGGAGCTGTGTAGTGGGGGGCTCGTCGTGGTCTGGGGCTGTTATAGGTGGGGGACTCCTCTGGCTGTGCGCTGTTGTTTAGAGGGGCTCTCTGGCTGGGGCTGTGTACAGGGGTCTCTCTGGCTGGGGCTGTGTATAGGTGGGTGGACCGGTGCCGGTGAGTGGCTCTCTGGCTGGCGCTGTGTTTAGGAGTGGGCCTCTGGCTTGCATCATATATCCTATGTGAACTGTGTCTGATACCTGGTTAGGTTCACTTTATTGCCTGGAGGTTTTGTCAAAAATTTTAGACTCAGCTCCCACTGCTCTATAACATGCTGCCTGCAGATAGGACACTATGTACAATCTGCTCAGCTCCTCCTGCTCTATAACATGCTGCCTGCAAAGGCATATGTTACATCTGCTCAGGCTCCTCCGCCTGCTCTATACCATGCTGCCTGCAGATAGGACTATCGTACAATCTGCTCAGCACTCCTCCTGCTCTATAACATGCTGCCTGCAGATACACACTATGTACACTCTGCTCAGCTCCTCCTGCTCTATAACATTGCTGCCTGCAGAATAGTGACACTATGTACAATCTGCTCACTCCTCTGCTCGATAATGCTGCCTGCAGGTAGGACGCTATTACAATCTGCTCAGCTTCTTCTGCTCTATAACATGCTGCCTGCGGATAGGACACTATGTACAATCTGCTCAGCTCCTCCTGCTCTATAACATGCTGCCTGCAGATAGAAAACTATGTACAATCTGCTCAGCTCCTCCTGCTGTATAACATGCTGCCTGCAGATAGGACGCTATGTACAATCTGCTCAGCTCCTCCTGCTCTATAACATGCTGCCTGCAGATAGGACACTATGTACAATATGCATAGCTCCTCTTGCTCTATAATATGCTGGCTATAGATAGGATACTATATACAACATTCGCATCTCTTTCTGTTACATGTATTAGGACACTATATATAATCCAATAACGCACCTCATCAAAGCCAAAGGGTTCTGCCTGTCACCGGTCTCACTGATATCTAACAAAATGACATCCATTGTTTTATAACTTGTATTGTTTTCCATAAAAGTCATTAATTTATAATAAAATCATACATGTTTATCATTTATAAAGCTCAATGATTGTATAATGAAAATTTCTAAGACTGTAATAGCCTGTGCGTTTCTCTTACTTCTGTAAGCTGATAAGAGGTCATTAACCCTTCAGATGGCGCGGTATAATTAGACCGTGATACCTGAGGGGTTGTTTATCTTTCCAATAAAAAATCAAATTAAAAGATTCGCTACTCTGCGTAGAAATTGGAGGAACTGCTCCTACACACCAATAGCACGGGGCTGATCAAGAGGTCATATTGACAATTGATAATATCTATTCCATATATACATCACATACGGCATAAATACATCACATATACTCACATACAGCATATATACATCAATTGCACACACACATATAGCATATATAAATCACATACACAAACATACAGCATACATACCACACATACAGTATATATACATCGCATACACACACATACAGCATATATAAATCACGTATAGACATCCATACATTTATGGATGGATGGAGACCCTGCACATTGCACTTGAGGACCTGCACCCTGATCAGAGGCACCTGCACTGGAGGACCTGCATCCTGATCAGAAGCACCTGCATTGGAGGCACCCCACTCTGATCAGAAGCACCTGCACTGGAGGACCTGCACCCTGATCAGAGGCACCTGCACTGGAGGACCTGCACCCTGATCAGAGGCACCTGCACTGGAGGACCTGCACCCTGATCAGAGGCACCTGCACTAGAGGACCTGCATCCTGATCAGAAGCACCTGCATTGGAGGCCCCCCACTCTGATCAGAAGCACCTGCACTGGAGGACCTGCACCCTGATCAGAGGCACCTGCACTGGAGGACCTGCACCCTGATCAGAGGCACCTGCACTGGAGGACCTGCACCCTGATTAGAGGCACCTGCACTGGAGGACCTGCACCCTGATCAGAGGCACCTGCACTGGAGAATCTGTACCCTGTGCCTTCTATCTTGTACCCTACTTGTACCTAATTCTCTGCAAGTTTACATGCAAGCAATTTTCCTGGGCATGGGTACAGATAAATGGGGCCCCCAAGTTCTGAACAGTTGGAGATGTGCAGGGAATAGAGCTGTGCACAATGGGTATGGAAAGTATGCAGACCCCTTGCAGATAACTACTAAGTTGTATTTGGCAGATTATGATCAGTGCTGCGGAAATTGTTTTGTAACCTTGGCCAGATCTGTGCCTTGCCACAGTCAATTTCTGTCTCTGAGCGCCTTGGGCAGTTCCTTAGACCTCATGATTCTCATGTCCTCTGACCTGCACTGTGAACTATGAGGTCTTATATAAGACAGGTGTGAGCCTTTCCTAACCAAGTTCAATCCATTTAATTAAACACAGCTGGATTCCAATGAAGGAGTAGAACCATCTCAAGGAGGATCAGAAGGAAATGGGCAGCATTTCATTTTTTCTTGATAAATAAATTAGCAAAAATATCTGTTTTTTTGTCAAGATGGGGGCAGGGGGCATATTAAAGAGCAAAAAAAAATTTTGATCTTACCAATTGGCTGCCATGAAACAAAGAGTAAAAAATTTAAAGAGGTCTGAATACTTACTCCATACCCACTGTATAATAACTGGGCTCAGTATAGTGGGTTATTCCTAATAGTACATCCCATAAATCATTATTTACTGACTCCATTCATCATGTGCATTCCTTCTCCCCTATAGGGCTCACCAGAATATATAAGCAATAGTGCTCCGTACGGTCTAGGTAAGTGTATAATATGTTACATATGTGTGTCATCCGTATTTTACAGGTTCCCATAGACTTTTTGGAAAGGCTTTTGACACATGGAGCTGAGCAGATTGTAAATATTGTAGATCTGCAGGCAGCATGTTATAGAGCAGGTGGAGCTGAGCAGATTGTACACAGTGGGGGTCATTTACTAAGGGCCCGATTTGCGTTTTCCCGACGTGTTACCCGAATATTTCCGATTTGCGCCGATTTCCCCTGAATTGCCCCGGGATTTTGGTGCACGCGATCGGATTGTGGCGCATCGGCTTCGCAAAACCCGCCGCATTTTTAAATAAAAAAGTGTCGCGGGACTCGCGCTTACCTTCACCAGGTATAGGCTGGTGAACTTGAGTGCATTCCAGCGGGTCTCAGGGAACTTCAGCGCAGCAGCGCCACCTGGTGGACATCGGAGGAACTACGTTAGTGAATCCCGGCCGGACCCGAATCCTCCGCAGAGAATGGCCAGCTGGATCGCGAATGGACTGGGTAAGTAAATCTGCCCCAGTGTCCTATCTGCAGGCAGCATGTTATAGAGAAGGTGGAGCTGAGCAGATTGTACAGGTTGTCACCATATGACAGGTAGCAGGGCTTTATCAAGTGTATTGTCTTTGTGACAGTTCAGCAACCAGAAGGTATGTGGGTTGAGGGAAACTCAGTGACTTCTCCAATTACAATAGTAGCGGAAACATGTATAAAGGAAGTTGGAAGGGGAGGACAATAAGAGCTCTGGGTGAGTACTATGCGCTTTAAAGGTGTTTTTTTAAAGGTGTGGGGGGTCAATTTTGAGACCAGCGATCTATCCTTAGGATAGGTTATCCATATGAAATCAGTAGGAATCTGACAACCAGACCCCTCATTCGATGGTACCATCATTGCTGGAGGCTACAACCTGGACAGAACTGGATGCAGAAAGCTCAGTCCATTGTATAGAGGACACACAGGGTTATTAGAGCTTCCTGCTGAATTCTGTCTTGCTAGCAACAGGGACAGAAAGTCAGTGAGGAATCATTGTTGCAAAGAAGTCCATGGGGAAGCTGAGTTACAGCAGCTAGAATCGAAACCCAGAGAGGGCTGAAACTTACATACAGAGTCTGCAGAAGGGTAAACTGCTAGAAAATGCAGGATACAAATCATGGAATGACCAGAAACAATGTTACTCCTCAAATACTCACACTGGAATATTGATGTATGCAATAGGGGATAACTTGCTGATCAGTTCTCATTCCTTCAGAGAAACAGAAACGACAAGGCTGTTGATAGATGGGAGACCTCCAAAAATCCGGGAAGAGGAGGCAGAGATACCACCAGTGCAGGGTGAGGATTTTGTCATGTGCCTCAATTGTCAAAGGGTTTCAAGTTTAAACCAAGCATATTAAATCCTGACACACTAGAGGCATCATTATCAAAATCGGTAACCACCAAGACTGTTGCCTCTATATAAGTGAACGTCTACAATAATCCAGCTTGAGTCACCAAAGGGCCATCATTTTCGAATAGGCACAACTACCCACATACTAAGGGCAATTGTTGTGGAAGTGACATTGAGGGACTTTCATATTGTGAAATTTCAACTTTGTTCATCATGCACAGGACCTAGAACCTCTCCAGTCCCTGAGGATGGTGGAGCCTGGAGATGGACACCTAAGGATGGAGGCTAGGGCTGTGATGGTGGAGCCTGGAGATGGACACCTGGAGATGGAGGCTAGGGCTGTGATGGTGGAGCCTGGAGATGGACACCTGGAGATGAGAAGGATGAGCTAGGGCTGGTGTCGGAAGCTGGAATGATAGATTGAAGGCTGGCTGTGATGGTGGGAGCCTGGAGATGGACACCTGAGATGGAGGCTAGGCTGTGATGGTGGAGCTGGAAGGGACACCTAGAGATTAAGGGCTAGGGCTGTGATCGTGGAGCCTGGAGATGGAAGGCTAGGACTGTGATGGGGGAGCCTGGAGATGGACCCCTGGAGATGGAGGCTAGAGGGCGGTGATGGGGAGCCTGGAGATGGACACTGGAGATGGAGGCTAGGGCTGTGATGGGAGCCTGGAGATGGACACCTGGAGATAGGCTAGGCTGTGATGGTGGAGCTGGAGATGGACACCTGGAGTATGGAGCTAGGGCTGTGGATGGTGGAGCCTGGAGATGGACACCTGGAGATGGAGGCTAGGCTGTGAATCTGCATCCTGATGGTCACCCCTATCACTATTATCTTACTAAAATAGTATCTGCTGGACTCCCAGAAGCTGGACACCCCATCATCTTCACCTTCTACCAGTCTTCTTCACCATCAGTCACTGAACTGGTCCTCCCAGAGGATGACATGGAGTTACTATCTGTGCACCTGCCACCACTGTCCATGGGTTTCATCGGTATTGCCACCCTCAACCCCCATGCCACAAGTATCTGGGCATAGGTTTTGACCCAAATGTGGGTGGCTCAGTACCTTCTTCACATGCTCCTTTCATACATCCGTTCAAGCACAGTCTACTTCTCCGTATACACTGGTATCCTGCTGTTTCATCTTTAGGGAAGACCTGCTCCTGCCGGTTTTCTATAGGTCCAAGTAAAATATACACAATCTAAACATATGGCATTAAGGTGAAGTCACCTGGATCAAATCATGTCTCAAAATGCAGTTGACTTCACCAAAATGGCCATATATTAATTCAGATGTACGGGGAGAACTTACAAAGTCCCTTTGATACGTTGACCGCCTAGTGGGACAGGTTGAATCAGGGCAGCCATCCAGGGGGGTTTATGATTGACTGTGGTCATGGGGCTTCAAGGAGCGAAGGGGCCCCTAGTCACAGAAAACCCTCCCCCCCTTTCCAGTACACAGGGGCGGATGATAATTCTGTGGGGGCCCACAAAATTTGACAGTCAGGGCAGTTCCAAGTGGTGGTCCTGGCTTGAATATTGCATAATCTTGGAAAGTTGGGTTTTAGCATTTTATAGAGGACCGGTCAGGTTGTTTTGGGACTCTAAACCACTAAAGTCCTTATAGACCACTGGTTTAGGGTCCCAAATTGACCAGTTGAGATTCTGTCCATGGGCAAAACAAACATTAATACTCGCCATTGAGTCCCCTAGGCACAACGGAAGATTACTTCTGAAGATCTTGGCAGCCTCCTCAATGAAGCCAGGATCATTATGCATGTGCCCAATCTGCGCCAAGAGCTCTGGAAGAGGGTTAAAACGTGGTTGGTTTTTATAAACCCTGGAGACAACTCATACACGCGATTTTGACCTATCCGCCGGTCCATAAGAACATGTAAGAGGTTTAATTCTCGGATCGCACCCTGACAGGTTCCCTTTACATCCATTTTATTCCGTTGAAAAAATGAAGATATTTGAACCGGATTTTATTTCTAATTTCCTTATTTCTCTGTTTCCCTGCAGGAGGCTTCTGCTGGGAATTACCCATGATGCCATGTTTCCCTGGTCGTCCCGGGCGGCCATAGTCTTCATCATCGGGATCTGTTTATGTTTGTTATTAATCTACATTTTCCGACAGATTCTTGAAGGACTTCATTAGTCATCTACGAAGACCATCAAGCCCCAGCACCTTCTTCAGCATCTTCGGGATAATTATATCTTCTTCTTGGTCTGTGGTTTTGCCTATGGCGGGATCCTTGCTTCCTAGGATTAGCAGAAAGGGGGCAGAAATTGCTTTATATGTCAATGTGTATCCTAATGTCTTATTGTCCTGTTTAAACTATAATATGGGAAGGTTCTCTTCTGTTCTGGATGCATCTAATCTCTGCGGTTCCCCCAGCAGAATCACCAGCACTAACCCGCAAGTATTTACAGCACACAGCAAATGTATTATTACTCGCGAGCCAACCCGGGGTCTGACTCCAGCTGCATCTGTGCATTCAGCAGGTTGGTCGCCAGGAGAGGTCTGGGGTCTGTCTTACTTGTATTATTTTGCCTGTTTCATTATACACAGTCACCCCCTGTCATCTTTATATTTATTGTCTGGTTTGGGATCTGATGTTAGTATTTATTGTCTGGGGTCGGTAATACCTGTATTATTAAACAATGGGATCTTGATTATTCTTTTATTGACTGTATTAAATATTTATGGTTTGGGGTCTATATCATTATTTATTATCTATTCTGGAAATTATCTGTCTTGTGGTCTATTATTTATTATTATATTATTATATTAACTGTCCTTGTCTTGGGTCTCTATAGTATTATTGTAATGTTCTGGAAAATGTAATTAATTTAATTCGGACTGGAGTATGTCTGGGGTCTATATTATTATGTATTGTTTGGTCTGGGGGTCGTATTGCTATGATTTGCATGGTATAGGGGTCGGTAGTTATTATGTATGTGGTCGGGGGTCTGCATATGTATTGTTTGTCTGGGGCTTTATTATGTATTGTTTGGTCTGGTTTCTGTATCATTATGTATTATTTGGTCTGTTTTTGTTTAATGGGTTTAAAAAATAAGGACCTCCTTACGAACAAAAACTTCCTTCATTTTGTACTATCCTGACAATAACTACAGTATTGCAGTATACTTTATATTCACTGGATCTTAATATAGCCTTCCGACAACTCCTTTACCGACCTGCATTACAGCCATGGAACCCTGCGTTAGGTGTCAGTGGGTGCGCTGTTCGACTTTGATGTAGACGCCAATGCAGCATCATCACTAAGTGCCACCATCACACGCATTTGATAGGGCACTTAAGGGTTAACCCTGCTGGCGCCAATCGCCTGCTGTTTATTGAGTCCATAGGCGACTCCGTACATACATACAGATCCTCACATGTCATTAAGGAGTAAAAACCTGAGAAAATCTGGTTGTGTCAAACCACATAAAAAACATTTCTCTATAGTGCCTGAGAGCAAAACTGTTCTAGTGCTCATAGCAACCAATCAGATCTCATATTTCTTTAACCTACAGCAGTTTAAAAGATAAAGCTGAGCTCTTATTGGTTGCCATAGCAAACTAGAACAGCTCGCTCTCAGACACTTTTATTCAATGAGGCCCTAACAAAATTAATATCACAAAACCCGTTTTATAGTCATGTGGGTTCTTAACCCCTTGCCATCAATGGCCTCTTCTTTTTAACCGCTCTTTACCACATTATACTGCTATGGCCGGTTCTGCACCTAACAGACTTTACCTGGGAGCGGCCATCTTCAATAGACAAAAGACCCCCCCTCTGAGGCCGCGTTCACACGTTGCATTTGGTGGTGGCATTCCATTGCGTTTTTAAATCATTACAACAGCTGGGAGAATGATTAATTACATTACTCCAATTACATACTGTTAACATTTGTGTTTACAATTTACAATGCAAACACGATTTTAACACTCGTTAACTCGTGTCTTTTTAACACATTGTTAACATATTGTATATTGTGTGACAAGTGCGTTTTGCAAAAACGCAATGTTTAACTGTAACGTATTAGGCAAATCTCCTCTCCTCGTCTGTGTAATGCGTTCAAATGGCAATATAAACACAACCAAAACGCAAGGTGTGAACGCACCCTTAATGTCATCAGAGGGTACCAATCAGTTACCTGACAGACTGTAATATAGAAGCTGTATATCACTATATACTCTACTAAAGTTGTATTGCATTTTTTTGTATGATGATCAAACCCCCTAGGGCTAGTAGCCAAGGGTCCTGAAATAATAGTAAAAAAATTCTTTAAAAAAAAGTTTAAAATACTTGCACAAACATTTACAATACTTGTAACAAAAATGTAAATCATAGCCCTTTTTTTTAAACAATTAAATCATAAACAATGTTAGGTATCGCCCTGTCCCAAAGTTTCTGATCTATCCATATCCAGGGAGGTCAAATCGCTACTTTTTTGCCATTTGCAACACTTAAACATTCTAACAGAAAGTGATAAAAAATGTTTTACAGTCCCCAGAATGGTATCATTGAAAACGTCATCACATCTCGCAAAAAATGACAACCCACCCAGGTCTGTACACAAAGTATGAAAAAGTTGTGACGTTCGAATATGCTAAAAAAAAAAAAAATTATTATATAATAAAAATATATATATATAAATATAAAACATAATGAAAACTATAAAAATGTGTTATCTCTGTGATTGCTCGACCCCATGAATAAGGCCGCGTCACACGTACCGCTAGGCGTCCATTCATAACGCGACGCTAGCGCACAGGGACGGTCCTCGGCCCTAACGCATGGACGTCTTATCAGTCGATTGCGTTTCTCTGGTCACGCATGTGCGTTGGCCCCCCCCGTTGCGCCACACGTAGCACTTTATCTGCGTTTAATTAACGCAAACACACGCGCCCTCGTTCTCAAAACGAGGCGTTTCCATTAGAAACACCTGCGATCGGCCGAGGCCCGCCACGGTGGGCGCGGCTTTGGTCTGCGTTTGCAAGCGCCTACAAGTGCCACGTGTGGCAACAGCCTAAGGGTGAAGAACACACGTGGCGTTTTAGGCTGTTTTTAGTTAGTGCGCATGCTTTTTTTGACGTTTGACCAATTATCTTGGTAAAAAACGTATGCGCTAAAACGGCACTAACAACGCCACGTGTGGTCTTCACCCTAATGGAGGAAAAGGAAAAGAAATCTGACCCATGTCACACAGGTACCTGTACCTGGATTCTCCGTTTAAAGGCTCATTCACCGAACATAATGGAAACCGATATGTGGCAGCACAGCGGTCCCTATTGACGTATATGGCGCCCGGTCAAACGTTGTCTCACCGCACCGTGACCTTGTATGGCGAACTATAGCACATGTCCTATATTTTTCCGTGTTACTACGCTCCTCTATGGAGAGTGGAGGGTGTTAAGCGCTCTCCCTCCTCCTCCCCAGTTTCGTGTGAATGTGCCCATAGCTACCCATACAATTATGGTACGCATGTTAATGAGCGCTAATTAATCCCTTGAGCATGACCTAATAACACAGCAGTACAGGGGGGTATAATGTTCTAGCTCATAATCCATAGATAGATATGAGATATCATCATCTTCCATCGCGGTTGCACACTTTTACTTTGCATTTTGTCTTTTTTCCATACAGCCAATACATCTTCCTTTTGCATAGAGTCGGACTGGAGGTGGGTGTGTGGGCGGCTATAGATGTCCTCTCGCCCGGTGTCCCCGATGGACCTTTTTCCCCAGGCTTTGGTGTTGAGGAATAGCCGGCACTTGGGTGGCGGGGCGTGACCACCCACACTGCTGCTGTTCTGGTGTGACGTTGCAGTGAGAGAACTCAAGTGCTGCCAGTGACTTGTGGTGGGTACATCACTGCTGAACGTCAGATTTAAGGTATGAGGGGGGCACCTGCGTTGCCTTAAATATGTGGGGCGGGCAAATGTGCTTACTATGTCTTACTCAGAGCATATGATACTTCTTAAGGAGGTATTGGGCAAAGCCCCACTACCTGGCATCTGAGAGGGCACCCACCCCAGTAACTTAATCCATTGTCACCCTGCAGCACGGGCGCAAGATAGATGACCTGTCCTGGCTGGGCACGATGCACTCTGAACCCAATCCCTGGCACTGAAAACAGTCAATACATCAGGGCACTGGCTTCTATGCCGTCAAGTCATGCTGGGGTTGTAGTCCTTCGGATGTTCCCATCATTGTTGGTCAGTCTCTGGGGCTTAGGAGCCGGAATGGGCACAAGATGCTTATAGAGAGAAGACTGTATAAGTGGCATATCAGGAGTAGTAGTTTGGCACATGGCGATACATCCCTGCCCTGCCCGTAGTGAGTCGGTGAAGTTCCAGGCTGGAACCAGGATACACGTGTGATGTACAACATAGTTCCTGCCCGCCACGCGCCCCATACTGACCCGAGATCCGGGGGCAGTTACCAGGATAGTAATGAAGATCTACAACAAAACTTGGTTTTTCAGGATTTTTCAGAAACAGAATAGATGTGGAGTTTTGGCTTGGGGTAGCTAGCAATAGTTTATGGAAGTCGCTGCAGGTCGCCATGCGAAACCCTTTTATAGTGGTGTAAATTGTGCATTTTTCGGGGCACTTTAGTGATTTTTTTTTGCGCCTTTTTGTATCGCACCCAGCTGCGCTGTGTATAGGGGGGCTCCCTGGCTGGGCTGTGTATGGAGGGGCTCTCTGATGGGTCTGTGTATAGTGGGGGGCTCCTGTGGATGGAGCTGTGTATAGGGGGGCTCTCTGGCTGGGGCTGTGTATAGGGGGCTCTCTGGCTGGGGCTGTGTATAGGGGGCGCTCTCTGGCTGGGGCTGTGTATAGGGGGCGCTCTCTGGCTGGGGCTGTGTATAGGTGGGGGGGCTCTCTGGCTGGCGCTGGTTTAGTGGTGCTCTCTGGCGGGCGGCTGCTTTATGCGCGTGTATAGGTGGGGCTCTTGCGCTGGGGCTGTGGTATAGGGCGCTCTGATGGGGCTTGTGTATGAGGTTGGGGGCTCTCCTGGATGGGGTGGTATAGTGGGGGGGGCTCTCTGGATGGGGCTGGTATAGGTGGGGGGGCTCTCGATGGGGTTGGTATAGGTGGGGGGCTCTCTGGATGGGGTGTGTATAGGTGGGGGGCTCTCCTGATGGGGATGTGTATAGTGGGGGGCTGCCTGGATGGCGCTGTGTATAGGGGGCTGTCTGGATGGGCTGTGTACGGGGGAGGGGGACCTCTCTGGCTGGGGGCGTGTATAGGGGGTTGGGGGGTGGTCTATGGCAGGGCTGTGTAGAGGGAGGGAGCGTGACTCTTTATACGTCCACTGGATGGGGCTGTGTATAGGTGGGGGGCTCTCTGGATGGCGCTGTGTATAGTGGGGGCTCTCTGATGTGGGCTGTGTATAGGTGGGGGGCTCTCGGATGGGGCTGTGTATAGGTGGGGGCTTCTATGATGGAGCTGTGTATAGGTGGGGGGGCTCTCTAGATGGGGCTGGTAGTAGGTGGGGGGCTCTACTGGACTGACGCTGTGTAAGCGTGGGGGGCTCTCTGGATGGGGACTGTGTATAGGTGGGGGGCTCTTGGCTGGCTGGATGCTGTGTATATGGTTGGGGGGCTCTCTGGACTGGGGACTGTGTATAGGTAGGGGCTTCTGGACTGGGGCTGTGTAAGGGGGATTCTCTGGCAGGATGCTGTTGTATAGGGGGGGGCTCTCTGGTGGGGCGTTGTGTATATTGGTGGGGGGCTCTCTGGTGGGGCGGTGTATAGGTGGGGGTGTCTCTGGAGGAGCTGTGTATAGGTGGGGGGCTCTCTGGATGGGCTGTGATAGGTGGGGGTGGCTCTCTGGCTGGCGCGGTTGTAGAGGTGGGGGGGCTCTCTGGATGGGGCTGTGTATAGGTGGGGGGCCTCTCTGGATGGGCTTTTGTGTGTCGATAGGGGGGTGCTCTCTGGTGGGTTTGTTGGTATAGGTGGGGTGGCTCTCTGGCTCTGGGGCTGTGTGATAGGTTGGGGGGGGGGGTTTCTTGGATGGGGTGGTGAATGTGTGGGGATGCTCGGGGCTGGGGCTGTGTATAGGTGGTGGGCTCTTCGGAGGGGCTTTTATAGGTTGGGGGGGCTCCTGGCTGGGCACTGTGTATAGGGGGGGCTACTCGGACTGGGGCTTGTGTAATGGTGGTGGGGGCTCTCGGATTGGGGCTGTTGATAGGTGGGGGGCTTCTAGGAGGGGTGGTGTTATAGAGGGGGCTCTTCTGGATGGGGCTGTGTATCGGTGGGGGGGGGGGAGCTCTCTGGATGGGGCTGTGTATAGGGGGGCTACTTGGTGTGGAATGTAATGGGTGGGGGGGGTCTATGAGTCTTGAGGTGTGTGAATAGGGGGCGTCGCTGTGACTCTCTATACTTCCACTGAAACAGGCCACGTCCATTCCGTGTCAGGGAAACACTTCACACTTCGCGTGAGCGTCTATTCCCTGCACTTATAGGCGCTGTTATAACACCATAAAATGGCCCGCCGCCCTTCCGGCAAGCGAACGCAGTTAAGCATGGCGTGACGTCATAACGAGGGTCCACCTTCCTCCCGCACCTAAGAGAAGAAGGTGAGCGCTGTCAGTGCAGCCGGGTGGCAGAACGATAGTCTTTGGGATGAGAGATCCGGGCAGCGCTACAAAACCCACTGCGGGATGGAGCGTGGCGGGCCCCGTGTGGCGGAACTGGTGCTCCTTGTTCTTATAGCGCCCATTGTCGTCTCTGCCTGTGTGCCGCCGCTTCCCTACCCATTGTCCCTACTTTCACCAGGCACAGGTCTCTTTTGAAGCGATGCCAGCATCTGAGCATGAGCGCTGTGCTGGAGATGGGGAGCCTGGAGAGAGGGTCAGGGAGCTCTCACTGGGAAGGATAGAAGATAGCCTTGGGGGTGAGCCTATCTAACTGGTTCTATCTCCATCACTATGGTCTTCCTGAACAAGTCCGAGATGGACACCTGGAGATGGAGGCTAGGGCTGTGATGGTGGAGCCTAGAGATGGACACCTGAAGATGGAGGTTAGGGCTGTGATGGTGGAGCCTGGAGATGGACACCTGGAGATGAAGGCTAGGGCTGTGATGGTGGAGCCTGGAGATGGACACCTGGAGATGGAGGCTAGGGCTGTGATGGTGGAGCCTGGAAATGGACACCTGGAGATGGAGGCTAGGGCTGTGAATCTCATCCTGATGGTCACCTCTATCACTATTATCTTACTAAATAAGTATCTGCTGGACTCCCAGAAGCTGGACACCCCATTCATCATCACCACCTACCAGGTCTTCTTCACCATCAGTCTACTGAACATGGTCCTCCCAGGGGATGACACGGAGTTACTATCTGTCCACCTCCCACCACTGTCCATGGGTTTCATCGGTATTGCCACCCTCAACCACCCGAGATGGACACCTGGAGATGGAGGCTAGGGCTGTGATGGGGGAGCCTGGAGATGGACACCTAGAGATGGAGGCTAGGGCTGTGATCGTGGAGCCTGGAGATGAAGGCTAGGACTGTGATGGGGGAGCCTGGAGATGGACACCTGGAGATGGAGGCTAGGGCTGTGATGGGGGAGCCTGGAGATGGACACCTGGAGATGGAGGCTAGGGCTGTGATAGGGGAGCCCGAAGAGGAACCCTGGAGATGGAGGCTAGGGCTGTGATGGGGGAGCCTGGAGATGGACACCTGGAGATGGAGGCTAAGGCTGTGATGGTGGAGCCTGGAGATGGACACCTGTAGATGGAGGCTAGGGCTGTGATGGTGGAGCCTGGAGATGGACACCTGGAGATGGAGGCTAGGGCTGTGAATCTCATCCTGATGGTCACCCCTATCACTATTATCTTACTAAATAAGTATCTGCTGGACTCCCAGAAGCTGGACACCCCATTCATCTTCACCTTCTACCAGGTCTTCTTCACCATCAGTCTACTGAACATGGTCCTCCCAGAGGATGACATGGAGTTACTATCTGTGCACCTGCCACCACTGTCCATGGGTTTCATCGGTATTGCCACCCTCAACCACCCATGCCACAAGTATCTGGGCATAGGTTTTGACCCAAATGATGGGTGGCTCAGTACCTTCTTCAACATGCTCCTTTCATACATCCTGTTCAAGCACAGTACTTCTCCGTATACACTGGTATCCTGCTGTTTCATCTTAGGGAAGACCTGCTCCTGCCGGTTTTCTATAGGTCCAAGTAAAATATACACAATCTAAACATATGGCATTGAAGGTGAAGTCACCTGGATCAAAATCATGTCTCAAAATGCAGTTGACTTCACCAAAATGGCCATATATTAAATTCAGATGTGACGGGGGAATTTACAAAGTCCCTTTGATACGTGACCGCCTAGTGGGACAGGTTGAATCAGGGCAGCCATCGGGGGGGTTTATGATGACTGTGGTCATGGGGCTCCAAGGTGGCGAAGGGGCCCTAAATCACAGAAAACCCTCCCCCCTTTCCAGTACACAGGGGCGGATGATAATTCTGTGGGGGCCCACAAAATTTGACACTCAGGGGCAGTACCAAGTGGTGGTCCTGGCTTGAATATTGCATAATCTTGGAAAGTTGGGTTTCAGCATTTTATAGAGGACCGGTCAGGTTGTTTTGGGACTCTAAACCAACTACAAGTCCTTATAGACCACTGGTTTAGGGTCCCAAATTGACCAGTATGAGATCTGTCCATGGGCAAAACAAACATTAATACTCGCCCAGATTTGAGTCCCCCTAGGCACAACGGGATTACGTCTGAAGATCTTGGCGCCTCCTCAATGAAGCCAGGATCATTATGCATGTGCCCAATCTGCGCCAAGAGCTCTGGAAGAGGCGAGTAAACGTGGTTGGTTTTTAATAAACCCATGGAGACAACTCATACACAGCGATTTTGGACACTACTCCGCCGGTCCATAAGAACATGTAAGAGGTTTAATGTCTCGGATCGCACCCTGACAGGTTCCCTTTACATCCATTTTATTCCGTTGAAGAAAATGAAGATATTTGAACCGGATTTTATTTCTAATTTCCGTTATTTCTCTGTTCCCTGCAGGAGGCTTCTGGCTGGGAATTACCCATGATGCCATGTATTCCCTGGTCTCCCGGGCGGCCATAGTCTTCATCATCGGGATCTGTTTATGTTTGTTATTAATCTACATTTTCGACAAATTCTTGAAGGACTTCATTAGTCATCTACGAGAGACCATCAGCCCCAGCACCTTCTTCAGCAGCTTCTTCGGGATAATTATTATCTTCTTCTTGGTCTGTGGTTTTGCCTATGGCGGGATCCTCTGCTTCCTAGGATTAGCAGAAAGGGGCAGAAATTGCTTTATATGTGCAATGTGTATCCTAATGTCTTATGTCCTGTTATAAACTATAATATGGGAAGGTTCTCTTCTGTTCTGGATGCATCTAATCTCTGCGGGTTCCCCGCAGCAGAATCACCAGCATCGAACCCGCAAGGATTTACAGCAGCAGCAAATGTATTATTACTCAGCGAGCCACACCGGGTCCTGACTCCAGCTGCATCTGTAGCATTCAGCAGGTGGGCGCCAGGAGAGGTCTGGGGTCTGTATTACTTGTATTATTATTGCCTGTTTCATTATACACAGTCTACCCTGTCATCTTTATTATTATTGTCTGGTTTGGGATCTGATTGTTAGTATTTATGGTCTGGGGTCTGTAATAACTGTATTATTAAACAATGGGATCGTGATTATTCTTTATTGACTGTATTATTACTATTTATGGTTTGGGGGTCTATATCATTATTTATTATCTATTCTGGAAATTATCTGTCTTGTGGTCTATATTATTATTATTATTATTATTATTATTATTAACTGTCTTGTCTTGGGTCTCTATGAGTATTTATTGTATGTTCTGGAAAATGTAATATAATTTAATGTCTGGACTGGAGTATGGTCTGGGGTCTATATTATTATGTATTGTTTGGTCTGGGGTCTGTATTGCTATGATTTGCATGGTATAGGGTCTGTATTATTATGTATTGTTTGGTCGGGGGTCTGCATTATGTATTGTTTGGTCTGGGGTCTGTATTATGTATTGTTTGGTCTGGGTTCTGTATCATTATGTATTATTTGGTCTGTTTTGTTTTAATGGGTTTTAAAAAATTAAGACCTCCTGTACGAACAAAAACTTCCTTCATTTTGTACTATCCTGACAATAACTACAGTATTGCAGTATACTTTATATTCACTGGATCTGTAATATAGCCTTCCGACAACTCCTTTACCGATCCTGCTATTACAGCCATGGAACCCTGCGTTAGGTGTCAGTGGGTGCGCTGTTCGGAGCTTTGATGTAGACGCCAATGCAGCATCATCACTTAAGTGCCACCATCAAACGCATTTGATAGGGCACTTAAGGGGTTAATACCCTGCTGGCGCCAATCGCCTGCTGTTTATGGAGTCCATAAGGCGACTCCGTACATACATACAGATACCTCACATGTCATTAAGGAGTTAAAACCTGAGAAAATCTGGTTTGTTGTCAAAACCACAATAAAACATTTCTCTATAGTGCCTGAGAGCAAAACTGTTCTAGTTGCTCATAGCAACCAATCAGATCTCAGATTTCTTTTACCTACAGCAGTTTAAAAGATGAAAGCTGAGCTCTGATTGGTTGCCATAAGCAACTAGAACAGCTCAGCTCTCAGACACTTTTATTCAATGAGGCCCTAACAAAATTAATATCACAAAACCCGTTTTATTAGTCATGTGGGTTCTTAACCCCTTGCCATCAATGGCCTCTTCTTTTTAACCAGCTCTTTACCACATTATACTGCTATGGCCGGTTCTGGCACCTAACATGACTTTACCTGGGAGCGGCCATCTTCAATAGACAAACGACCCCCCCCTCCTGAGGCCGCGTTCACACGTTGCATTTTGGTTGCATTACATTGCGTTTTTAAATACATTACAACAGCTGGGGAGAAGTGATTTAATTACATTACATCCAATTACATTACTGTTAACATTTGTGTTTACAAATTACAATGCAAACACGATGTTAACACTCGTTAACTCGTGTCTTTTTTAACACATTGTTAACATATGTGTTAATATTGTGTTGACAAGTGCGTTTTGCAAAACGCAAATGTTAACTGTAACGTAATTAGGCAAATCTCCTCTCCTCGGCTGTTGTAATGCGTTTCAAAATGCAATATAAACACAACCAAAACGCAAGGTGTGAACGCGACCCTTAATGTCATCAGAGGGTACCAATCAGTTACCATGACAGACTGTAATATAGAAGCTGTATATTCACTATATACTCTAATAAAGTTGTATTGCAGTTTTTTGTATGAGTGATCAAACCCCCTAGGGCTAAAGTAGCCAAGGGGTCCTGAAATAATAGTAAAAAAATCTTTAAAAAAAAGTTTAAAAATACTTGCACAAAACATTTTCCAAACTGTACAAAAATGTAAATCATAGCCCTTTTTTTTAAACAATTAAATAATAAAATGTTAGGTATCGCCCTGTCCCAAAGTTTCTGATCTATCCATATAACAGGGAGGTTCAAATCGCTACTTTTTTGCATTTTTGCACACACTTAAAATTCTACAGAAAGTGATAAAAATGTTGTACAGTCCCCAAATGGTATCAATGAAAAGTCATCACATCTGCGCAAAAAATGACACCTAACACAGGTCTACACAAAGTATGAAAAAGTTGTGACGTTCGATATGGCTAAAAAAAAAAAAATTATAATATATATAAAATATATATATAAATAAAAACATAATGAAACTAAAAAATGTGTTATCTCTGTGATTGCATCGACCCCATGAATAAGGCCGCAGTCACACTCACCGCTGGCGTCCATTCATAACACGACGCTAGCGCACAGGGAGCGGTCCTCGGCCCCGAACGCATGTGATCGGTCTTATCAATCGATTGCGTTTTCCTGGACACGCCAGTGTGCGTTTTGGCACCCCGCCTGCGCCACACGTAGCACTTTATCTGCGTTTAATTAACGCAAAACACCGCGGCTCGTTCTCAAAGCAGGCGTTTCCATTAGAAACACGATGCGATCGGCCGAGGCCCGCCACGGAGGGGCGGCTTTGGTCTGCGTTTGCAAGCGCCTACAAGTGCCACGTGTGGCAACAGCCTAAGGGTGAAGAAACACACGTGGCGTTTTAGGCTGTTTTAGTTAGTGCGCATGCGTTTTTGACGGTTTGACCAATTATCTTGGTTAAAAACGTATGACGCTAAAACGGCCTAACAACGCCACGTGTGTCTTCACCCTAAAGGGAGAAAAGGAAAGAAATCTGACCATGGTCGTCCACAGGTCCTGTACCTGGATTCTCCGTTTAAAGGCTCATTCACCGAAATAATGGAAACCGATATGTGGCAGCACATCGGTCCCTATTGACGTATAGGCGCCCGGTCAAGTTGTCTCACCGCACCGTGACCTTGTATGGCGAACTATAGCACATGTCCTATATTTTCCGTGTTACGCTCCTCTATGGAGAGTGGAGGTGTGTTCAGCGCTCATCCCTCCTCCTCCCCATTTCGTGTGAATGTGCCCATAGCTAACCATACAATTATGGTAGCTATGTTAATGAGCGCTAATTAATCCCTTGAGCATGACCTATAAACAGCAGTACAGGAGGTGGGTATAATGTGGAGCTCATATCACTATAGATAGATATGAGATGATCATTTTTCCAGCGCGGTGATCACATCTTTACTTTGACATTTTGTCTTTTTTCCATACAGCCAATACATGCATTCCTTTGCATAGAGTCGGACTGGAGGTGGGTGTGTGGGGCGGCTATAGATAGTCCTCGCCCGTTCCCCCGATGGACCTGTTCCCCAGGCTTGTGTGTGAGGAATTAGCCGGCACTTGGGTGCGGGGCGTACCACACTCACTATCTGCTGTGTTCCTGGTGTGACGTTGCAGGTGAGGAACTCAGTCTGCCCAGTGACTTGTGGTGGGTACATCCGCTGACGTAGATTTAAGGTATGATGGGGCACCTCGTGCGTAAATAGTGGGGCGGGCAGGCAATGTGCTTTACATGTTCTTACTCAGGACTATGATACTTCTTAAGGAGGTATTGGGCAAAGCCCCACTACCTGGATCTGAGAGGGCACCCACCCCAGTAACTTAATCCATTGTCACCCTGCGCACGGGCGCAAGATAGATGACCTGTCTGGCATGGGCACCGATGCATCTGAACCCAATCCCTGGCACTGAAATACAGTCAATACTCAGGGCACTGGGCTTCTATGCCGTCAAGTCATGCTGGGGTTGTAGTCCTTCGGATGTTCCCATGCATTTTGTTGTCAGTACTCGGGGCTTAGGAGCCGGAATGGGCACAAGTGCTATAAGAGAAGAGACTGTAAGTGGCATATCAGGAGTGATTGGCACTGGCGATACATTCCTGCCCTGCCCGTAGTGAGTCGTGTGAAGTTCCAGGCTGGAACACAGATACACGTGTGATGTAAAACATAGTCCTGCCCGCCACGCGCCCCATAACTGACCCGAGATCCGGGGGCGGTCAGTACCAGGATAGTAAATGAAGATCTACAACAAACTTGTTTTCAGGATTTTTCAGAAAACAGAATAGATAGTGGGTAGTTTGGCTTGGAGGTTAGATTAGCAATAGTTTATGGAAGTCGCTGCAGGTCGCCATGCCGATAACGCCTTTTATGTGGGTAATGGTGCATTTTTCGGGGGCACTTAGTGATTTTTTTTGCCGCCTTTTGTATCGCACCAGCTGGCGCTGTGTATAGGGGGGGGCTCCCTGGCTGGGGCTGTGTATAGGAGGGGCTCTCTGGATGGGGCTGTGTATAGGTGGGGGGCTCTCTGGATGGAGCTGTGTATAGGGGGGGGCTTCTGGCTGGGGCTTGGTATAGGTGGGGGACTCTCTGGCTGGCGCTGTTGTGTTAGTAGAAGGGGGCTCTCTGGCTGGGGCTGTGTAAAGGGGGGCTCTCTGGCTGGGGCTGTGTATAGGTGGGGGACTCTCTGGCTGGCGCTGTGTTTAGGAGGGGGCTCTCTGGCTGGCGCTGTGTATAGGTGGGGGGGCTCTCTGGCTGGGGCTGTGGTATAGGGGCCTCTGATGGGGCTTGGTAAGGTGGGGGCTTGTGTATAGGGGGGGCTCTCTGGCTGGCGCTGTGTATAGGTGGGGGGCTCTCTGGATGGGGCTGTGTATAGGTGGGGGGCTCTCTGGATGGGGTGTGTATAGGTGGGGGGCTCTCTGGATGGGGCTGTGTATAGGTGGGGGGCTGCCTGGATGGCGCTGTGTATAGGGGGCTGCTATCGGATGGGGCTTGCTGATATGTGGGGGGGACTCTCTGCTGGGGGCTGTGTATAGGGGTGGGGGGGGGGTGTCTCTGGCAGGTGCTGTGTATAGGGAGGCGCTGACTCTCTTATACTTCCCACTGGTTGGGGCTGTGTATAGGTGGGGGGCTCTCTGGATGGGGCTGTGTATAGGTGGGGGGCTCTCTGGCGCTGTGTATAGTGGGGGGCTCTCTGGTGGGGGTGTAAGGGGGGGGCTCTTGGATGGAGCTGTGTACAGGGGGGGCTCTCTTGGATGGGGCTGTATAGGGGGGGCTCTAGTGGCTGAGCTGTGTATAGGTGGGGGGTTCTGGATGGGGGTGTATAGGTGGGGGGTCGGTGGCTGATGTGTATATGTTGGGGGCTCTCTGGCTGGGGATGTGTATAGGTAGGGGGCCTGCTGGGGTGTAAGGGAGTCTCTGGCAGATGCTGTGTATAGGGGGGGGTCTCTGGGGGGCATTGGTGTATAGGTGGGGGCTCTCTGGAGGGGCCGGTGCTATAGGTGGGGGGATCTCGTGGAGTGGCTGTGTATAGGTGGGGGGCTCTCTGGTATGGGTTGTATAGGTGGGGGCTCCTGGCTGGGGGTTGTATAGTGGGGGGCTCTCTGGCTGGGGCTGTGTATAGGGGGGCTCTCTGGCTGGGGCTGTGTATAGGGGGGGCTCTCTGGCTGGGGCTGTGTATAGGTGGGGGGCTCTCTGGCTGGGGCTGTGTATAGGTGGGGGGGGGGGGTTCTTGGATGGGGTGTAGTGGGGTCTCGGGTGGGGCTGTGTATAGGTGGGGGGCTCTTCGGGGGGCTGTATAGGTGGGGGGGCTCTGGTGGGATGTGTATAGGGGGGGGGCTTCGGATGGGGCTTGGTAATGGTGGGGGGGCTCTCTGGTGGGGCTGTGTGATAGGTGGGGGGCTTCTGGAGGGGGGTGTGTTATAGGAGGGGGCTCTTCTGGATGGGGCTGTGTATGGTGGGGGGGGGGGGCTCTCTGGTGCTGTGTATGGGGGGGGCTTCTGGTGGGGCGTGTAAGGTGGGGGGGGGGGCTCTATGGGCTCTTGAGTTAGGTGTGTGAATAGGGGAGGCGCTGACTCTCTTATACTTCCAACTAAATGGCCGCTCCATTCCGTGCAGGCGACACTTACACTTCGCGTGACGTCTATTCCCTGCAGTTATAGCGCCTATTATACATCCAATAAAATGGCCGCTCCCTTCCGCGCAAGCGACAGTTAAGCATGGCGTGACGTCATAAGTAGGCGTCCACCTCTCCCGGAAGGATAAGAAGTGAGCGCTGTCAGTGCAGCTCGGGGGGGCAGTATCGTTTGGGATGAGAGCCGGGCAGCGCTACAGCCCACTGCGGGAGGAGCGTGGCGGCGCCCCCGTGTGGCGGGACTGGTGAGCCTTGTTCTATAGCTGCCCATGTGCTGCTGCCTGTGCCGCCTGCCCTGACCTTGCCCTCTTTCACCATGCACAGGTCTCTGAAGCGCTCCAGCATCCTGAGGATGGCGCTGTCTGGAGATGGGGAGCCGGAGAAGGAGGTCAGGGAGCCCTTCCTGGTGAAGGCTATGAAGATAGCCTTGGTGGTGGCGCTCTACTGGTTCATCTCCATCACTATGGTCTTCCTGAACAAGTACCTGCTGGACAGCCCGTCCCTGAAGCTGGACGCCCCGCTCTTCGTCACCTTCTACCAGTGCCTGGTCACAGTCTTCCTCTGCAGAGTCATCAACCTGGTGTCCCAGATGTTCTACGGAGAGACGGACCTCCCATCCATCCGCTTTGACCCTAAGGTTATGCGGAGCGTCCTGCCCCTATCCCTGGTCTTCATCGGGATGATCACCTTCAACAACCTGTGCCTCAAGTACCTGGGGGTAGCCTTCTACACGGTGGGCAGGTGCCTTAGTACCGTCTTCAATGTTCTCCTGTCCTACATCCTGCTGAAGCAGACCACCTCCCTGTACGCCCTGCTGTCCTGCGGGGTCATCTTAGGTAAGACACCCTCCGCTCACCATCCCTCTCTTATAAAAGTAGAATAAAGCTCTCAAACTTTAGAAACGTTCTCCTCTCATAGGGTGGTCTTGAATTTTTTGCAGGAGAAGCATTGCGGCTTCTCATCAGCGTCAGCTAAGTGCCCATTTGCGTTTCCTAAAAAAAAGACAAAAAGGAAATACCCCCCCACCCATTGATTTTTAACTAGTGTATTCAGTTAGTATCTGTTTTTACATCTTCTGTTAGACCTTCCGTTTTTTTGGTTTTTTTAGAGGATAGTAGGAATAAAAAAAACACAGATGGCTATAAAATGAGAAACGGAAAGCAAGAATCTAGTTTTTCTTAAAGAATCGGTTAACAAATAAACTGATACTTTGCTATTAATGTAGCCGTCCAGAAATCTGTTTAACTGACTAATTAAAAAAAAAAACCTGTAAGCCAAAAACGTGGATTTTTTTTTTTTTTTTTTTTTAAAGCTGAGGGTTTGTTACCAGTGTAGGTGATTATCTGTGGGGATAAATTTAGAAAAACGCTCCTAAAAAAACCTGGCTTCTTTCTTCCATCAGCAGCTCCTCTCCTGACAATAGGTATTATGTAGTATTGCAGTAGAGCTACATTCATCTCTCTACTACTGAGCTGCAATACCCGCACAAACCATTGTTGGAGGTGGCGCTGTGTTTTGGTATATAATTTTTTCTTTTTTCTGATCAATATCTGACCCGCTCCCCAACCGTTTTTCTTTAAATATAGTGGAGGTACTTGATTGATAATGATGGGGGAAGGGGATTAGACTGCATAAGCGAAATACTATAGCAGCAGGCTCTGAGCTGTGTTCCACAGTGACGATAGTTTGTACACTCCCTTTAAGGGTGGGGTATATATTGTGAGACTTTCAGGAATCTGGATAAACAAGGTTACCTTTGATGTGAGCCTCTTGAGATGTCACCTGCTTTTGTTTAGTCATTTTTCTATTTCCTTCTGCAGGTGGCTTCTGGTTGGGCATAGACCAGGAAGGTGCACAGGGCACCTTGTCTTGGGCTGGCATATTCTTTGGCGTCCTGGCCAGTCTCTGCGTGTCGCTCAACGCCATTTACACCAAGAAGGTCCTGCCCGCGGTGGACGGCAGCATCTGGCGCCTGACGTTCTACAATAATGTGAACGCCTGCATCCTCTTCATCCCCCTACTCATCATATTCGGGGAGCTGAACACCCTACGTCTGTTTGACAAGCTGCACTCCTTGTACTTCTGGGGTATGATGACCCTGGGGGGGATTTTTGGCTTTGCCATTGGATACGTGACCGGGCTGCAGATTAAGTTCACTAGTCCCCTCACCCATAACATCTCTGGCACTGCCAAGGCTTGTGCCCAGACTGTAATCGCCGTGTCTTACTACCAACAGACCAAGAGCTTCTTGTGGTGGACGAGCAACGTGATGGTGCTGGGGGGGTCCTTCTGTTACACGTGGGTGAAGGGTCTGGAGATGAAGAAGACTCAAGATCAGAATGTGCAAACCAACAGCAGCGAGGAGAAAAGTTCTGCTGGGGTATAATGCCCACTCCGAACTGGCGTGTATGGGTGGTGCCTAGATGCCTACCATAGGATAGACCCTTCGTCGTGACCTGGGGTATCCTATGTGACCGGTTAACTTTTAAAGAGGTTTTATGGTATTGACACTTCTAGGTTGGGGGATACATATCTGACTGCTGGGACCCCCTTTGATCGGGGGGGGGGGGGAGTTCCCTGAATGGAGCACAAATGGGGTGTTCCCACCCATCATTCAGGTCTATGGAGACCTTGTTGAATTGAACGGAACATATACGTACAATGCCCACTTGTGCTCCTATCCCCCACTTTCTTGATCACTGGTGGTCTGTGATCTCAAGCAATCGGACAAGAAGTGTCATAATAGTACAACCCCTTTAAATCGCCTTGAGCACACACAAAGCACTTGGAGAAACAAATGGTTAACCATATAGTGGCTGCTCCTTGTTCCGACTGTAAAAAGGAGGGATAATGGGAGCTACGCAAGTGACATTCCCCACCTCCTGTGATTTCACGTATCCAACTCCTTAAACGTTCATTCCCTACCCAAGTACGGCCAGTCAGTGTTGTCATAGGGGGAGATTTGGGAGTCAAAGTGCGCTTAAATTTTGTCTGGTTTTGCCACGATAACGAGAATATAGCAAAAAATGATGGTATCTTCCCTCGTTTTCATGTAACTGCACCAAAAAAGTGACAGAAACGATAATTGCATTTGATTTGCACTTAAAGGGGTTGTACAAAATTTAAGAGAATGCTGCTTTCTCCAAAAACTGTGTGCTGTGATATAACCGCTCAGCCTTAGGGTGATGCCACACATGGCGTTTTGAACCTGTTTTTGGTCCGTTTTTAAGCAGTCAGTTAAAAATACATGCGTTTTTTAAAACGGTTGCGTTTTTGACAGGTTTTACCATTTTTTTTTAATTAAAACTGGTCAAAAAAGGATGCTTATTTTAACGGACTGCTTAAAACCGGGTTCAAAGGGCCATGGCATCACCCTAACTGTTATCAGTGAGCGGTAATACTAGACACAACCTGCGAAGAGATGTGGCGCTGTTTCTGTAAGAATACAGACGCTTTTGTGACCTGTACAACCCCTTTTAAGAATATTAATTCTATGTATGGTGTATTTCGAGGGCTGTTACAAGGGGAAGTTAGTGGCTGTCGTACGGGTTGAAGGTAATCACTTGTATTATGTTTACAATCATTCAGAATCTTCTTACAGCGCTGCTGCTGGTTTTTAGGTCTGATTTCCTGAAATCGAAAATAGAAACAAATTTTAGGACTTTTTGGTATCTACGTATCTGTAAATTGTCGCTTTTGTTAGGTTAAAACTTTCACTGTTCCATTTTTCCTGATGTAAATGACTGTATTTTGAGGGGATGGTGTCTGAGGTAAATGGCGGCCAATCACAACAAGGCTTTCATATCATACTGTGCCTTTGAAAAATGAAAGCTGTGCTATGATTGGATGCTATGGATTTGAAGCCATGATCACAGTTATAGGCCCTAAACCTACCTAAAAGATCCATTTAAGGCCCAGTATGGCTGGTTTATCAGTTAAAGGGATATTTGCTTTATAATTGAAAGCAGCTCGCTCAACTCTCTCTTGTGAATAAGGTCTGCAGTAAGTCATTGATGTAGTCAGGACAAAAACATTCTGTCCACTGTGTCACTTGTAACCAGAAGTCACTAAGGAGCCAGCAGCCGGCATGGAGAAACGCGGGAGGCAACCATGCAATGCCCTTGGGGCACTCTGGGACTGGACTACCTGTGCACCCTGCTCGGTGTTTCGCTGTGATGTAGTATCCAGGATATTGGACGTCTCCTTTCATTTATTGGGCTATAATTATTTATGACAGATGTTTAACTTTTATAATATATAATAAAGTCCTATCATTTGGTTATTTTGTAACTTTTTTTTTATCCATTCCTGCATAGAAGGGTTAAGGTCACACAAGTTGCACAATGTAAAGATCTGTGTAAATCTGATCCTACTGGGATCAGGTAAAATCCTTTTGTGTAAATTGTATAAAAGTAACTTTATCGGTTCTTATCGGCATCATTTTTCTCTTGCCCTGGGGCTTTGAATGTGACACTGGTTAGGGTAGCTTTATGCAGGTGTATGCTATATCAACATGCCACTGCCGGATTAGCTCTGCTACAACAGTTCTTCTACAGCCATTTTCACTGCATCAGCTCGTCTACACCAATTGTTCTACAACTCCACTGCATGAGCTCAACTACATCCTCATGACGTCGGCCCTGCTACATCAATTATTCTACAACCACCTCCACTGCATGAGCCCAAATACATCCTCACAGCGTCGTCTTTGGTACATCAATTGTTCTACAGCCAAGCTCCACTGCATCAGCTCAACTACACAGTTGGCTTTGCCACATCAATTGTTCTACAACCACACTGCATGAGCTCAACTACATCGTCATGGCGTCGGCTCTGTTACATCAATTATTCTACAACCAGCTCCACTGCATCGGCTCTGCTAAATCCTTACAGCGTCGGCACTACTACATCAATTATTCCACCACCAGCTCCACTGCATGAGCCCATCTACATCCTCACAGCATCGGCTCTGCTACATCAATTATTCTACAACCAGCTCCACTGCATGAGCCCAACTACACCCTCACAGCGTCGGCTCTGCTACATCAATTATTCTACAACCAGCTCCACTGCATGAGCCCAACTACACCCTCACAGCGTCGGCTCTGCTACATCAATTATTCTACAGCCAGCTCCACTGCATGAGCCCATCTACATCCTCACAGCATCGGCTCTGCTACATCAATTATTCTACAACCAGCTCCACTGCATGAGCCCAACTACATCCTCACAGCATTGGCTCTGCTACATCAATTATTCTACAACCACTCCTGTTACATCTACACCACTTCATAAACACAACTATATTAACCAGACCACCACTGCTAATTGCCTTACCATAGTACACTGGACCTTCCACATGATCAAATCTACCACTCTTCACTTCACCTAGTTGGCTCAGCTACATCAGTGGTGCTCCTTACTACTACACTAGCACCACTTACTGTGTCTACTCCATACGTACTAATTCAGTGGATAGTGGCCTAGTGCATCCACCCACCTGATGTAACATAAGAGGTAGACCAAAGCTTTATGTACATTCGTTTTGGGTTTAGTCTTTGGACAACCATCAATCAAAACTTGTAGTCAAAGTTTTCAAAAAAATTGACAAGTTCTCTTTAATGGGATTATGCCACAAATTACACTTTTTGGAGGCGGTGGGGGCAACTTTGGCTAACAAAAGTCTGTTCTGATAGGAGGTCCAAGTGATCAGGCAATCCCTTTAAGAACAGCATTTTGCACGCTGCTATAAGCCTAGGGGTAATCGCTGCTGCCTGACCCTATATGGGGGCGAAACAGTCCCGTGACATCCTGGCCAGAACCTGCGCTATTCTTTCAAAATCATGAATCACCTGCCTGTCATGTGAATGTGGACACGTCACCCTGCATAATCCAGCCATTTGTTTAGAGAAATGACCGGTTTCAGGAAAGATTGTGATCACGAGACGTTTAATGCCCTGCATTCACTAAATTATAGAGTCATTATTAAAGGGATAGTCCCACTATACTAGGTCACAGTTTGTGGAGGTTCTGACAACTGGGGTATTCACCATTCATTCCCATTGACTCTCAATACCAGATACAGGCCATAGAGATGAGTGGTGCTGTTTGTAGTTTATTTTGGATAACCGATTTAAGGAATATGAGGGATTCCTATAATACATAATTTTTTGATCTCTTAAGAAGGTCTCCTATTAGTGTAGGGGACTACACTAATTGCTTCTAAGTCAACAGAGATCAAAGATGGAGGACAGCAAAGATGGTGGAGATCCAGGATGCCTTGCAGTGAAGATGTAGGAGATCCAAAATGGAGTAGATCCAAGAAGAAGACACCCAAGATGGAGGAAGCACAAGATGAAAGAGTTCCAAGAATTTGACCATTGAGGTCACCCAAGGTGGAGGTTTTCCAAGTACAAGGACATCCAAGATGAAGGAGATCGTAAACGCAAGATGGAGGAGATCCAAGAATGAGGATATCCAGCATGGAGGGCACCAAAGATTGAGGACATCCAAGTTGCAGGTAATCCAAGTACGAGGACATCCAAGATGAAGGAGATAGAAGGAGAGGAAACACAATATGAAGGATATCCAAGAATGAGGACAACCATAATGGTGGAAATAGAAGAGCAGGACACCCAAGATACACACCTAACTTTTCGGAGTGCTGCTTCATCTCTACATTTGGTTCTACTGATTGAGGGGCTGTCGGACCCCTACGAAGACCTGCACCCCACGATCTTTCACACGGTGCCGCTCCAACTTTTCAATTGTACTTGAGCTCGACCAAGAGCGTTTGCACGTGTTTTTCTACTAACATGGACACTACCAATCCACCATCAAACTTATTTGCTTTCACGGAGGAGGACGTGAACAGGATCCTTGAAGGACCTCTAGGAGACAGTGCCTTCCTCGACATACCGGCTAAAGTGGACCTGAAACGCAAGTATGAATTCTTGTCAAGACGTCTTATTAACTTTCAATTGCATCTGTCCCTGCTATGTCAATATTACAAGCATAAGATTGTCCCACGGGGGCTTAGATCACATCTGCGACCCAATTTATTTCCCTCCAACACCGAGTTTTGCACCAGATTTGAAGGCTTATCGAATAAATATGCCCTTGACATTATCCTATTGAACATTGAGTTCATACAACAAGACATGACAACATGCCAAGTCAAATTAAGTGATCTGGAAAGGGACTTACGGGGGATATTGGGTGATACCGAATGCAACAATTATAAAGAGAAAACAAAGGTTATTTTCTCTAAATATCAGAAGGATCAAGAAGAGATAAAACGCCACAAATGGACCAGGGACAAGGAAGACTACGCTACGGGAAATATATATACGTGGAAACAAGATGACTCAACCTACACTAGAAAAAACAAACGAGATAACCAGAAGAAACGGACTGACAATAAACCTTCAAAAAACCCTAATACGAGTGATTTTTTAGAATCCCCTTCACCGGATCTACAAGTTACAACCACCGCAAAAGAAGACGGGGAGGACGCAAATATAAACGACAGTCAAAGAACCAGAAGTGGCAAGGGTCCGAAACCTCAGCCACAAATGACCAGGAAGAAATAGATCAGCGCTCTGTGGTAAATATTTCCTCTTATGTTTTATCCACTGATGAATTTAAAGTTCTTGACAAAGGACTTTCGTATTGTCCAGTTACAGCTATGGACTGGTTGAACTTTGAGGTTGAACTTAATCGTTTTTTTAGATCAATTAAACTTAAGGCATGGTTTTTGAATAAGGATCCGGCACAGAAGGGAGCTGCTGTGCATAGTACACCTTGTGATTTTACCTTAAAGGGTTGTGGTTTGTTCATGAAAAGCAATTTTTGTCCCCCTACTACCTCACCTGCTGTTGAAACGTTCATTTCTGCTGTTCTACAAGATATTGAGATATATAGAGAGAACTTATCGGGCTTTACTGTTAACAATAACTTGTCAGTTGCTGAAAGAAGGGCCTTGGAGGGCTTGGTCCATAACGACGATCTCGTAATCAAACCCGCAGATAAGGGGGGAGGGATCGTCGTTATGGACCGCCCTAAATATATGAATGAGGTCTATAGCCAACTAAATGACCCCTTAGTATACAGAAGAGTTGACATCGACCCTACAAAAACTTTTATCAAGAGACTTAGACTGCTTGTGGATCATGCTCTGGCAGTCGATATTATTGATCAGGCTTTACATGATTTTCTTATTCCACAATTTCCAAAGATTCCCTTACTATACTGTCTACCTAAGATACATAAATGTAAAGATTTTCCACCGGGTAGACCGATAGTGTCGGGACGAGACTCATTGTTTAGCCCTGCTGCTGTCTTTTTAGATAAGATCTTACGGTCCTTTGCCATCAATGCTAAATCCTATATCAAGGACACAACCGATTTTTTAAATAAAATCTCTATCCTTGATATTCCCACGGGAGCTTTACTTGTGTCATTTGATGTCACAAGTTTGTATACATCAATTAACCACGAACGAGGTGTTGCTAGTGTCGCCAGAGCACTCTCTAGGTCAAATTTCAGCAACGAGAACAAAGAGTTCATATTGGGTTTACTTGAAATCATCCTTACATGTAACTATTTTATGTTTAATGATGAATTTTATGTTCAACTCCGTGGGACGGCGATGGGGTCCAATGTGGCCCCAGCCTACGCAAACATCGTGATGGCAGATCTGGAGGAGGCATGCGTCTATGTGTCCCACCACTTCAGTCATGTGCTGGAGTGGTGGCGTTACATCGACGATGTCTTCTCTGTTTGGACTGGGGACCGTGCATCCCTTGATCTGTTTCTTGAATTTTTGAATAATGTGGATCCCGACATTAAATTCACGATGGTGGTTTCTGAATCACATTTACAATTCCTTGATACCAAAGTATACGTAGTGGACAATAAATTAAAGACGACTTTACATGTTAAACCAACTGATTGTAATACTCTCTTGAGATACAATAGTAATCACCCTAGAAATATGGTCCGCTCATTACCTTACAGCCAACTCTTGAGGGTTCAGAGAATAGTTGATGATGATGACCTAAGAACAGCTGAACTACAGACCATGGGGAGAAAGTTTGTTAATAGAGGCTATCCCAAACCCTTGGTGAGACAGTCTATTGAAAAAGTACAGACCTTGGATTGCTCCACACTTCGGTCACAGAATACATCTCACAAAACCACCTCCCGCATCCCTATGGTGTCGACGTACACCACACATAGCCTAGATATTGCCTCTATTATTCGCAAGAATTGGCGTATTCTAAGTACATATTACAAGAACATACAGGAATTTCAATTACCTCCCCTTTTTTCCTACAAGAGGGGCAAGAACCTCAAAGATAGACTTGTTAAAACGGACATTTCTATACATAAGAGAGAGAAAACTGTTCGCAGAGGGTGTTTCCCGTGCATGTCATGTGACAATTGCACTTTGATGTTAAAAGGTGAAGTTTTTACCCATCCAGTTTTGAACAAAACATTTAAAACTATGTCATTTCTCACTTGCAGGAGTGATTATGTCATTTATATACTACTATGTCCGTGCAATCTCCTCTATGTGGGTGAAACCACTACAGAGTGTAGAGTGCGTTTAAATAACCATAAATCGAGTATCCGCACTAAGAAAGTTGACCTCCCGGTTCCATACCACTTTAATGAAGCCGGCCACAAAATCGAGGATCTACGGTTTTTTATTATAGACAGGATCCCCCCACTAAAAAGAGGAGGGAATAGGGAATTGCTGTTGAAACAAAGGGAAGTACAATGGATCCATAGACTTAAGTCCTTAAGTCCACATGGTCTCAATAGGGAACTTCCACTTAATGTCTTTGTATAACCAAAATAGGCACACTAGGGGATCCGAACCTGTATCCATCCCTCCTCCTATGAAAATGAACATGTACGAGTATTTTATGATCTAAACCACACAACATGTCATGTTTTACAACTATCTGACACATTTTCAGTTATCTGATTTATCGGTCCATATTACTTACCCTTTCTCTTTGCTTTTCCATAGTGCCTCTGGATACGGGTGTGGACACAAGGGATAGCTCAACAAGCGGTGACGTTGGGGTGACCGGGACCTTTTGGAATCAGTGGAACCTGAAGAGGTGACAGCGATCCCGGATGGGGCATAGCTTGCTGGCAAGATTCCTTTGACCGTATGGTTCTACTGGATGTCTGCATTTAGCGGCGCCTGTCTCCCCATGGACCACTTGATACCGTTCCAGAGACCCCCAGTACACATCCCGTCTAGAGCATCCTAGTCCCACCACCAGAGTATGGACGCATGGAGTTTTGGGCTTTGCCCTTAAACAAGATGGCCGAAGTATAAACAGATCACTTGTGCGCATGTCCCGCACATAATAAATCGGACTTATAAGGATTAGTTTTAACAATCCGGTCAGATGGTGTTATGTAAATAGACGTTTCTATGTTGTGTATGTAATGTATAAGTTGCACTTGAACACTTTGTTAATACGCACTTTAGACGGATGGATCCGCCTCCTAGCTTTTTACACTATTGTTGTCACATTAGTAACTATGGTAACACGGGTCTCGATTGTATGGTTGTATAAGCTTTTTAATGATTTTACACCTGAGTGTCTATTTAACATGTACTGTGCGGAAGTTATAGACATAGTTGGGAATGTGATCTGCAGCTATTTCTATAGCTTCCTGTATCACTGGTTTTGCAGATCACAGAACCACAAGCCTGATGTCATCATCTGACATGCTATAGAAGCAGATATAGGGGCATCTGAAGTGACTCTCTTCCTGTAGGCTCTAAACTTGACTCAGCACAGGTAAAATATGACTCGTCTCTGCTCATTGTCACATGACTTTGGAGAAGTAAATGGATGAGATTTCACATAGAAGAGGGAATTCTAGAGCTTCTTGTTTAATGGGGGATAAAACTGGTGACAGGTTCCCTAAAGAGATACAAAGAGTTAATTTTGATAATGGGGCACGCTATATTTTATAATAATGCCCTACTATCACTGTTATGGGACACACACCCTAGTAGCAATGTTATAGGGGGAGACACCCCAGTATTGCTGTGAGGGTGCGTTCACACGTTCAGTTTTTTTAAGCTAAAAGCAGATATGGATGATAATGGGTAAGACCCTGTCATTGAGAGGAGTTACTCCTCCTCCACTCCTGCACTGGACATCAAAAACTGCATCTAAAAAACGCAAGGTGTGAACGCAATCTTGTCCCTTCTATCCTTGTCCCGTGTATTGCTCTGCAGCGCCCCCTCCCTGCGCTCCAGGGAACAGCACTACCAGCACTGGCCGCTCCGTGTATTCCCAGACACATGGCGTACATGTGACCCCACGGCGCCCCGCCCCCTCCATGACGCCCGCACCAATCAGAGAGGCGGCCTGGCAGTAGGCGTGGTCCCGGGTCAGGCAGGTCCCGTGTCAGAGCTGCAGGGTCTAGAAGCGGCGGAGCTCGTGGTGACAGCGGCTGCTCCGGACACGTCTCCCGCTCCTTGGGTATGGAGGCCGCCGGTACCGCCGCAGTCAGCTCCGTGCACTGGTTCCGGAAGGGTCTGCGGTTACATGATAACCCGGCGCTGGTGGCCGCCCTGCGGGGGGCGCGCTGTGTGCGCTGCGTCTACATCCTGGACCCCTGGTTCGCCGCCTCCTCCTCTGGCGGGGTCAATAGATGGAGGTGAGATATAAGGGGGCGACCTGTGCTGCCGGTACACGGGCACTGCACAGACAAGGGGGCGGGGGCATGGTCATGGGGGCGGGGTCAAGGATAAGTTGGCATCATTGGGTGGGGGTGTATATCAGCATTGGCATAAGGTTGGCATTCATTGGTGGGTGTATCATTGGCATATGTGATGGGCATCATGGTGGGAGGGTGTATCAGCATTGGCAGAAGGTTGGCATCATTGTGGGTGTATACCAGCATTTGCAGAAGGTTGGCATCATTGGGTGAGTTGTGTATTTCAGCATTGGCAGAAGGTTGGCATCATTGTGGGTGTATTTCGGCATTGGCAGAAGGTTGGCATCATTGGTGGTGTATATTCAGTCAGTGGTCATGCTAAGGTTGCAGTCATTGTGGGTGTTATTATCCGGCATTGGCAGAAGGTTGGCATCATGTGGGTGTATACCGGCATTGGCAGAAGGTTGGCATCATTGTGGGTGTAGATCACCTTGGCAGAAGGTTGGCATGAGAAGGTTAAAGGTTGCATCATTGTGGTGTGTATACGGCATTGGCAGAAGGTTGGCATCATTGTGGGTGTATACCGGCATTTGGCAGAAGGTTGCATCATTGTGGGGTTTAGATACTCATTGCAGAAGTCGCAATATGTGGGTTAACAGTCATTGGAGTAAGGTGCATCATTTGGGTGTATACGATTGCGCAAAGGGTGGCATCATTGGGTGGTGTGTATGTGCATATGGTTGGCATCATTGGGGGTGTATCAGCATTGGCAGAAGGTTGGCATCATTGGGGGTGTATCATCGGCAATGGCAGAATGTTGTGCAATCATTGGGGTGTGTCTGAGCATGGCAGAAGGTGGCATCATTGTGGGTGTAATCCAGCATTGTGCAGAAGTGTTGGCATCATTGGGGGGGTTGTAGTATTCAGCAATTGGCAGAAGGGTTGGCATCATTGGTGGGTGTATCATATCGCATTGCAGAATTGGCTCTTGTGGGTGCTATCTTTCTTTGGACCGGCTGTATTCAAATTGGCTAAAGTGGCTGCAGAAGGTGGGACATCATGGGTGGGTGTATATAACGCAATTGGAGAAGGTTGGCTCATCATTGTGTGGGTGTAATACCGGCATTGGCAGAAGTGTTGGGCATTCATTGGGGTGTGTATATTCAGCCGTACCATTGGCAGAAGGTTGGCATCATTGGGGAGTTTGTTAGTATCAGTGTTTGCATTGGCTGTAAGGTTGGCATCATGTGGGGTGTATATCAGCACTTGGCAGAAGGTTGGCATACATTGGGTGGTTGTATACGCAGGCAGAAGGTTGGCATCATTGGGGGTGTATATCAGCATTGGCAGAAGGTTGGCATCATTGGGGCGGATGTATATGCAGCATTGGCAGAAGGTTGGCATCATTTGGGGTGTATATCAGCATTGGCAGAAGGTTGGCACTCATTGGGGGTGTATCAGAGCATTGGGGAAGGTTGGCATCATTGGGTGTATACCAGCTTGGACAGAAGGTTGGCACATTTGGGGTGTAACGTCATGGCATTGGAAGAGGATGGCATCATTGTGGGGTGTATACAGTCATTGGAAAAGGTTGGCATATGTGTGGGTTGTGTAGTATATCAGCATTGGAAGAAGGTTGGCATCATTGGGGGGTGTATATCAGCATTGGAAGAAGGTTGGCATCATTGGGGGGTGTTTTTTGTGATATATCGCAGTGCAGAAGGTTGGCATCATTGCAGGGGTGATATCGCATTGGCAGAAGGTTGGCATCATTGGGGGTGGTTTGTTGTATTATCAGCAATTGGCAGAAGGTGGCATCATTGGTGGGGTGGGTGTGATATCAGCATGGCAGAAGGTTGGCATCATTGTGGGTGTATACCGGCATTGGCAGAAGGTTGGCATCATTGTGTGTGTGTATATCAGCATTGGCAGAAGGTTGGCATCATTGGGTGGGTGTTTCATGTTGGCAGCCCTGTAGTGCGTGGGCTTGTTTGCTCACACCTAGGGCATAAGTGGTATCAGCAGTTGCTGGATGTTGGTATGTTGCTTTAATGCTGGCATCTGTGGTGGTTAGCGTGAGGGTGGAACACGGCACTGCCATTCTTTGAGTTGGGCTCTACATGTTGGCATTTCATACCAGGGGGTGGGTACAAGTTGTGGCATGGGCTGTGCAGGTTTGTGTTGGCATTTGTAGTGGTTGGTGATGTCTACCGGTAACCAAGCGGGTGTGGGTGCATCTGCTGTGTTTTAATGTTGGCATAGCGCCCTGTGTTATGTTATTGTAGCGTATACGTTGTAAGACCAAAAGTTCTTCAATTTTCTTATATCCTTTGTGTTCACTACTACAATCTGCTTCCTGTCATTGAATGGGAACTTTATTGTTTACATACATACCTGCCATGGCTCCTGCTCCAGACTGCCCTCCTTGTGCCAACCTCTGATTCTGTTTATTCATATCTGCACTGATACATTGTAACAAACCTGGGGCACTAGAGAGACTTGTGCCTCTGATGTTTTGGAGTCTAAACTGGATACAGTTGTAACAAACGTTTACATTTGACAAGTATTGGGTCTGTACAGGTTTAACAGCAGTATTCTCGGTGTCTCTGCTTCCTGTCGGTGAATGGAAACCTTATGATCTCTTTCTACAGTAATTCTTCTGTGCATTGCGTGTAGTCCTACAGTGTCAACAAACAGAGATCATGACAAAAAACACAAAGTGTATTAGTCCAAAAACGTTTTAATATACAATCATTTAAAGGGATATTCCAGGAGATCCAGGTCAATAACACTGCTACCTATCCCGAAAATGGGTGTGTGTGTATCTTATGTATCTGTTCTCAGCACTCAGACTCGTTACATGGTGGCCATTGAAGTCTGTAAGTAACAGTAGGTGGCCACATGTCTGGTGAATCATATGTAACCCAGGAATTGGTAACTGGGTCTCCTGATGCCCCTAAACCCCTCCCAGGTGGGGGCAGATTGTTAGACCGGACCCTCATATTCATGAGAATCGATGTTACTTTCTGTATTCTATCTTCTTCTCCCGGAAAGTTGTGTGGAAACCACCGGGTGATGCACTGGGCCATGTTCACACAAATTTTTCCCTATGTGGAACTGATAAATCTTTAATATAACAGGTTTAATAATCTAGTAAACATAATTCCCTGGCCGGGGGATTGGTCGCCTGGCTCCCCGGCTTATAATATACCGCCCTCCCCTTGTACCTCGTGTTACGTAAGCCCCATGTGTATTATTGTTTTGTAACCGGTAGGGTTGGGCGCCCCGTCTATGCCAAGATTTATTCTAGAAAATTCTACCAGGGGGCGTTGCTGTTTTTGGGACTTGTCTGGGATGTCTCGTCCTCCATCTGTGTACATAGTTCGGTACGCAGCACCACTCTGGTTTAGACGGATCTCGGCAGGCCTACGCTATGGGCCGGCTGGGGTAGTATTACATTTAAAGGGTAAATAAAGCTTAAAGGGGTATTCCATTCTTGTGACATTACTGAGACCCCCTTCAATCTTGAGAATGGAGGGGTTGCAGCGTTGTGTCCACCTAGGAGCAACATTGTATAAAGGCGAATCCGTCATCCGTCCTAATATCCTAATTACTTTCTTAAAGTTAAATTGCTGGGTTTTCAATCAACATCTCTGCTTGCTGCCGATAACGGTTCTTATTAGCGGGACAGTTACCAGAGAGAACACTGCAACCTGACAGGTTTTTGGCCATTGAATGGACATAATTTTCTCATTCACTGACAGCAAGCAGGGATCCGGAATTGAAACCCCAATTATGTTAGACTATACTTATTTTATTTCCTGTTAAATATACTATAAACTGTCTGAATGTTTATTAATAATAGAAACAAATCAATGTTGGTCAAGACCCAAATGTGAAATCCTGACAGTGGAATTTGTAACTTCTGTCGTGTACCGATATTGGGACTGCCCCATACTGGGTTCTGATACCTGTCAGAACCTCATGCGAGGTCTCGCTGACCGAAAAAGTCACCTTACCTCATGTGTTTGAAGTAGCAGATCATAGACTTGAAGTTTGCTGATGTCCCTATGACAACACTTCCTGTTCTGTGTTCTAGACTGCTGATTTGGGATGCAGATATTGGTAGGGGGTGACTTAACAGACTGTAATGTTATTCGGGGGGAATGTGTGTTTGATACCCACAGACTTCCTTATCTACCAATTCACATATCAGATCAGCCGAATCTGCCTAAAGTGTATGTTATCCCCCGAATCTGTTCCAATGGTCCGGAACTGGAGTTTCCCTTTAAGAACCTCTTGTCTCTGTTGAGTTGTGATACTAGTTTCTTTTCGATCGCGGTTGTATAACAAGTATATGCTAATAATAACCCCACCACTGAACAGCTCGCTTATATCAACCAAATACCTAGGTGTCCCCAAATTACCTCTCCCCTCCCTTCTGCCAGAAGATTTCCCATAGAGGAACTCGACTTCTCACAAAATCATGCATGGAAATTGCAAGTACAGTTCAGTTAAATCATTCGTGTTACATCTTGATTATTATTGTTCCTTTTGTGTGTCAGTCTTTACTGTAATTCTGGAATTTGATTCCAAAGATAGAAACTTGGAATACATTTAATTTATTATATGTTTAGGCTCTTTATGTTTGCATTAACCTACTCCATAGCATATAGGACCCCCCTATAACTTGTATAGGTTTCTCCTAGTTCTGCCCAGTGATGGGCATTGGTTATCCTAATAGAATTACAGCTCTGGGGGCATAAGGTGAATTCTGATGGGTCATATGTTGCCGTTATATCGTTACTGGGGAAGGTGACCTTGGAGAACCTCCTCCCCTGCCTTCACCTCGCGTGCCCTATTCCTGGCACACGTGAAGTGGGCTCTTCCTCCTGTCTCTAGTTATGTCTCATTGCTGCAGGCACATCTGGCCGGGTGCCCGGGTTATTACTTACACAACCTATTGCGGAAGTCACGTTTCGGAGCTGGGTTGGGCTGAATGTGATTTGTGTTGGAGACGTAGCAGAGCCGAATGTGTCACAGCGTTGGGAGACTGCAAACAATGTAGCAAAACTGATTAAATTCTGCTACATATATCTTAATTTTGGCTATGCCATTGTTGGAACATTGGCATAAACCACCTGGTTGGCAAGCAGCCATGTTAAACACTAATGGGCAAAGATACAATGCCCCTCCACAAGCCACATACATAATACATATACAGACCAGAGACACCACCCAATCGTGTTGGGCCTCACGTCAATAGGGGTATCTAGCTGACACCCCCGTTTAGCTGATTTGCCTGTAGTTTGTGTATTACACACCTATGTGTGGTGTCGGGCGCGCCAGCCACGTGAAATCATGTAGGCATGACGCCAGGGGAAGTGATTATGATTCCCTGCCAATGAGTCAAGGATGTAATGGCACGTTTTGGAAGGTTTTGCCACCACTATAACCAAACTACTTATTACGCAGTTGGCGCTGCTATGGGAATTAAAGGGGTTGTCCAAATGTATAGTGGATCGTTACAGTCTACAAGGCCTGCTGTAGATGAAGCGCTGCGGACCAGTCCTCCTACGGGGGGCGGCTGGTGCGGTCATCTTGTGTAGCCCCAATAAAGTCCCAGTCACTGTTGCTTACTGCATTCGCAAGGAATGAATGAGGGGTAACTTTCAGTCACCCTTTTTCATTATTGGTGGGGTTGTCCCATTGATCTGAAACTTCTGTTGTAATTGAGGGATGTCTGATTGATGGGACAACCCCTTTAAGTCCTACATGGATGCCATACACTGATATGTCATGGTGTAGGAAGGTGATAAATCACTCGCCATGGCTCCAAGTGTAAACAAGCGGCACATAAAGGGCTTCACAAAAATGGCGGCTGTGTCCGCTAATGCGGATACAGAATGTCCATAGTTTCCCTGTATTTGTGCAGGTGGTGGAAACTTCTAGTGTGTACGCTATAGAGACACCATCTTGGAGAAGGACGTATAGTCCATTTACATCACTATACACAGCACCACAAAGGAAGGGGCCAATCCCAAGATGGCCGCCAGCTACACTTTTGGCTCTTAAATCTATACAACCTGAGGCAGAATGCTAATTTTTTTCAACATATTGGAAAGTAAAGTGTCCATAATAACTATAGGAGGCAAATTTCTTTTCATAGATTCTCACTGTATAAAAAAAGGGTCAGATTGATAACATTATCTGAGAGAAAGTCTATGTTGCCCATAACTACCAATCATACGGCAGCTTTCATCTTTCATGAGCAGGTCATAAATTAGAAGGTGCGCTGTGATTGGTTGTTTGGGACAACAGAGTTGTCTTTTTACTTCAGATCTTTTTGGCAATGTTTTCAAGCTTCTTATAATAATAAATCTTTATTTATATAGTTCCAACATATTCCGCAGCGCTGTACAGATCATGGGGTACATATACAGATGAGATAAAATAGGAATGAACGTCCTGCTCGCAAGAGCTTTCAATTCTCCATTTAACAATATAACTATTGTTCAACCATCGGTAAATGCTACTTTAACTGGTTCCTGACTGCCCACTTGTGTTACAGCGGGTGATCCAGGTCCCTAAAGCCCAATCCTTAGCACAGCCAAATGTCAAGGCAGGGGACCCTTGGGGAGTAGACAGAAGCGGTACTTACCTCTTCTGTCTTGTCTTTTTCTCATACGCAAGACTCGAATGGTCTGTAGCCTGACAGAACAAGTTATCACTGGTGTACTGGTACCGGGAGGCTGCGGCTGGTTCTGACTAGGCACAGCACAGCACAGACAGCGACTACTGTTACTGTGCACTTTTTTGCTTGCTACTGGAGCACCCGTATACTGTGGAAAAGAGAAACGTAACAAAATATATATATGTATTGAAAAAATAAAGTTCCCAAAGGTCTATAATGACCTTTGAGGGGAATAAAGTATAAAAAAAAAATGAAAGGAGTTTTCCCACGAACGCATGTTACTTGCTGATCAGTGGGGGTCTCAGTAATGAGACCTACACATATACGAAAATGAGGTGTCCGATGGGGTCCTAGGTACCTCGTTGGACCCCTCGTCGCTCCGTCAGACTAATGGAACAGACGGCCACGCGTGACTGTTCTGCTCTCTTAATCTCTATGGAGCTTATAGAAATTGCCAAGTTACCCTAAAACAGAAAAATCTTTTTTTTTTTTTCTCGCCTCGCCACCTATTTAGTCCTGTAACTTCACACCTTCACACGTCATACTTTGTGGCAGTGACTGGATGACCCTATATAATTCTTATTTGTCCTGTCTCCTGCAGGTTCCTGCTCCAGTCCTTGGAAGATCTGGACTCCAGCTTAAGGAAGTTGGGATCTCGTCTATTTGTAGTACGGGGACAACCGGCGGATGTCTTCCCCAGATTATTTAAGGTGAGTCACAGTAAAAATGCCAAGTTGGAGGTCCACGTTAAAGGGACAGTCCCATGTTGCAATATTATCCATGTGATAAGCGTCTTACCACTTTGAATTAGGAGAAATGTGGGGTCCGGACTTCTTAATGAAGGAAGTAGCAGGTCTAGGAATCTTGGGACATTCCCTTTAAAAACTTTACTTGACAGTAAAACTGTTGTATTTTCGGAAATTAAGCACAGATCCTGAAAATGGCATATTCCAAAAGTGTGGGAGAAAAAGGTTCACGTAAAGGTTCAATGTTACAGCCTCTGGGAACTGGAGCAGAACTTTACATGAAACATTAAAAGTGACCTTTGGTATTTAAAGCCGGAAAACTGATAAACATTGAGCGCTCTGTGAAAATAACACTGGGTTAAAGGGATACAGATAAATCGCCACCTTTCTAACAATGTGCCTCTACAAAGTGAGTCTGCACCTCTCATGAAGGGTTAAGCCTGCTTACAGTATAATGTCCCCAAAGCTATGACTATATATGGTGATTGCACTTGTGATGGAAGTAGCTTCCCCTCACAGTAGGTGGCTGAGAACCTGCACCAATCAGATGTTTGAGGAGACAGTGCAGCCTTGTCAAAGCTCACCAAACACAGTGACATACGTTGTATAGTGGCTGTGTCTGGTATTGCAATTCAGCCCCAGGACTGAGGGCCGATATGACATCACTAGGAAGGGGAAATAGGTATTGGTTGTTGGATTCCCCCCACAGTCTCATAACCTAAGAACAGATCATCAACATTTTACCCCCTTAAAGATGCCGTCCGGTTGACGCCGCATGTCCAATGAGGATTCGGGTCTGCCGCAATTCACTAAGATCGTGCGTCCAATTTCCTGCATGTGTCGCTTCCCCGCTGAGGTCCGCCGGAGTTAACCTTCTTCTTCCCGGTGCATGTAAGTGCTGATCTTGCAACACAATTTGGTTTCTAAATTCTGCGGTTTGACCGAATCAGTCGGGTTGCCCAATGTCCAAGCCTCCGATTTGTGTCGCATGCAAGCCGGCATCTGATCTCGTGCGCCAAAAACCCGGGGCAATTCGGAGGAAATCGTAAAAAATCACGAAACCTGACGGTATTGTGTCCGCCGGACCCTTAGAAAATGTGCCCCATTGCATTGCACACTATTCGCCTATGTGAAAACTGCTTAAAGGGGTCTTCCAGGAATCCTGTAACCGGGACAGGGATAACAAAACCAAAAAAGTGTCCGGTTGCAGTGGTCTCCCATTCTTCATGAGACTTCTTGTACAAGTGACATCCCAGGTGCTGCTGAGTCAGTGCACAGTATAGTAGACTGCTGCGGTTCTTTGGAAACCCCTTTAAGTGGTATGTGAATGCCTACTAGAATATCTATATCAGATTGTTGAAGGTCCATTATGCGGCACCCAACTTCCACCCCACGATCAGTGGTCACATCACATTCTTTGTCACACACGCAGTCCTAATCAAATTATTGGGGGATATACTGCAATACCAAGCGTGACCCCTATAAAATATATGGCGCTGGAGTTTGAGAGGCGTTTTTTATGTTTTCTAAACATTCATCCCTGCTCCATTTTGCGATGGTTCTACGGATTTGCCGTCCCAACTCTTGCGTTGTCCATCCTTTAATACGCACGCATTTCTTTATTTCACCGTCCATTGACGTAGCCTTCTCCTCATTAATGAAACAATCCGACATAGTAAGAAAGTTTCTCCGCTGTCAGTTCTCGAATCCTCCTTCCCTCCCACGGATAATGCTTTTAAGTGCGCGGTTTGTATTCTGCAGGGACTGCGTTCGCTCTTCTCTGCAGCGCTCGTTATAGCCGCGTCTGTCTCCTTCTCCGTATCTTCAGAGGCTAAATTTAGAAACCGCCAACGCCGCGCCGATATTCTCCCGCTATTTTCCAGCAGAAATAAATGACAAGAGAAGAAGAAGCGGATCATGTCTTGCCTCTAGAGGCGTCTGGCCTTTAAGAAATCTCCAAGGAGGATTATTAATAGGAACCTTGGTTCTCGGGTTGGAAGATGTAGAATACTAACTAGTGATAACGGGTCTCATCACACACTAATGAGGAGTAATTAGTTTTATTATGGAGATTTTTAAGGGGCTTTGTACAATTTTACCAAATTTGACCAAAAAAAAAGGAATGTTCTTATTTTATGCATATTTAAAGGGGGTGTTTGGGTCCATACCTGACTATGGGTGGTAGTATGTGGTATTGCAATTTGGCTCCATTTTTTTAATCTATGCAACTTATTGCGATACTGGGACAAACCATAGCCAGGTGTGGTGCCCTTTTTGGGAATGTTTCTAAAATCCCAGACAGTCCCTTAAAGAGTGACCCTGTTTACGCAGTTTGTGGGTTTATAGTGTATGTCTTGGTACATACACGCAAATGACGCCTTGTCCCCCTTGTGACTACCCAATGGCTGCACAATATTGCACATTCGGCTCAGAAATACATCAGTCTCACCTGCAAAATAGTGCGCCCATTGAGAACTGTTTACCTAAACAGAGCAGAATTATGAGTTCACGTACGCGATGCACTGTAACAAATCCTCAGCACCTGTAATCTTCACTCAAGGTTTGGGGTTGTCTCTGGTAAGTTGCTTCAATAGCAGTCCTTTCATTTAAGCGTCTCATAGGTTGTATTCACACAGTGCAGTTAAAACCGCATCACTAAGGGAAAATCTGCACTAAAACGGCACCATCTGAATTCACGCCAAGCAAGATGCATTCCTATCGGGTGACCACCACTGTACCTACTGTTTTAAAGATTAGCAAGTACATATTTGGCCTTAGACGGTGCGTCCCGGCCAAATCCATGGCCATGCTTGAAGGGCTATTCCAGAATTTTGTTGTATGCCCTAATTTTATAATATGTGATCAAAATTTAGACTCCACAAGCAACTGTTCATCTACTGGACGAGGCTGCGGCGTTTGGGTGTGTCATCACTTCTTATCAAGCGCAGCGCCATATGCTGTATAGTGGCTGTGCTGAGTATTGCGGCTCCGGCCCTTTCACTTGAGCTGCCCATGGGAGAAATGGATGTCATTGGTCTGTGAAGCAGAAGTGAACACATCTGATCGGTAATGGAAGCCCTTAGAAGTGGAGATTTAATGGAAAGACACTTTTTTCGGGGCTTCGGGTTAAAATGTCTATAAATAATCCATCTAAATTAAAATTTGGCATCTGCTACATCTCCAGTGGCTGATGTGTTCTGTATATGGGGAGCCACCGGGTGTTCTGCATTTATTAACCATCGCTGGGGGGAAACCACTATGATAAACGTGACTGTGTGCGATCACGAGCAGAGCCTTCTCCCCGAGCTCAGGGGAGCGGCTGCTGCGGAGCTGATCGCTCTTTGTCCTTCACTTGTGCACGACTTCCCCTGATAATCGTCCTCCGGCGAGTGTGACGGTGACCTCGCAGCGTGCGCTGCAGCGAGACGTGTTTTGCCGAAGTATCTAGGGCAGGTACACATTGGGGGAGCGCAAGGCCAAGCACTGTACATAATAACACTGCAATGCACTGGGACGCAGAACACGATTGGCGCTTACTGTGGTAGACGTGTATGTAATGCATATACAGTGATCCCAGGCCAATTGTACAAGAATGGAGATGGCTGTAATTTGTAGGTCAAATCTTAAAGAAGACCTGTCACCCATAACAAAAGCGCTAGGAGTTGCTTATAAAAGTAATGCAAATACTGCAGACGCACTGAGTGCCGAGTCGGAGGAGCTGCAGGCACTGAGTGCCGAGTCGGAGAGCTCAGGTCACTGATTGCCGATCGGAGGAGCTTAGCAAGAGATTACATCCCATCGAGGGTGCTTTTTTCATGCTCATATGCGTTTGGCTGTTAAAAAAGCTGAAATGCACAGTACATAAAACTAGTGCGCCAGAACGCCCCCTGTGCCGCACCCTAAGAGAGCCTGAATCTGTGCTGGTAATACATGTACAACATGGAGCAGCCATGTTTTGTATAGATATAATGTACATATTCACCCCCACACATGGACGTTGTCAAGCACCTCCCTAATTCCTGTAAGACACAGAGGGACGCTAAACCTAGAAAATGCATAATGCATAACCGTATACTATAACCTTATATTCCCTCTCTTTCTGTGCTTAATTCTCCTTGTTGCTGCTTACGTTTACAACAAAACAGACAGTGGAGGAAATATGCAGATAAGTGATTGACAGTAGCTTCTCCTCCCCTCTCCCTCTGTGCTGGCTGCAGCAGGAGCTCCCCTCCCCTCTCCCTCTGGGCTGGCTTGCAGCAGGCAGCTCCTCCCCTCCCATCTCCCTCTGTTTCTGGCTGCACGGAGCTCCTCCCCTCCCTCTCCCTCTCTGCTCTGGCTGCAGCAGAGCTCCTCCCTCTCCCTTCTGCTCTGGCTGCACCAGAGCCTTCTCCTCCCCCTCTTTGCTGGCTGCAGCAGAGCTCCTCCCCCCTCTCCCTCTGTGCTGGCTGCAGCAGCAGCTTCTCCTCGCCTCCCCTCTGCTCTGGCTGCAGCAGGAGCTCCCCTCCCCTCCCTCTCCCCTCTGCTCTGGCTGCAGCAGGAGCTCCTCCCCTCTCCCCCCCTCTTCTCTGGCTGCAGCAGGAGCTCCTCCCCTCTCTCCTCCCTCTCCTCTGCTCTGGCTGCAGCAGGATCTCCTCCCCTCCCCCTCTCCCTCTGCTCTGGCTGCAGCAGGAGTCTCTCATCTCTCCCTCTGTCTGGCTGCAGCAGGAGCTCCTCTCCTCTCTCTCTGCTCTCTCTGTCTGGCTGCAGCAGAGCTTCTCCTCATCACTCTCCTTCTCCCTCTGTGCTGGCTGCAGCAGGAGCTCCTCCCTCCCCCTCCCTCTGCTCTGGCTGCAGCAGGAGCTTCTCTCCTCGCCTCCCCTCTGCTTGCTGGCAGCAGAGCTTCTCCTCGTCGCCTCCCCCTCTGCTTCTGGCTGCAGCAGGAGCTTCTCCTCGCCTCCCCCTCTTGCTCTGGCTGCAGCAGAGCTTCTCCTGCCTCCCTCCCCTCTGCTCTGGCTGGCAGCAGGATCTCCTCGTCCCCCTCTGCTCTGGCTGCAGCAGGAGCTTCTCCTCGCCTCCCCCTCTGCCTCTGCGCTGCTCGCTGCTCGCGCAGCAGGAGCTTCTCCTCGCCTCCCCCGCTGCCTCACCCGTTAGTGAGCTTATTGGGAATGCACATAGCAGTCATCTTGCTCTTGTGGATACACTAATAGAAATGTACTTGGGGGGGGGGGGGGGGGGTTGTACTTGTACACAGTGGCCAGTGTGACCATGCGTGCTGCAGTGTAAGCATGAGGAAGGCACAGAGCACCTAACACTGTATGTCGAGAACCACAGACTTACTAATAAGCAATGGATTTTATCGTTGCGTTTATAGCGTTTAACCACACCCTCCTACCAGATCTGATGACTCCTAGAGTTTTTCCTGAATACTCCTCACCTCAGGTTTCTTCTCTTGTGTTGGCAGGAATGGGGTGTGAACAGCTGACTTTCGAGTACGACTCTGAGCCTTTGGTAAAGAGCGAGATGCCGCCATTATGAAGTTGGCCAAGGAAGTGGCGTGGGAGTGATCGGTGAAAATTCACATACTCTGTATGACCTGGACAAGTAACGTCACTAAGCCTGGCATACTTTTGTGGTCCTCTCCTGCTAATTTGTTAACCCATTAAGGTGATGTTGAGCGGATTGTAAACAGTTGTCCTAGTCTGCAGGCAGCATGTATAGAGCAGGAGGAGCTGAGCAGTATTGTACATAGTGTCCTATCTCAGGCAGCCATGTTGTAGAGCAGGAGGAGCTGAGCAAGATTGTACATAGTGTCCTATCTGCAGGCAGCATGTTATAGAGCAGGAGGAGCTGACAAGGTTGTACATAGTGTCCTATCTGCAGCAGCATGTTATAGAGCAGGGGAGCTGAGCAGATTGTCATAGTGTCTTACTGTAGGTAGCATGTTATAAGAGCAGGAGGAGCTGTGAGACATTTGTACATAGTGTCCTATCTGCAGGCAGCAGTTTAGACAGGAGGAGCGTGAGCACATTGTACTAGTGGTCCTATCTGCAGGCAGCATGTTAGAGCAGGAGGAGCTGAGCAGATTTGTTCAAGTGGTCTTATCTGTAGGGACATGTTAATAGAGCAGGAGGACTGTGCAGATTGTACATAGTGTCCTATCTGCATGCAGCATGTTTATGAGCAGGAGAACTGAGCAATTGTACATAGTGTTCTATCTGCAGGCAGCATTTATAGAGCGGGGAGCTGAGCACATTGTACATAGTGTCCTATCTGCAGGACGTATGTAAGAGCAGGATACCTAGTATCCTATCCCTGCTGTTAATTATACAGCCCGTCAAACTGTTCTTATTGTAGAAACTAGGCCCATTTAATTCCATGGCATTTTCGCTCAGACTTGCATGTGTTATTCCAGTGAGAAGGACACAGCGTAAAGTTACTGAATATTAAACAGTGAGCTAAAGTGATGAATGAAACGCGCTTTCCCTCCCGGCCTGTATTCTGTGTCCTGTTCTGCCCCCTAGTGTGGCGTGGTGCTTGCTGCTCAGTCACGCAGCCTGGCTGTGCTGGGTGGGTAGCGGGCCTGAGCTCAGCACCCTGCCTCCGCCCCACACGTGCCGGGAGGAGAAGGCGTCTTACAGCACCCGCAGCGTCATCACTGGCACAGAAAGGGGGGAGCGGGAATATGGAAAAGCCGTTGCATAATTGTTTGACGCGATAAGTCTACTACAGACGTAATGAGCTTTCCCTCCGCCGGTCTGGACAGCGTGAGGCTGCATTAGTGTTACATAAATGCATCATGGTGGCCCACAATGCTTTGCTGCCATGTTGCGGAGATGAGGACGGGTCTGTTCCTTATAAGTTGTTCATGGGAACATTATGGCATGGGATATAGCAAATACCAAGGGGCATTATTCACATGTGGATACAAAGCAACGTTTTCAGCAAATCAATGTAGCCTTTGTCCAGCAGTATTTTATAGGGTTAACTATAAAATGGCCCCAGACCCTATAATGAGTGTGACCCAGGTCCCAATGACTTCAGGATTGTCATTTTTTCTAATATCATAGATGGGGGGGGGGGTCAGGCAGAAGGCCCTCTTTTATCCGTGCTCCCTAAAAAGGGTATTGCACTACTACACTATAACCGTGGCTGGGAGCACATGGGTTTGTAGTTCTGTAACAGTCAGAGGGGCCCCACATGAGGACACTGTTCCAGGTAACAGAAGGTGATGGAGGGCAGTCTGTTATTTTCCTGAAAGTAATCGAGATATAAGGCATGAGGGCAGAAGGTTTAACTTACTGGGGAGTTCTTAATCGGGCGGGCGGATAGGTGGGTCCTGACTTACGGCGGGCGGATGCGGTGGTACCGGGACTTGGGCGGGCGTCATATTGGTATTGGGTATTAGGGGTGGGCGGATATGGGGTACCGGGACCCTCAGGCGGATAATGTGGTACCTGGATTTGGCGTGGCGGATAGGTGGGTACCGGGACTTGCGGGCGATAGGTGGGGTACCTGGTTACAGGCGGCCTGGATGGTCACTATCGGACTGACAGGCAAAGTGGTACCGGACCTCTAGTTGCGGTAATTAGTGCGGGACGATTGTGGTAGGTGGGTACCGGGACTTACCCCCTATCCGCCGCTTGTAATCCGTACCACTATCCGACATCGTATTCGGTACCCTTATCGCCGCTTTTATCGGGACTCACGGGGATGGACAGATGGTGTACTGGACTGACTGTGATGGGTGGGTATCACGACTTGCGGGCGATGGACAAATGGGTAACAGGCCACCAATATGTGGTGGTGGATGGTTAGATGTGGCTACCGGGCTAATGGACGGATGGATGGACACTGCCACAGACTACAAGCAGGACGGATGGAAAGAAAATAGGGAGGGGACTCAGATTGTTACAATACTTAGGGGTACAGCCTGCAGCCCTTATCTAAACCTCTTAGATTTGCTACTTTTGGATCTCGGGACCTGGATGGGAAGAGTAATTGCAGCCGACAATGGACATGGAAGTGTTGAATACATTTATTGTGGTGAATAATAAAGAACACAATGTGGGAGATTTTCATTGTCCTCTGGTACCTCACCTCCCGCACATCACACTTGTCATGGAGGAGCCGCACTTTCCCCCTGCACCAGATATTGTGGTGGCTTCGCCAGTCCTACCCTCCATGCAGCACACTCATGCCATCCACATGTAGTAATGTCAGCAGATCCCTCAGGACTGTGGCTCCTTGGGGCCCGGTGGTGTTCATATCTGTTCTACATCTGGATGTGACTTTGTGATGATCTTTGGTTGCAAGGATTATTGACGCTGAATGGTAACAGCCCTCCACACTCACCTACAAGGGTTTCAGGCCATCATCAGCCGCATGGAGCTTCCTCGTAGACCAGTCCCCGACATCACAAGACAACAGATGGATATACTGCCGGGGAGATCAAGGCACACACACGACACCTATGGGGTGCCATCATTGGAGGAACTCGGTCAGTAGCATCATTTCAGCATCTTGTCTCCAGTCCTGCCTCCACATGATGGGTACTACACTCTCCACATGGCCCTGATAGAACCAAACTGTGGGCAGCTGGGGGCTGTACTTTCCCCCGCAGCTGGTTAAAAATAGTCATACATTAATATGTGATTGGGGGGGGGGGGGTGCGCTGTCCAGTTGGATTTTACATCCCCTTTTCATCTTCTTTTGCATTAGGCTTCCCTGTGAGAATCAAGGGGTGGCCGTATGGCCGGAGGAGAAACGAGGCTCTGGCTCGTCTTACCGACACCGAGAGCGAAAGGTATGACTTATGGGGTGTGTAAGAACTGCTCTTGCAATATTTAGAAGTAGAGTTTTGTATATGTATACAAGTACTTGACAAATTCGGCTCTGCTACATCTCCACACAGTTTACAGATATTGAGGCAGGTCACTGCTCCGGGTGATGTTATATTCCTCTGTTTATTTTGCAGGCCTGGGTGGCAAAACTATGAGCGACCAAGATGAATGCCAACTCTTTCTGGCGAGTCCTACAGCCTCAGTCCCATACCTAAGGTTTGGGTGTCTGTCCTGCCGCCCTCTTCTACTACAGACTACGGGAGCTGTACCAGAAGGTGAGGCGCAGATTTAGTGGAGGAGTAGGGGGATATTACTCGATAAATGGATGATGATCGGGGATGAAGAATGGTGGATCCGCGCGGGAGGGAGTGTGGATGGAGAGGATGAATAATGTGTAAAAGGAGGGTGGGCAGGGGCCTAGGGGTCCGGGCGGAGGAGGGGCGAGGGGTACAGGGATTTAATAAAAGGGATTATATTTTTATTGCTTCCTTCACAGGTGAGAGAACAGCTCTCCCCCGCTGTCCCTATTCGGCAGATCCTCTGGAGCAGTTCTTTTACACGGCTGCAACACCAACCCCAAATTTGACAGATGGAAGGGAATCCAATCTGTGTTCGATTCCCTGCCGCAACCCTGAGGCTCTGGCCAAGTGGCGGAAGGAAAACGGGGTTCCCATGGATTGACGCCATCATGACGCAGCTCAGACAGGAGGCTGATCCACCACCTGCGCGGCACGCTGTGGCCTGCTTCCTGACGCTGGGGCGGACCTCTGGAACAGCTGGGAATGTGGTGTTAGGTAAGTGACTCCTCCCTGTTGCTTTGCTGGACATAGTAGTGCAGGACTTAATGTTTATGGAGGTGTTAACCCTGTCCTCCCCTTCCCCGTCTGTCCAGGTTTTGATGAGCTGCTGCTGGATGCAGACTTCAGTGTGACGCCGGGCAGCTGGATGTGGCTCTCTCAGCGCCTTCTTCCAGAGTTTTTCCATTGTTCTTCTGCCTGTCGGCTTTGAAGACGGACAGATCCCGTGGCGATTATGTCAGGTATGATGGGGGCGGGTGCACAGATAGGTACCACAGTCATGCTTGTGGGAGCCACAGTCCCTTCATTGTCCTGACTGACTGAGGTTGTGTATTTCATCCAATGGATAAGGTATCTTCTAGATATCGAAACAGGAGAGTAGTATCCAACGGGAGGAATATTAATCACAAACAATATCCGTGTCGTTCGTTTATATCCGGCAGTGGTGGTCGAGCATGCCCACTTCCGCTCCTCCAAGTTTGGGAAGACCCGCTATCTCCACAGCAGTTAAGGGTTTTTTCCTAGTATACACTCTTATCCCCTATGCAATCTATAGGATGGGAAATAGTTCATGCCAAAAGGTTTGACTGCTGGGAACCCCAGAAATAACTAGAAAGTGGTTGCTGCGTGTGGCTTATATGAATGAAGTATTTGTGGGCATGCTCTTGACCAACCTTTCATTGACAGACATCTTAGCCCAATAGAAGGGATGTAGGGGACCCCTATAATAACCCACTTCCCATATACTGAGATTGGGGTGAGTTTTATAGTAGTGAATACCCCTTTAGTAAGGTGCACGAATTACTGATAAGACATCTTGTAGTCACTGATCTCTTCTTCTGCTTCCTTTCCAGGCGATATTTGCCAGTACTGAAGGTTTCCCGTCCCGGTACATCTACGAGCCCTGTGACGCCCCAGAGTCTGTGCAGAAAGAAGCCAGTGCATAATAGGAGTCCATTATCCGAAACCCATGTGAATCATGCAGAAGCCAGCAGACTCAACATAGAGCGCATGAAACAGACCTACCAGCACTGTCCCGCTACAGAGGCCTCTGTGAGTAACCACCATTAATGGGGCTTCATTACAAAATGTAGATAGCATGCCCAGCAGAGGCAATAAGGCTATCCTGGGGTCTATGGATGCATTTGACATATTCCCTGGAGGTGCAGATGACTTTTAACAATGTATGTGGAAAGCACCATCAGTACTAGTATCCCTATAGAAACAACAACATCAATACCGGAACCACCTTTTCTATCAAGGTCCAGATCATGATTCTACATCAGTGGGAAGGGGTCCTGTACCTACCTCCGAGTCTTCTCCTGTTACCATATTTGAGCTGGAATAGGAGGACTGCAGTTCCAGGCGCAGCCTGTTTCAAAAGGGGCGCTGTTTTTATGAAACATCTGGCGTCCTTTTTAAGTTTTGGTCAATAATTTTAAATCGGTTAAGTAATCCTGTTTTCTCGTTTCTTCTAGGTATTCTGGCGTCTGTCCCCCTGTGCAGAAGACATTGGTGGCCCTATTACTGACCCTCTGCTGCCCATCACACCTCTATGGAGGCAGGTGAGAGCACTTGGATACTCAAATCGATATCAGACAAATGGACTATAATATTGTGCATATTATAAAACCCATGCCTTAGAGTTCCACAGGGGATAACCGGTTTTAAAGAGGCAATCCTAATTAGTCAGTATGGCCCAACAAAACTTCAATACCTCCCGTTGACCTACAAAGATTTCATAGAGCCCCGTTAACAAATCAATATATAGTAGTGATAAATGGGCTTCATGCTGCCACCACTAGGGAGCTCCGTCATTGACAAATTATACAACTTGCTTAACTTGTAAACAAAAAAAAAAAAAACAATCCATAGTGGCTGCTACCTAAAATGCAGCGATAATAGGGAAGTGGGGTAAATGACTGACTAGACGCCTCTGCGCCCACCTCTCTCCACCAAATTCTGGCCACCCCTTTAACTTTGTTGTACAGAAGATTCATTGCTACTGCTATCTGAATCTTTTCTGAATTGAAAAACCTCTCTATCGAATTCATCCCTTCCATGTACTACTAGGTTCTATAGGCATCATGTTATGTCAGCAACATCAAAGTCATCCAAATTTTATAGCCCGACTATCAAAATCTGAATTCCTGGGGTCCCTTGTCAGATCTCCAATCCTAAGATAATGGAACATGAAAACCTTCCAAAATTCCTCTTAATATTAGACTTCCCTTTCCGAAATTTAAGGCTTGATATTTTTGCAATACCAGCAACAGCCAGTGACAAGAGTGGCGCTGTTGCCACTTTTAGCTGTGATCAGCGGCTCTTCAATTTTAAGCAAAAAGCATTCATAAATGTCTTCTCTCAAAATTGTGTCCTCAGTGTAACAATGCATCCTGACCGCTGCAAAGAGGAAAAAAAACTCATCTTCCTCGGGCAGAATGACTCATCTGGAAAGTCCGTGTCTCCCGCGCCAGAACATTTTTATGGCCTGTAATAGAGTGGGTTTATCATCTTCTCTTCTTTCCCTCAGCTCCGAAGCTTCGCTGTGTTTCCCCCGACTCCCCCAAACGTAAGCACACGAAGAATCCGCAGGGGAGCTTTAAGAAATTGCGTGTCCAGAGCTCGCAGAGGCAGAGAGACGGCCAAAGACTTCTGACTTGTCTAGGTGAGGAGGTCCTACCACACAGTGTTATACGGTGGCGTTATATTGTCTGTGGGTAGATCCACATGTCGTATGGTAGTGGCAACCACTGCCTTCGTTCTTGTTGGCGGCTGTTTTTGTGCTTTTGATGCCAGACTAGTCACGTTTTCTGGCTGGCACGGGTGCATGACACCTCAGGGCAGGAGCGCTCAGTGCCGGTGACTCACTGCCATTTTTGTATGCCCACATGTGCCAGGCGTCGCGTCACAACCCATGACGTCTGTCTTTCCTGATAAGAGTAAGTCTTAGTTCCGTGAAATCTCTTTCAGTGCCACTTCTCTGTGCAGTGCATCTGTCCGGCCACTAGATGCGCATGTGAAAAATTAACAGTAAATAATATGATCTGCCCATAACCTAAACAGGGAGTCCATGAATTACTGCTGTCCCCCTAATGTAACTAGTGCATGTTCCAGATGTCACTGCTTATAAAGTTTACTTGGTGGGGGCGTGCTGACTGTTGCAACCTACAGTAAGGGGGGGGGGTGCTGGCTGTTGCACCCTACTGTAGGGGGTGTGCTGACTGTTCCCCTACTGTAGGGGCGGCTGTGGCTGTTTGCACCCCTCTTTTGTCTTCATGGACCCTTTAGCCATTCTCCCAAGTCTACAGCCCATTCCTTTTGAAATGCCCACAAGATCACCCAGTAATTCCCTCCATGATGCGGGCCAATTTTAGCAGCAGAGACCCACCACCAAGCAACCTCTATAGTATCAGCACAGATCTCGCTGATTAGATGTTACCAAGCTAATTATTTCCAAAATATCAAACCGCATAGTCCCTTAGCACTGGCCCTGCTCCTGCGCACCCGCTGCCCCTCGCCCAGCTCGGGCAGAGATAAGTGATGGGTGATTGTGTACCATAACAGCTCACCGATGCCACGGGCGCCAGCAAATAAAAGCGCTGAGGGAATTATGACAGCGGCCGCTCTAAGTGTCTGTCAGGCAGCCTAGACCTGATTCATGGGAATGCAGACAGGGGTTTTTTTTTTTTATACTTTTTAATTTTTGTGCAGATTATGGGCACTGGGGGCATCAACCATCACTGCAGACAAAACTGTAACCCTCTATATAACTGTAAGGACTATGCTAACCGTAACACTGCAGCACCCCAGTTCACGGTAATGGGTCAGAGCCACCAGGTGATAAGGTGTTGTCGGAATCTTTAGAAGCTGAGTGATCAACCTTAAGGGCAACCACCCATTTGTGCATTAACCTGACCATCCATGTGTACATGAATCTGCTCAACATTTACTGCAGCAGACACTAATGTGTTGATGGACCTAACAGGGCAATTATCATCTCCCTAGGATGCCCTGCCATGGCTATACCTTTTTCAAAATAATGGCTACTATTGAAGCGCAAGCGCCATGCTTTGTATGGTGCCTGCCTTGGTATTGCTGCTTCATCCCCATTAGTTGAATAGTACTTAAGCCTCGCCATGCAAGGTCGGGGAACCGATGGACGTGATGAAATTGGTAGCTCCTTTCATTCATCAGCGTTATATACCAGGGTATATACTGGAGGATATATATGTGTGGTATAAATCTTCCTTAGGTCTCCTGTCTGATCCTGGGCGCCCCCTGGTGTCCGCCAGCGTTCCCGCACCACTCATTGTTCACCACTAACGTCTCTTGTCCTTCTCTCCTTGCAGTGAATTCTCCCTCACACGGATGAAGATTGATGCGCATCCCCTGTCCCCCAGGACTACATACCGGGGAACCGCATAAATCTGGCGCGACGAGTAAATAAGCGAACGAAATATACAACGCACGCAGACTTGTGAATACATTTGCCACGAAAAAAAATTGTTCTTCCCCCTCCAAAAAAAAAAAGCGCCAATTCTATCATCTGCCGTCGCAGATTCATTTCTTTTGAATAAAGTGGACTGATCTGCAAATACCAACACCAACCACTGACAGGGTGGCGCTGTTTTCAAGAAAAGAAGTAGCCAATTTTCTAATCCTAGGAGCTTCTAGAACGTTCCACCACTGCCTGGCGCCTGCGAGGAGCCGCGTGATATCATATGATAATAACAGGATTGTGTGGACGCCCGCTCCTCTGACCGATCTTCACTGCGTATCATGGTGCGCTCGTGTCATTGTCTCAACCATAACCCAGCTCTAAGTTTAAATGGGCGTCCTAATACTGTTGTGTGATAGTCACGTCCGTCTTATCAACTAGTACAGGGGTCCTGGTGTCCCCCCACTTCTGCGCCGAGTCGGAGGAGCTGCAGGCACTGAGTGCCGAGTCGGAGGAGCTTTTTAAAGAAAAAGTAACACATCTGAGGGTGCGTTTTCATGTTACTATGCGCTTGGCTGTTAAAAAGCAGTGAAATGCACAGTAACATGAAAACTAGTGCGCCAGAACGCCCCGTGTGCACGCACCCTAAGAGAGCCTGAAATCTTGCTGGTAATACATGTACACATGGAGCAGCCAGTGTTTGTATAGATATATAATGTACATATTCACACCCACACATGGAGCGTTGTCAAGCACCTCCCTAATTCCTGTAAGACACAGAGGGAACGCTAAACCTAGAAAATGCATAATGCATAACCGTATACTATAACCTTATATTCCCTCTCTTCTGTGCTTAATTCTCCTTGTTGCTGCTTACGTATTACAAAAAAACAGACAGTGAGGAAATATGCAGATAAGTGATTGACAGGAGCTTCTCCTCCCCTCTCCCTCTGTGCTGGCTGCAGCAGGAGCTCCTCCCCTCTCCCTCTGTGCTGGCTGCAGCAGGAGCTCCTCCCCTCCCATCTCCCTCTGTTCTGGCTGCAGCAGGAGCTCCTCCCCTCCCCTCCCTCTGCTCTGGCTGCAGCAGGAGCTCCTCCCCTCTCCCTCTGCTCTGGCTGCACCAGGAGCTTCTCCTCCCCTCTCCCTCTGCTCTGGCTGCAGCAGGAGCTCCTCCCCTCTCCCTCTGCTCTGGCTGCAGCAGGAGCTCCTCCCCTCTCCCTCTGCTCTGGCTGCAGCAGGAGCTCCTCCCCTCTCCCTCTGCTCTGGCTGCAGCAGGAGCTCCTCCCCTCTCCCTCTGCTCTGGCTGCAGCAGGAGCTCCTCCTCATCTCTCCCTCTGTTCTGGCTGCAGCAGGAGCTTCTCCTCATCTCTCCCTCTGCTCTGGCTGCAGCAGGAGCTTCTCCTTATCTCTCCCTCTGCTCTGGCTGCAGCAGGAGCTCCTCCCCTTCCCTCTCCCTCTGTTCTGGCTGAAGCAGGAGCTCCTTCCCTCGCCTCCCCCTCTGCTCTGGCTGCAGCAGCAGCTCCTCCCCTCCCCTCTCCCTCTGTGCTGGCTGCAGCAGGAGCTTCTCCTCGCCTCCCCCTCTGTGCTGGCTGCAGCAGGAGCTTCTCCTCGCCTCCCCCTCTGCTCTGGCTGCAGCAGGAGCTTCTCCTCGCCTCCCCCTCTGCTCTGGCTGCAGCAGGAGCTTCTCCTCGCCTCCCCCTCTGCGCTGGCTGCAGCAGGAGCCTCTCCTCCCCGTTATTGAGGCTTATTTGGGAATGCACATAGCAGTCATCTTGCTCTTGTGGATGAACTAATAGAAATGTACTTGGGGGGGGGGGGGGGGGGTTGTACTTGTACACAGTGGCCAGTGTGACCATGCAGTGCTGCAGTGTAAAGCATGAGGAAGGCACAGAGCACCTAACACTGTATGTCAGAGAACCACAGACTACTAATAAGCAATGGATTTTATCGTTGCGTTTATAGCGTTACCTCCTACCAGATCTGATGACTCCTAGAAGTTTTTCCTGAATACTCCTCACCTCAGTTTTCTTCTCTTGTGTTGGCAGGAATGGGGTGTGAACAGACTGACTTTCGAGTACGACTCTGAGCCGTTTGGTAAAGAGCGAGATGCCGCCATTATGAAGTTGGCCAAGGAAGTTGGCGTGGAGGTGATCGTGGAAAATTCACATACTCTGTATGACCTGGACAAGTAAGTCACTAAAGCCTGGCATACTTTTGGTGGTCCTCTCCTGCTAATTTGTTAACCCATTAAGGTGATGTTGAGCGGATTGTACACAGTGTCCTATCTGCAGGCAGCATGTTATAGAGCAGGAGGAGCTGAGCAGATTGTACATAGTGCCCTATCTGCAGGCAGCATGTTGTAGAGCAGGAGGAGCTGAGCAGATTGTACATAGTGTCCTATCTGCAGGCAGCATGTTATAGAGCAGGAGGAGCTGAAAAGGTTGTACATAGTGTCCTATCTGCAGGCAGCATGTTATAGAGCAGGAGGAGCTGAGCAGATTGTTCATAGTGTCTTATCTGTAGGTAGCATGTTATAGAGCAGGAGGAGCTGTGCAGATTGTACATAGTGTCCTATCTGCAGGCAGCATGTTATAGAGCAGGAGGAGCTGAGCACATTGTACATAGTGTCCTATCTGCAGGACGTATGTAATGAAGCAGGATACCTAGTATCCTATACCCTGCTGTTAATTATACAGCCCGTCAAACTGTTCTTATTTAGAAACTAGGCCCATTTAATTCCAGTGGCAAATTTTCTCCAGACTTGCATTGTGTTATTCCAGTGAGAAGGACACAGCGTAAAGTTACTGAATATTAAACAGTGAGGCTAAAAGTGATGAATGAAACGCGCTTGCTCCTCCCGGCCTGTATTCTGTGTCCTGTGCTGCCCCCTAGTGTGCGCTGGTGCTGGCTGCTCAGTCACGCAGCCTGGCATGTGCTGGGTGGGTAGCGGTGCCTGAGCTCAGCACCCTGCCTCCGCCCCACACGTGCCGGGAGGAGAAGGCGTCTTACAGCACCCGCAGCGTCATCACTGGCACAGAAAGGGGGGAGCGGGAATATGGAAAACGCCGTTGCATAAGTTGTTGACAGCGATAAGTCTACAGACGTAATGAGCTTTCCCTCCGCCGGGCTGGACAGCGTGAGGCTGGCATTAGTGTTACATAAATGCATCATGGTGGCCCACAATGCTTTGCTGCCATGTGCGGGAGATGAGGACGGGTCTGTTCTTATAGGATTGTTCATGGGAACATTATGGAATGGGATATAGCAAATACCAAGGGGCATTTATTCACCTGTGGATACAAAGCAACGTTTCAGCCAAATCAATGTAGCCATTTTCCAGCAGTATTTTATAGGGTTAACTATAAAATGGCCCCAGACCCTATAATTGAAGTGTGACCCAGGGTCCCATGACTTCATGGATTATGTCTTTTTTTCTATATCATAGATGGGGGGGGGGGTCAGGCAGAAGGCGCCTCTTTTATATCCGTGCTCCCTAAAAAGGGTATTGCACTACTACAGTAACCAGTGGCTGGGAGCATCATGGGAGTTGTAGTTCTGTAACAGTCAGAGGGGCCCCAACATGAGGACACCTGTTCCAGGTAAACATGAAGGTGATGGAGCAGCTGTTATTTTCCTGAAAGTAATGAGAGATATAGAGGGCAGTGAGGCAGAAGGTTTAACTTACTGAGGGGAGTTCTTGTAATACTGGGCGGGCGGATAGGTGGGTACCTGGACTTACGGGCGGGCGGATAGGTGGGTACCGGGACTTGCGGGCGGGCGGATAGGTGGGTATTGGGTATTAGGGGTGGGCGGATAGGTGGGTACCGGGACCCTCAGGCGGATAAGTGGGTACCTGGAATTATGGGCGGGCGGATAGGTGGGTACCGGGACTTGCGGGCGGATAGGGGGTACCTGGACTTACAGGCGGCCGGATAGGTGCGTATCGGGACTGACAGGCGGATAAGTGGGTACCGGGAATTACGGATTTGTCGGATAGGTGGGTACCGGGACTTACCCACCTATCCGCCCGCTTGTAAGTCCCGGTACCCACCTATCCGACAAATCCGTAATTCCCGGTACCCACTTATCCGCCCGCTTGTATCGGGACTCACCGGGGGATGGACAGATGGGTACTGGGACTGACGTGGATGGGTGGGTATCAGGACTTGCGGGCGGATGGACAAATGGGTAACAGGGCCAACCAATATGCTGGTGGGTGGATGGTTAGATGTGGCTACCAGGGGCTAATGGACGGATGGATGGACACTGCCACAGACTAACAAGCAGGACGGATGGAAAGAAAATAGGGAGGGGACGTCAGATGTTACAATACTTAGGGGTACAGCCTGCAGCCCTTATCTAACACCTTCCTAGATTTCAGCTTTTTGGATCTCGGGGACCTGGATGGGGAAGAGTTAATTGCAGCCGACAATGGACATGGAAGTGTTGAATACATTTATTTGTGGTGAATAATAAAGAACACAATGTGGGAGATTTTCCATTGTCCTCTGGTTACCTTCACCTCCCGCACATCACACTTGTAATGGAGGAGCCGGCACTTTCCCCCTGCACCAGGATATTTGTGGTGGCTTCGCCAGTCCTAGCCCTCACATGCAGCACACTCATGCCATCCACATGTAGAGTAGATGCAGCAGATCCCTCAGGACTAGTGGCTCCTTGGGGCCCGGTGGGTGTCATATCTGTGTCTACATCTGGATGTGACTTTGTGATGATCTTTGGTTGCAGGATTATTGAGCTGAATGGTAACAGCCCTCCACTCACCTACAAGAGGTTTCAGGCCATCATCAGCCGCATGGAGCTTCCTCGTAGACCAGTCCCGACCATCACAAGACAACAGATGGAGTACTGCCGGGGGGAGATCAAGAGCACACACGACGACACCTATGGGGTGCCATCATTGGAGGAACTCGGTCAGTAGCATCATTTCAGCATCTTGTCTCCAGTCCTGCCTCCACATGATGGGGTACTACAACTCCCAACATGCCCTGATAGAACCAAACTGTGGGGGCATGCTGGGGGCTGTACTTTCCCCCGCAGCTGGTTAAAAATGTCATACATTAAATATAGTGATTGGGGGGGCGCTGTCCAGTTGATTTTACATCCCTCTTGTACATCTTCTTTTGCATTAGGCTTCCCATGTGAGAATCAAGGGGTGGCCGTATGGCCAGGAGGAGAAACAGAGGCTCTGGCTCGTCTAGACCGACACCTAGAGCGAAAGGTATGACTTATGGGGGGTGTAAGAACTGCTCTTGCAATATTTAGAAGTAGAGTTTTGTATATTGTATACAAGTACTTGACAAATTCGGCTCTGCTACATCTCCACACAGTTTACAGATATTGAGGCAGGTCACTGCTCCGTGGTGATGTTATATCCTCTGTTTTATTTGCAGGCCTGGGTGGCAAACTATGAGCGACCAAGAATGAATGCCAACTCTTTGCTGGCGAGTCCTACAGGCCTCAGTCCATACCTAAGGTTTGGGTGTCTGTCCTGCCGCCTCTTCTACTACAGATTACGGGAGCTGTACCAGAAGGTGAGGCGCAGGATTTATGTGGAGGAGTAAGGGGGGGATATTACTCGATAAATGGATGATGATCAGGGGGGATGAAGAATGGTGGATGCGCGGGAGGGAGTGTGGATGGAGAAGGATGAATAATGTGTAAAAGGAGGGGCTCTGGGCAGAGGAGGGGCACTAGGGGGTCCCGGGCGGAGGAGGGGAGCGAGGGGTACAGGGAATTTAATAAAAGGAGGATTAATGATTTTTATTGCTTCCTTTCACAGGTGAAGAAGAACAGTCCTCCCCCGCTGTCCCTATTCGGGCAGATCCTCTGGAGGGAGTTCTTTTACACGGCTGCAACCAACAACCCCAAATTTGACCAGATGGAAGGGAATCCAATCTGTGTTCAGATTCCCTGGGACCGCAACCCTGAGGCTCTGGCCAAGTGGGCTGAAGGAAAGACGGGGTTCCCATGGATTGACGCCATCATGACGCAGCTCAGACAGGAGGGCTGGATCCACCACCTGGCGCGGCACGCTGTGGCCTGCTTCCTGACGCGGGGCGACCTCTGGAACAGCTGGGAATGTGGTGTTAAGGTAAGTGACTCCTCCCGGTTGCTTTGCTGGACATAGTAGTGCAGGACTTAATGTTATGGAGGTGTTAACCCTGTCCTCCCCTTCCTCCGTCTGTCCAGGTGTTTGATGAGCTGCTGCTGGATGCAGACTTCAGTGTGAACGCCGGCAGCTGGATGTGGCTCTCCTGCAGCGCCTTCTTCCAGCAGTTTTTCCATTGTTACTGTCCTGTCGGCTTTGGAAGACGGACAGATCCCAGTGGCGATTATGTCAGGTATGATGGGGGCGGGTGCACAGGATAGAGTACCACAGTCATGCTTGTGGGAGCCACAGTCCCTTCATTGTCCTGACTGACTGAGGTTGTGTATTTCATCCAATGGATAAAGGTATCTTCTAGATATCGAAACAGGAGAGATAAGTATCCAACAGGGAGGATATTAATCACAAGAACAAATATCCGTGTCGTTCGTTTATACGCAGTGGTGGTCGAGCATGCCCACTTCACGCTCCATTCCAAGTTTGGGAAGAACCGCTATCTCCATCAGCAGTTAAAGGGGTTTTCCTAGTATACACTCTTATCCCCTATGCAATCTATAGGATGGGAAATAGTTCATGCCAAAAGGTTTGACTGCTGGGAACCCCAGAAATAACTAGAAAGTGGTTGCTGCGGTGGCTTATATGAATGAAGTATTTGTGGGCATGCTTGACCAACCTTTCATTGACAGACATGCTTAGCCCAATAGAAGGGGATGTAGGGGACCCCTATAATAACCCACTTCCCATATACTGTAGATTGGGGTGAGTTTATATAGTAGGAATACCCCTTTAGTAAGGATGCACTGAAGTAATGATAAGACATCTTGGTAGTCACTGATCTCTTCTTCTGCTTCCTTTCCAGGCGATATTTGCCAGTACTGAAGGGTTTCCCGTCCCGGTACATCTACGAGCCCTGGAACGCCCCAGAGTCTGTGCAGAAAGAAGCCAAGTGCATAATAGGAGTCCATTATCCGAAACCCATTGTGAATCATGCAGAAGCCAGCAGACTCAACATAGAGCGCATGAAACAGACCTACCAGCAGCTGTCCCGCTACAGAGGCCTCTGTGAGTAACCACCATTAATGGGGCTTCATATAACAAAGATGTATATAGCATGCCCAGCAGAGGCAATAAGGGCTATACTGGGGTCTATGGATGCATTTGACATATGTCCCTGGAGTGCAGGACTTTTAACAATGTAGTGGGAAAGCATCCAGTACTAGGATCCCATATAGAAACTAACAACATCAATACCGGAACCAGCCTTTTCCTATCAAGGTCCAGATCATGATTCTACATCATGGGGAAGGGGTCCTGTACCTACCTCCTGAGTCTGTCTCCTGTTACCATATATTTGAGCTGGAATAGGAAGGAACTGCAGTTCCAGACGCAGCCTGTTTACAAAAGGGGCGCTGTTTATATGAAAAATCTGGCGTCCTTTTTAAGTTTTGGTCAATAATTTTAATCGGGTGAAGTAATCCTGTTGTCTCGTTCTTCTAGGTATTCTGGCGTCTGTTCCCTCCTGTGCAGAAGACATTGGTGGCCCTATTACTGACCCTACTGCTGCCCATCACACCTCTATGGAGGCAGGTGAGAGCACTTGGATACTCAAATCAGATATCAGACAAATGGACTATAATATTGTGCATATTAATAAACCCATTGCCTTAGAGTTCACAGGGGATAACCGGTTTTAAAGAGGCAATCCTAATATATCAGTATGGGCCCAGCAAAAAGCTTCCATACCTCCCGTTGACCTACAAAGATTTCATAGAGCCCCGTTACAAAATGCAATATATAGTAGTGATAAAATGGGCTTCATGCTGCCACCACTAGAGGGAGCTCCGTACATTGAAATGTATACAACTTGCAATGAACTCTGTAAAAAAAAAAAAAAAAAAAAAACAATCCATAGTGGCTGCTACCTGAAAATGCAGCGATTAATACGGGAAGTGGGTAAATAGACTGACTAGACGCCTCTGCGCCCACCTCTCTCCACCAAATTCCTGGCCAACCCCTTTAACTTTTGTTGTACAAGAAGATTCATGGCTACTGCTATCTGAATCTTTTCTGAAATTGAAAAACCTCTCTATCGAATTCATCCCTTCCATGTACTACTATGGTCTATAGGCATCATGTTATGTAGCAACATCAAAAGTCATCCAAAATTTTATAGCCCGACTTATCAAAATCTGAATTCCTGGGGGTCCCTTGTGCAGATCTCCAATCCTAAAGGATATGGAACATGAAAAACCTTTCCAAAATTCCTCTTTAATATTATGACTTCCCTTTCCGAAATTTAAGGCTTGATATTTTTGCAATACCAGCAACAGCCAGTGAACAAGAGTGGCGCTGTTGCCACTTTTAGCTGTGATGCAGCGGCCTCTCAATTTTAAGCAAAAAGCAGTCATAAATGTCTTCTCTCAAGAATTGTGTCCTCAGTGTAACAATGCAATCCTGAGCCGCTGCAAAGAGGAAAAAAAAACCTCATCTTCCTCGGGCAGAGATGAATCATCTGGAAAGTCCGTGTCTCCCGCGCCAGACATTTTTATGGCCTGTAATAGAGTGAGGTTTAATCATCTTCTCTTCTTTCCCTTCAGCTCCGAAGCTGTCGCTGTGTTCCCCCGACTCCCCCAAACGTAAGCACGAAGAATCCGCAGAGGGAGCCTTTAAGAAAGTGCGTGTGCAGAGCATCGCAGAGGCAGAGAGACGCGCCAAAGACTTCTGACTTGTCTAGGTGAGGAGTGTCCTACCACACGGTGTTATACGGTGGCGTTATATGTCTGGTGTAGGGTTAGATCCACCATGTCATATGGTAGTGGCAACCACTGGCTTCGTTCTTGTTGGCGGCTGTGTTTGTGCTTTTGATGCCAGACTAGTCACGTTTTCTGCTGGCACGGGTGCATGACACCTCAGGGCGAAGAGGCGCTCAGTGCCGGTGACTCAGCTGCCAGTTTGTATGCCCAGCCATGTGCCAGGCGTCGCGTCACAACCATGACGTCTGTCCTTACCCGTATAAGAGGTAAGTCTTTAGATTCCGTGGAAATCTCTTTTCAGTGCCACTTCTCTGTGCAGTGCATCTGTCCGGCCACTAGATGCGCATGTGAAAAATTAACAGTAAATAATATGAATCTTGCACAAACCTAAACAGGGAGTCCATGAAATATTACTGCTGTACCCCTAATGTAAACTAGTGCATTGTTCAGATGTCACTGCTGTATAAAGTTTTCTGGTGGGGGCGTGCTGACTGTTGCAACCTACAGTAAGGGGGGGGGGGGGTGTGCTGGCTGTTGCACCCTACTGTAGGGGGTGTGCTGACTGTTGCACCCTACTGTAGGGGGCGTGCTGGCTGTTGCACCCTCTTTTTGTCTTCATGGACCCTTTAGCCATTCTTCCCAAGTCTACAGCCCATTTGAAATGCCCACAAGATCACCCAGAATTCCCCCGATGCGGGCAATTTAGCAGCAGAGACCCACCAACAAGGCAACCTCTATAGTATCAGCACAGATCTCGCTGATTAGATGTTACCAAGCTAAATTATTCCAAAATATCAAACCGCATAGTCCTTAGCACTGGCACCTGCTCCTGCGCACCGCTGCCCCCGCGCCAGGCTCCTGGCAGAGATAAAGTGATGGGTGATTTGTGCCATAACAGCTCAGCAGAAGCCACGGGCGCCAGCAAATAAAAGCGCTGAGGGTAATTTATGACAGCGGCCGCTCTAAGTGTCTGTCAGGCAGCCGAGACCTGATTCATGGGAAATGCAGACAGGGGTTTTTTTTTTATACTTTTTAATTTTTGCAGATTATGGGCACTAGGGGGCAGCACCATCACTGCAGCAAAACTGGGGAAACCCTCTATATAAATGTAAGGACTATGCTAGACCGTAACACTGCAGCACCCCAGTATCACGGGTAATGGGGGCAGAGACCACCCAGGTGATAAGGGTTTGTCAGGATCTTTAGAAAGCTGAGTGATCAACCTTAAAGGGCAACCCCAGTTTGTGCATTAACCTGACACATCCATGTTGTACATGAAATGTCACATTTACTGCAGCAGACACTAATGTGTTGATGGGACCAAAGCAATTATATTAGTGCCATGGCCTCTTTACTACTTACTAAGCGCAGCGCCATGCTTTGTATGGTGGCTGTGCTTGGTATTGCAGCTCATCCCCATTTACTTGAATAGGACTAAGCTCCATGCAGGTCGGGGAACCGATGGACGTGATGAATTGGTAGCTCCTTTCATCAGCGTTATATACCAGGGTATATTGGAGGATATATATGTGTGGTATAAATCTTCCTTAGGTCTCCGGTCTGATCCTGGCGCCCCCTGGTGTCCGCCAGCTGTTCCCGCACCACTCACTGTTCACCACTAACCTCTTTGTCCTTCTCTCCTTGCAGTGAATTCTCCCTCACACGGATGAAGATTGATGCGCATCCTCCTGTCCCCCAGGACTACATAACTGGGGAACCGCAATAAATCTGGCGCGACGTGTAAATAAGCAGAACGAAAATATACAACGCACTGCAGACTTGTGAATAACATTTGCCACGAAAAAAAAATTATTCTTCCCCCTCCAAAAAAAAAAGCGCCAATTCTATCATCTGCCGTCGCAGCTTCATTCCTTTTGAATAAAGTGGGACTGATCTGCAATACCAAACACAACCACTGGACAGGGGTGGCGCTGTTTTCAGAGAAAAGAAGGTAGCCAGATTTTCTAATCCTAGGAGCTTCTAGGAACGTTCCACCACTGCCTGGCGCCTGCGAGGACGCTCGCGTGATGTCATATGATATAACAGGATTGTGTGGACGCCCGCTCCTCTGGCCGATCTTCACTGCATATAATGGTGCGCTCGTGTCATTGTCTCAACCATAACCCAGCTCTAAAGTTTAAAGGGGGCGTCCTAAGATCTGTTGTGTGGATAGGCATCAAGCGTCTTATCACTAGTACAGGGGTCCTGTGTCCCCCCACTTGCTGCTCCATTCACCTCCCATAGAGATTGTCATTCATATAAGGGACAGGACCCCCATTTTTGTAATCAGTGGGGTTCCCAGTAGTGAGACCTCCAGCAATTATACACCTGACCTATCCTATCTCCGTATTCATATCATCCCCTTTAAATCTTAAATTGCATGGGACATGCCCCAGACTTGGGGCAGAATTAAAGGGACGTTCATCCGCCACACATACAATATATATACTTCTATATGTATATAACTGCAGTGTAAGAGGCCGAGGCGTCACTTTTGTTACGACTTCAAGCATGTGCTGATCATATTTCCTTATTGTATGGCCACTAGGTGGCGCTGTTCTCTGTAGATTATACAAGTAGTTTACAAACTGGTTGCTCCAGTCCATGTTAGAAATGACATAAGTTTTATGGCAGAAGGAAAGTAGACGGAGGATGTACGACCTCAAAGAAGGATCAAGGATGATACAAGCGGAGACTGTTTGGGATGTTAACTCGAATGTATATTATATAAAGTGAAAAAAATTCCTTTAATATGGAATAAATTATACTTTTCTGGATTACCAGATGTTCATCGAAGACTCTGCGCACTCTTCCGGTAATGAGGGGTTCATGGAAGATTACTGTTCAAGCGGAACCCTATTATATAAGTAATCCTATACTTTCTGTATCAATTCCTCACTGTTTCCCTAGATCTCTGCTTGCTGTCATTGTATAGGAAGCTGCATTGTTTACTTGCCCGTGCATAAAAACCATTCCCTGGTCATGCGATGTCACACAGGTGCACGGCTCGTTATATCCCTGGTCATGTGATGTCACACAGGTGCACGGCTAGTTATATCCCTGGTCATGTGATGTCACACAGGTGCACAGCTTAATAAATCCCTGGTCATGTGATGTCACACAGGTGCATGGCTCCTTATATCCATGATTATATGATGTCACACAGGTGCTCGGCTCGTTATATCCCTGGTCATGTAGTCTCAGACAGGTGCACGGGTCATTATATCCCTGGGCATGTGATGTTACACAGGTGAGCTGCTTGTTATACCCCTGGTCATGTGATGTCACACAGGTGCACGACTCGTTATATCCCTGGTCATGTGAGGTCACACAGGTGCACGGCTCGTTATATTCATGATTATGTGATGTCACACAGGTGCACGGCCTCTAATATACCTGGTCATGTGACGTCAAGGCTCATTATAACACACAACACCAATTTCCTTCTGTGAGATAACGAGCTGTGCACCTGTGTGACATCACATGACCAGGGACGGGTATTTATCCACAGGAAGTTTCAATGAAGCTTCCTATAGAATGACAGCAAGCAGAGATCTAGAAAACCGTGAGGAATTGATACAGAAAGTGTATTGGAAGATTGTAGAACTTTTTATTACACAAACAATATCTATTACTTGCTGAAAGTGGACATCCCCTTTAATAGGATTTTGTGGGTTGGTTCTTACTTTCGGGAGCAGGTGACTGCCCCTATTAAAGGCTGACTGTTCCTTTGTCACTAAATTGGTTCATCTAATACAGAAAACATAGCACTTTTCTAATGGGTTTTGATATATTGCCTCATTTTTCTAGATTACGATGCCCCGCCCCCTCCACCAGGCTCCTCTGCATGGAGTGTTCCTTTAAAAATCCATTTACACACCCAGCTCAGTCCCCTGAGAACACCCCCTCGCACTATACATCCATATTCTGGATCAGAACTTCTTAAAGGCATCCTCTTTCTACAGCGGCCAGAACCATATTACTTGTAATGGGACGACGGTGGGTGATGTGAGCAATTTTGTGTAATATGTGTAAATTCTACACAAGTTGTATGTAAATATGATGCTGTTTGTACCATAAATGTATTTTAAAGAGTCAAATTCTGTGTCTTGTGCATCACTGAATATAATATAGCGGATGGATAATTAAAGGGGATGTTAGGTGGGGGGGTCTCCATCTCTGGGGCCCAAGACCAGCAGGTGCCGAATCCAAGAGAAGACTCTGCTCCACCCATCGGACCAGATGTGATAGATGTGGATCCGCTGCCTACTCTGTACAGTTTGCTAGTAGTAGTTTTTGATCTTGAAGTTAACCTGTGAGTTGCCCCACTAAACTACCAGCCCCCTCAGGGGATGAAATTTCCTTTTTTAGCATTCCCCTTTTTTATGTGAAATACCTAAGAAAAAAAAATCTCACCCAAATTTAGGCAAATATGACTCGTCTCGCCTTGTTTTCACATGAGATGAGTCAAGTTTACTGGTTGCAGGAGTGTCACTTTAGAATCCCCTATCTTCTGTTGTATAGGATTCTGAAACATTTTTGTGTCATATTGAAAATAAGGATCTCTCATCTTTAAGATTACATCAGGCTTATGGTTCAGTGAGCTACAGAACTGGAGATACAGACAGCTAAAGATATAGTTGGAAATGCAAGCTGCCTGTATGTACAATTCTATAGCTCACAGGACCATACGCCTGGTGGGATCTAAAAGATGAGATTTATATCTTTAATATGACACAAAAAGTATGTTTCTAGGTGCTACAGAACAGAAGATGGTCACTTCAGAAGCCTCTATCTGCGATTACTAAACACTGCTCCAGAGAATGTATTAATCATTGTGTTGTCCCCGACAGGCAGAAGTAATCAATCGCTGCACCATCCCCAAGCAGCTATGTATGAGGGGATCCAGCTCAGGTTAATTAGTTCTGTCTGCACACTTCAGAATGCTCTATGTGTAATGTGTTTTATGCATGGCAGCCAGCAGCACCCAGCTTTCCCAAGGTCCTGAATTTTATAATTAGTGATTAATCAAGATATGTTTCTGCATCAGTGTAGCTACAGCATTCTCAAGGTAAGTTTGGTTCATACATGTTGCACCCAACTTAAAAGGAACCTTGGAATCTCTCCTGTTTACCCGTAAAAAAATCTCATCCAAAGTCTTGTGAAAATGACGTCACATTTGCCTGAGATGAGTCAAGTTTAGAGGCTTCATGGGTTGTGTCACCTCTAACTTCAATTCTAAGGTACATAGAAACCTGCTGCTGGCGTCTAATAAGAGTCTTATCTTTAAGGTCGCGTCAGGCTTATGGTTCTGTGATTTACAGATGAGAACTTGGTCTTTGACATGGAGCTCACATTTCCAACTATCTTTTTAACTGTTGCCTCTCTTGTTCTATAGATCACAGAACTTTGAAGGAAGACATTCTTATCTTTAATATGCAACCAGCATCATGTTTGTATATGATATAGAAGCAAAGATTGTGGCGTCTGAAATGGCTCTGCCCCTGCATATTTGAAATTTGACTCCTCTTAAAATATGACTCTTCTCTGCTCATTGTCAGGAGTTTTTTTTTTTTTCGTAGGTAAACGGATGAGATTTCGTATAAAAGGAGGACATTTCATCCTCTACCTGAGGGTGGGGGTTGTAGTTTAATGGGCTAAAACCAGGTGACAGGTTCCCTTTAGATCTAAATACCTTAAAAAAATTTCTATACGCAGACATCCTATAAAGTACTTACATTAAAATCACCATGCTAAAGGTACAGGCGAATAATCCAAATGTTTGTCTGTGCCGATCATATACTAAAGGGCCTTTCCAATGAATAGAAACCCTGTCTATACACCTCCTATATCAAAATATGGAAATTATCGAATTGAGGAATGAGGTGGGGGGGGGGGGGGGTGCTCAGCTCTTCCCCCTATGGGCCAGAACATAGACCACTATAGAAATCCTATCTACACAGCAGGTGGTTCAAGTCTGCCCATTTATCTTGACATTGTTCTAAACCTGTAATACCCGACCCGGCCTATGCACAAGAGGGGGCGCTGTTTCTGGGGAAAATGCTGATCCGTGTAGCACTAACTGGGCATCAGCCCAATTGCCCAGAGTCCAGTTGTGTCTCTCTAGGCCCATTGTTGGCTATGGTTAACCTAATTTTAAAATTGCCTGTATAAAACTTGGTAAATTGGGGTCAACCTAGAAGGTTTTGGCTCCAGGCTGCTGCCCAAATTGCCTGGGTTACAATCCACAGCTGGTCCTAGTCAGACCCCACTTATGTTTGGCCAGTTCCAAAATGGACCAGAACGGTTTGTCCGCAGCCCAACTCTATATCCTCCCGCCACGTGTAGACTCCCCCAGCAATCAGACATTCATCATATATCCTGTCAATGGGGGAGAAATGTCCCTTTTGGGGCAGATAGATCTGATTTTATAATAAATATGGCGCTGTTTTGTGTAAATTTAGGGATATTCCCCAATGTATATTACACTCAACCAAAGGGGATACACCCTCCCAACACGTGTATAACTGGACAGATTTACCTTTCAGGGGTCTGGGAGAGTTGGGTGATGCGATAACAACCTCTTTTATAGCAAAATCAAAAGAATCTAAGCAAGGTGGCTCAGTGGTTATCATTACAACCTGGCAGCGCTGGGGACCTGGGTTCACTTCCTAGGGTCAACATCTGCAAAGAGTTTATATGTTCTCTCTGTGTTTGCGTGGGTTTCCTCCAGGTCCTCTGGTTTCCTCCCACACTCCAAAACATACTGATAGGTGGATTAGATTGTGAGCCCCATTGGGGACAGGGACTGATCGGACAAGCACCGTGCAGCGCTGCGTAATCTTTATTCGCTGTATAAATAAAGAATTATTATTATTACAATCTTTTGTATAACTGGTTATTATGTAATAATTTTTATATTTGTACAGAAGAGGAAGTGCAGCTGGATACAATGTAACAGAGCGATGAGGAGGAGGGCGGAGGTGTAATATGGAGATGATATTCCTCTGTATAATGTATGTGTGTTATCATCTCCACCACCCACCTGTCACCCTCAGCCTCTGGTCCTCCTCCTCTGCTACCTGTCAGCATCTCCTCCCCCTCCTCCTCCTCTGTCCCCCCTCCCTCCCTCTCCCTCTTCAGGGCTGAGCATCTCAGAGACAGAATGGCGGAAAGAGAAAAGGCAAGCACTACCCCTGCTGGCTCTTCTCCCTTTCTGGGGCTGCACCTGGCATCACCCCCACATTTCAGGTACGCCTTATGTGCAATGGGATCTGCTCTCCCAGGGGGGTGGAGGGGGAGGGGTGCTGCTTATTCTGCAAACACCCCTGGTGCTGTGTCTCCTGTGTGCAACTGCTTCCATGCAAAGAGAAAGAAATTTCATTGTTGCATCTATCTATCTATCTATCTCATGTCTATCTATCTATCTATCTATCTATCTATCTCATATCTATCTATCTATCTCATGTCTATCTATCTATCTATCTATCTATCTCATGTCTATCTATCTCCTATCTATCTATCTCCTATCTATCTATCTCATATCTATCTATCTATCTATCTATCTATCTATCTTCTATCTATATATCTATCTCATATCTATCTATCTCCTATCTCATATCTATCTATCTATCAAATATCTATTTATCTATGTATCTATCCAGATCATGGGGTCCATCGCTGTTTATTTCTCAGCACCCAGCCTGTATGTATTTGGGTGTGGTATTTATGTACAGTATTTATTTGGGGGGGGGGGGGTTGCAGGTTACACACAGTGGCAGGATAGAACGGTGATGGTCGGTGTAACATCAAATCCCGTATTTGCCAATTGTAGACTAACAGGTGTGGGAGGGGGAGCATCGGGCAGAATATTGGGGAGGCCTGGCACTGGGATGTATGTGAAGTCATCGGAGGTTATGGATTTGGGACTTGTAGGGTTAAGGTCGTCGGTGATTATCGCTCTTTAGATGGAAATATTTTGGTAATCTTTATGGATTATCGGGCTATTGTTTTGGAATTTTCCTGCTTTTGATGTACACACCATCTCCGACGCCCATTTTACAGGCAGAGGTTTGATCACATCTGTTGCCCCCCCAGGTATATTCTGCCCCCTGTGCTCTCCCTCATTAACCCCCTCCTGTCATGTGTGCCTGTCAATGGATATTTTGTGATGTTCCTGTCATTAGTATGCAGCAGCGCTCCCCTCGCAGCATTACAGATACATACTAGTATATACTTGTATGATATTAGTCTTTCTGGGGTTGCTGGGACTTGTTGTTCTCACTGATGAAGCTGTCAAAATGGCCAATTGTGGAAAAATTTGTCTTATATGAATGTTTATATGGGAAATGATTGGTGAAGAATTGTGGGAACTTATTGTTGCAATCTATTACTTATATAGCGCCTGCCTCTAACATATGCCATGCCATAGTCTCTTCCGTTTTTTGGAATCATAAAATAGGGATAAATGAACCTATGACCCCAGAGCTGTAAGAAGTAGCAGTCACCCATGAGCCGGTGTCAGGCCTATAGGGACGTTCTACATATATCTATATATAACATATATCTAATAATCCATATATACCAATATATGGAGGAAGCTGGGACTTGTAGTACTAACCTCTCCCAGACACCCTGCTACTACATAGGAGACCCACAGTATACAGCTGTCAGACATGTCTCTTGTAAGTCTCCTATGTTATAGGTCTAAAAGTTGTCAGACACCACATGGGCTGGGACTTTCTCTAAATTTCCATTTTTTTGGATTGCTGAGACTTGTAGTCCTGCTCTATCCAAAGACTGACTGACTATCTTAATGTCCACAAACCAGTATGTATGTCTGTACTGTCTATAACCCACTCTTATGTAATGTTTGGGCTTGTAGTTCTGCTCTGTCCATAGACTGGCTGTATCTTCATGTAATCAATGTAATCTGTAATTTTAGCTTATACATATCTTATGTCTGTACTGTCTAGTACAGTGGTGGCGAACCTATGGCACGGGTGCCAGAGGTGGCACTCAAAGCCCTTTCTGTGGGCACCCAGTCCTTCACCCCAGCACAAAATTTTCTAGACATGACTCAAGGTTTCCTCCTGCGGTCCAAAACTATTCTTGGTAACACCTTCTTGGCTGCAAGGACTACACAAGAAGCAAGAAGGTGTGGATAGAGATGGATTATGGTTGGAGCTCCTGCTCTGGGTCCCCTGATTTCTCCTCTTCAGGGTACCCTGGAGGGAAGCTACAATCCAAATGTTCTTTCTATTGTATTGGTGTCCTCAGAACACCAATATGATTAAGACTTCTGATACAGTTGGGATCAATAGGTTACTGCTTAAATTGTAATCTTGGCACTTTGCGACATAAAAGTAGGTTTTGGTTGTAGTTTGGGCACTCTGTGTCTAAAAGGTTCGCCATCACTGGTCTAGTAGGTCTCATATATGTCTTGTGTTACCAGCCACTAATAAACCCACTGTAATGTAATGCTGGGGCTTGTAGTCCTCCTCTATCCAAAGACTGACTGTATCTGAATGTCCACATACCGATGTGTATGTCTGTATGGTCTATAACCCACTCTTATGTAATGTTTGGGCTTGTGGTCCTGCTCCATCCACCAACTCAATCTCAATAACTAGTTGGTCATATATATTTATCTTGTGTTACTGAACACTAATAAACCTACTCTTATGTAATGCTTGGGCTTGTAGTCCTGCTCTATCCAAAGACTGTATCTTAATGTCCACATACCGGTGTGTATGTCTGTACCGTCTATAACCCACTCTAATGTAATGCTTGGGCTTGTAGTCCTGCTCTTTCCATAGACCAACTCAATCTCAATGTCCATATACATATATCTGTACTGTTTAGTAGGACATATATATATATATATATATATATATGTTACTGACCACTAATAAACCTACTCTAAAGTAATACTTGGGCTTGTGGTCCTGCACTATACAGGCAGTCCCCAGGTTGCATACAAGATAGGGTCCATAGGTTTGTTCTTAAGTCGAATTTGTATGTAAGTCGAAACTGTATATTTTATAATTGTAGATCCAGACAAAAAGACATTTCTGTAATGGGATCAAGGATTATCAATAAAGCTTCATTACAGACACCTTACAGCTGATCATTGCAGTCTGGGACTATAGTAACGTCCAGAGAGCTTCACCAGAGGTCACAGTAAGCAGAAGGGTCCATCTTTAACTAGGGGTCGTCTGTAAGTCGGGTGTCCTTAAGTAGGGGACTGCCTGTACATACCTAAATGTCCATTTGTTAAATCTATCTCCTATATTGCCGGGGCTTATAGTCCTGCTCTATCCAAAGGCTCACGATGTCTAAATGTTCAGATATATATGTATAAACAAGCTGGTATGTCTCATCTTTGTAATAATATGTATTGTGTTACTGCTAATGTAATTCTGGGGCTTGTAGTTACAGTATGTCCCGGTTTTGCAGCAGAATGCCTGTTTCCTGTTTAACTTCTTTTCTATTCCTTTGTACTATTCTACTCACATAATATCATTGATATCAGTAAGATACAAGTATGGTATTCCTAAAACCAGCATGGTGGTATGCAAGGTGCTCTGGGACTTGTAGTTCTGTGCGTTCTGACAAGACATATTATACCTTCTCTGGTGCGTGTGAACACTGCAGCTGTCTGCTGGAGCAGTGTCCATGGCCGGCTGCTGCGGGCGCTGGATGGGAGCAGTGTACCAGCTCTTGGGATGAGGGAGCCTGGGGCTCTGCGCTGTCACAAGGGCTCTGTTGATCGCTTCCTTGCTGGATGAATGCCTTTCACTAGTAGTTACTGCAGCCTGACTAGCCTCGGCAATAGAGCAATTATAAGAGTCTGTGATAATGACCAGCAGCTCCGCCAGGATATAATGATCCGGGGCAGAACCTCGTTCTGGGGGGTCATTAGAAGATCAATGAACGGGCGCAGGGAGACGATAATGGAGAAACCGGAGAGTCTGTGATGCTGCTCAGCGGGGATGGCTCTAATACTATCCACTATAGTATCCGGGGACACCATAGGCCACATAAGGTTCCTTGAAATTAATCATATGTGGGGGGCACCCTTCAAACCCCCACTGGAAACCTCTATAATTGTTCTCATATTAGTGACTTACCTTTTGAGTAAGGGGGCTTCATGCAGAACAAATGAGCATATGTGCTATACCGAAATGGCTGGGTCCTGCCGTATTTCTGTTGACGAAAACAAAGAGGAACTATACACATTTTTGTCCCCAAAATGCGGACCTTCATGGTGGGGGCCCCTGTATAGTTACCCCTAGTGAAGCACCATGAACATCGAAAGATGAAGATATGTCCCTCCTTTTAGTAATGATTCTTACCAGTAAAGTCCTTTACTTTGGCATGTGAAGGACTAGCACTGCCTATTAGGTTCCCCTCAGTAATAGGGGAGGAGCATATCGGTTCCACCCATGAGGAACAGAGGGCTCTAAAATAGGTTTCTACCTAATGGTAAGGTGGGGGAGGGACTAGGAGAGGCTGGGCCCCATAGCAGATTTATGAATTGGGCCCACCTTCCCCCTTAAAAAAATATATGTATATAGTAAACACTCATATAAACATACATATAACATATAAAGGATATATACTGGGAAATATGAAGGAAATAAAAGTCTAGCTCTGCCTATTAAGAACCCATCAGCACTAGAGGAGGAGCTTATATAAACCACCCCCGAGGAGCAATATGGGACCAATCCTCATCAGAGGCCACGTAGAGGCTGCAGTCAGCTTCTCAGGTACTTACTAACGCCATACATAGGAGAGGACCCTCAGAATGGGTCCCTGACTATAGGAAAGTAGTTCCCAATATCACATTTTGCTTACACTTCTACTAGAAATGTCTAAAGCATTAACTTTTGACATGGAAAAAACTGCGGGAGGTGAATATTATATATATATATGTAGATATTCCGTCAGCATCCGGTACCCAAATACGTCTGTCTTGCAAATTTAGTGGTAGGACTTTCGCCTGAAATTTGCAGATTTACTCACTAAGAGACAGCTTAAAGTTGGACTGCAGAATCAGAAGGGTTAAACAGCCATAATCGCTGATCCTATTCATAGTTGGGAGTGATATTTAGGGGAGAACCACTGAGATTCTGTTTAAAAATTTTCGTATTTTTTTAGTAAATTTGCTCTTTTTCGCACTCCTTGTCTCTCCTTGTTGTTTCCCACAATGTGTTATCGCAGAAGTCAGAGGCCTGAGCAGCGAGACATATGCAGAGAGGATGAAATTAGTAGCGTCTGCTGTGTAGGTGGCATAAATAATAATTAGCGACGTGTTTGTGTCTTACAGGGTATCTTAGGCTAATTTGTTTATCTGTACACTGGCTGGTGGAGAAGGGGGGGCTGTAATTTTGTAATTAGCATAAAGTTGTACAGGTTCAAATATCCAGGACTTTTAAACCAAACTCATGTCCTCATAGGGTTCCTTATGGGATCCGTGTGTATTTTTGTAGAATAATGCCAGTCCATTTTGTTTCTGTTACAAAACAAACATCTTAAACCAGGCACCAAATACAGCCATACCAGCCTCTACCAGCTCCTGATTACTCCGCCCACACACAGTGATTGACAGTGAGAGTCCGGATTACTCCACCCACACACAGTGATTGACAGTGAGAGGCCTGATTACTCCACCCACACACAATGATTGACAGTGAGAGTCCTGATTACTCCACCCACACACAGTGATTGACAGTGAGAGTCCTGATTACCCCAACCACACACACAGTGATTGACAGGGAGAGTCCTGATTACTCTGCCCACACACAGTGATTGACAGGGAGAGTCCTGATTACTCTGCCCACACACAGTGATTGGCAGTGAGAGTCCTCATTAGCCTGCCCACAAACAGTGATGATGGTGGAATCAGGACTCACTGTGTGTGGGTGGGGTAATCAGGACTCTCCCTGTCAATCACTGTGTGTGGGTGGAGTAATAAGGAATCTCACTGTCAATCACTGTGTGTGGGCGGGGTAATCGGGTATCTCACTGTCAATCACTGTGTGTGGGCGGAGTAATCAGGACTCTCACTGTCAATCACTGTGTGTGGACGGAGTAATCAGGACTCTCACTGTCAATCACTGTGTGTGGGCGGAGTAATCAGGACTCTCACTGTCAATCACTGTGTGTGGACGGAGTAATCAGGTCTCTCACTGCCCCTTCCATGAGTCCTGTCAGGATTTAATCTAGTTTTTACTAGAAAAATCTACTACTAATCCTATAAATGCATATTTCACTGAGTTTGGCTTCTTTCCCTTTGTCATACCCTGCCCTCAGATATATCAGCAGAAAAAATTCCATGACAGGTTCTCTATAAATTAACCAAGTACTGTACTAGTTTGTCACTGCTCAAATAGTTGGAGGTTGCCTAGCAACAGGATAAATGGCCTATGAGTGACAACACTGGCACTATGGGGTAGACATCAATGAAAACATTCATTATATACCTATGGGGTTGTCACCATACACTTTTTTTTAACACTGAACCTCCATGACCACATAAGATGGCCGCCAGCTGCCTTACTGCATTAAAAGAGAAAGTCGGCCATGTTGTTTTTGTTGGATTTTTGTGGTGGAGTTAGGAATCTGACAGGAGAGGAATTGTCCGCCTGCGGGAGTGTGTTCCTTATTTTCTACCTAGACGGTGAGGAGACTATTGACACGAGATGTGAGCAGCGCTCGGAGTAGATTGCCTCCCTAGAGGAGAAGTATTGAGTGACCTACTTCCAGTATGAAGCGATGAGGTGATGTAGGCCCCGGACCTATTCATTTAGGCCGGCGGCACACGTGGTGTTTTGAACATGTTTTTGGGCCGTTTTTAAGCAGTTCGTTAAAAATCGCTTGCGTTTTTGGAAAAAGCATCCGTTTTTGACCCATTTTAATTAAGATAATTGGTAAAACAGATGCGTTTTACAAAAACGAATGCGGTTTTTAACAGACTGCTTAAAAACGTCCCAAAAACGGGTTCAACACCCCACGTGTGCCGCCGGCCTTAGGGTGCGTTCCCATATTCGGTTTTTCAGATGCAGTTTTTAAAGCCACAAGCAGGTGTGGATGATAAAAGGTGAGAAGATATAATAGAGAGAAGCTGCTCCTCCTCGTTTTCTTACTCCGCTCCTAGTGTGAACATCAAAAACTGCATCTGAAAAACTGAACGTGTGAACGCACCCTTAGAATCTTCCTCCAAGAATTATTAGACAAGATCTATTATGTCGCTTGAGGCGGACATTCACAGCAGAGGATTTGGACCCTTGTGCAAGACGTGTATGTGATGGATACATATCGTGCTCTCAGTCTCTATACACATGCCACCCATTTGTCACCCAAACTTGGCATAACTTAGGGATGCTGCTTGGCCCAGGAGTCCTAGAGAACCCATATAGTGCAGGGTCAGACTATACTTCCTTGGACCCGGCAGCTAAAATTATTCTGGAGTCTACCCTTTATTATTTCCCAATAAATAGACCCTACTAACCTCCACATTAGGTTGCCTTCGGCTGTACCTCTGGTGCCAGTGCTAGGTTAAAGCCTGGGCCTATTGGAGTATCCTCTGGTTATCTTGTGGGCCAATCAAGCACTAATATAATGTCTCTGTCCCATAAAGGGACCAGTATTATAAACCATGGGCCACATTTATCACTTGTTTTTTCTGTTGTTTTTGCGCCTTTTCATTTAGGCGCACCGTTTTTGCGCCATTTTTGCGATTAAACGTCAAATTAGCCGCGCAGCAAAAATAACCACCTTTCCCTCATCTATCGTTCAATTCCAGATGTTTTGCTGCGCCTAATGATATTCATCACGTGCGACTTTTGCATTTAGGCGCAAAAACGGGCGCAAAAACACTCCAGCTCGAAGGTGGCGTTATCTGAGAAGAAAGCACTGAGCCCCTTTGCAGAAGAGCTCATTTCTATCAACAAAGCTCAGCCAGACACTGGAACATATAATAGATACAATTAGATACACTGCAGACACTGGTACAGATAATAGATACATTAGATACACTGCAGACACTAGAACATATAATAGATACATTAGATACACTGCAGACACTGGTACATATAATAGATACATAAGATACACTGCAGACACTGGAACATATAATAGATACATTAGATACATTACAGACACTGGAACATATAATAGATACATTAGATACATTACAGACACTGGAACATTTAATAGATACATTAGATACACTGCAGACACTAGAACATATAATAGATACATTAGATACACTGCAGACAGGAGCTGCAGACTCTATTTACAGTTCATCACCTTCTATTTACAAAACAATCTGCAAAACGCTGAGCTCAAAGCAAGAGAGAAGAGAAGTTTGCAGAAGTTTGCAGAAGCTTGCAGATACTACAAACAAGTGTCCCCCATGTAATTCTGCACAGTGTCTGAGGGGGATATTGTGCAGAATTACAGGGGTGCAGCAGGGGGATCAGCACTGGGGGATCCCCTCCAGGAGAAGCCCCTGCTGAGGAGGTCACTGGGTGCTGGGTGTCACACACCTGGGTGCTGCTGTGAGTGTTATCTTCATGCTGGGCTGTGGGAGAAGCAGAGAGGAGCTTGTAGCAGGATCACATGTAAGTGCCTGAATCTAACATTGCGCCTAAACTGCGCCTAAACTGTGTTAAAGTAAAGTGATTAATAAGAGGCAGAAAATATACTTATCACAGATGGTTGTAGCTTGTGATAATTCTGGCAAAACAGTGCGCCCGAATTTAGGCGCAACTACTACACTTAGGCGCACAAAAGTGATAAATGTGGCCCCATATTTCATAATTGAAGGTCTAGTATAGATTTTTATAGTAGAGATGCCTCAAAATTTACTGGCCTCAGTGGACTTGTTCTGTATATCATTGAGGCCATTGCTTGCCTACTGCAGTGACGTGTGTAGACATGTAATATACAGGAGAGGATACAAGCCATGTGAGGAGGTTATATACAGGAGAGGATACAAGCCATGTGAGGGGGTTATATACAGGAGAGGATACAAGCCATGTGAGGGGTTATATACAGGAGTGGACACAAGCCACGTGAGGAGGTTATAAACAGGAGTGAACACTACTGTTAATTTTGGATTTGAGCCTGTGTCCTGCATTTTTAAGTCCTCTAGTCACACCCCAGGGAGATGACGACATATGAGGCTGTGGTCACATGTGGTGTTAAGGGTGCGGTCACACGTTGCATTTTGATTGTGATTTGAAACACATTACAACAGCTGAGGAGAGGTGATTTGGCTAATTACATTACTGTTAACATTTACATTTACAAAGCGTATAGTAAACGCAATGTTAACACATGCATTTACATAGCGTTTATATTGAGTTTTGTAAGCACATATGTTAACAGTAATGAAATAAGGGAAATCACCTCTCCTCAGCTGTTGTAATGTGTTCCAAAACACAATTAAAATGCAGTTTAAACACAATAAGGGACATGTATTATCGCATCTGCGCCAAAAAAAATGCCAGGATTGTAATATTTTTTGGTGCCGAACTCTTACAGATGTTTCCGACTATCCCGACACCTCCTTCTTTTTTTGGTGCAAGTGGGGGTGGCCTAACATTTCCACTTTATCCTCCACATTTATGTATATTTTGTCAACATTTTTAGACGCAATTTTTGGCGCACAATAGACCAGGAAAAAATTGGTCAGAAAGCAAAATTAAGGCGCAGTCCATGTAAGATTTCGGTGCACATCTCATTGATGTCGGCATTTTTATGGCGCCCGACTGATCAGTTCCGTCTACCCATTAATTGCTAACAGCCGTGCGCCACTTTAATACATCGGGCTGTGCTTGGCGGAGACTGATCTCCGATGCCGACGGACGTGCTTGCGCCACAATTAGTAAATCCCCCCCAATGTGTGACCGCACCCTTAGAAGTAACCAATAAATTTAAAAAAAATATGAAATTGCTAATATTTCAGAATTTTTTAAAAAGAGGTTACTGTTGCAACATCCCCCACCGGGGCCTAGCCTTTTCTTGGGGCCTGGAGACAGCCTGGGCCCGCAGTACCTGAGTGGCTGGCGGTTGCGGCCTAAGCACGCTAGTGTCACGGTGCTTGGTATGGGGAACCGGAGGGCTGTCCTACAGCCTGGCAGGTCTCCAGTAGGGTGGTGTTGGCAAGAAATGATGAGGGAGAGGCTGCTGTAGCGGATCTCCCTGGGGCAACCCTTTGGTGTTTAGAGTACTGGAGAGGTACTTGGAGGAAGCCACAGGATGTCGATCACCAGCCTGGATGCAATGGCAGGCTGGGAGGTAGCTGTATCCTAATAGGAAGCTTCAGCTTTATCCTGGATATCTTCAGGTATCACCCTTGAAGGTAGGATGATACCCCTTTCCTCACTCACTAGCTATTAGCTCCACTTCAGGCAGGGGCTAGGCTCTTCCTGCTCTGGTCTGGTGTGAGAGACTCCAGTCTGCTTCTGAGCTACTGCTCAGCTAACTGCTCTCTAGAACATTCTTGGCCAGGGGTTTTATTATCTCCCCTTGGTCAGGTGGTGGCTGCTCCTCCAATTACCTCTCAGCTCACAGTGACAGGATGTAACACAGATCATTGGATACTAGACTTTTACATCATACACAGATTAACTTCTGCCTTGCCAGGCAGGATTAACCACTGCAATGTCCCCTGTGTGATGTGGTGACATGCTATGGGGCTTATTCGCAAGCACTCCTTCGCCATTGCATCGGCGAGGGTGTTGCATACCCCCGGGGCAATTGAAAGAGCCGCCCTCGGCTCGACTACAGATGGTTTGGGGGTGCAGAGGTGGATACGGGCACTTCGGGGAAGTGCAGGCTATGTGAGGTGTAGGGACAAACCGCCCATGGTCCTGGAGACAGGCACCTGGGTTGGTGTCGGACTAAGACAAAAACATGTAAGTGCTTGACAGTTGGTCGCTGACGCCATTAAACCGAACTGTACAGTAGGAAAGGTGTGGTGTCATGTCCTGTAATCCACTCCTTGCACCAAGGCCTGTATATTTGTTTTAGCAACACTTCTTCCCTGGCGACAAATATATAGTGTGTATATCTGCATTGCGTTAGCATAAGCGACACGAGTACCTCCTGACTGACATCCTTACCCATAGTATGGGTGGCATCCAGGTGCTAGTATCGGTCTTTAAACCAGTGCAGAGCACAACTAGACATTTCTCTGCTGCACCAGATTTATCATTGTGTCTTATGCTGGATGATTAATCTGGTGCCGTATAAGACTGGCAAGTCGCACTTTGCACCTCCTTTTAGTTGGTCTAGTTTTGTACATAACAATATTGAATGTACAAGACTGAATTTTCGGGCGCACAGGTTATTTCTGGAGCGGACACCTTCTCTTACCAAGGAGACACCTCTTTTTAATAGGAGTTGGAGCCTAAAACTGGTCTAAAACCTTCTGTAAATGTGGCGCACAGCATTTCGAGTACAAATTACTTGAGTTTTCTGGTATAGGCACATCGATAAATCTCCTCCATTGTGTCTGGCAGCCTATGCTGGCACACAGTAGTGGCAAAGGAACAATGATAATACAGGGAGACAATGATGTTTTCAACACTTTCTCCAGGCACAGATAGAGTTGAAGATATCATTGAAGTCAATTAGATAAAAACAATTCTATATGCAAAAATAGAACAACCTTTATTATTACATGAATGGAATCCAATTGGCACATATATTAAATAATATGTACACAAAAGACAACTTTAAAATAAGACTACTGTGAGGGGACGCAGCACAAAGAGTTATGATCTGATTTACTGAACTTATATGCTGGGGGGCAAATATTAAATACATGTATGCCGGTAAGTATGCAAGTAACCCTTTTACAATATGTTGTCCTGAGATCTAACACTCATAAGGGGTTAAATGGTTCACAGGGTAATGTTAGTAACAAATCACAAACATTTCTCACACACACTTGCTTGGATAAAATTGGCCACAGCAGCCTTTTATTAATCAATACAACATCAAAACAGCCACGTGAAAACAACCCTCTTTTCTAAGGGAAGTAAGCTCCTTGGACCACCGAAATGACTAAACCTCCACTTACTATCTTTACCTTAAATCACCACTCAGGGCCGGCGCCAGCACTGGGCAAACCTGAGCAAATGCCAGGGCCCACATAAGGCTGTACACAAGGAATCCATGGGGTGAGGGTACAGTATCTAATAACTCCATAGGGGGTGAGGGGGGCTGTATATAAAATAACCATGAGGGGGCTGTTTGGTATGATAAACTAGGAAATATTTTAGGGGACAGGGGACTGTTTTAATTTCTGCAAAGGCAAACTCCACCACCCAGCAGGAGCCTGAAACCGCAATACCCAAGCGCCTCCTAAATTAAATAGGTAAGCCCTATCCACCAAGCATCCTTTTATCACCACTCCAACTACAAGGACCTTGTTCTTCCCTTAGCGCCCCTCCAGCTGACAACCCCCCACCCCCTGAATAACTTAGGGCGGGACTTTTCCTGTTGGCTTAAAATGGCCCTCTCCTAACCAACGTAATTCCTCCCCTTGACAACTCCCGACAACTCCCCTTGACAAAGCCCTGACACCCCCTGACTACGTTCCCTCCCTTCGGTGGTTCGCCTCTTCTTTAAAATCAGTCAGGTGTTACTCCCTACCAGAAGTTAATATAAGCATACTGATGTGCAACATCCCCCACCGGGGCCTAGCCCTTCGAGGTGAGGCCTGGTGACAGCCTGGGCCCGCAGTACCTGAGTGGCTGGCGGTTGCGGCCTAAGCACGCTATTGTCACGGTGCTTGGTACGGGGGAACCGGAGGGCTGTCCTACAGCCTGGCAGGTCTCCAGCAGGGTGGTGTTGGCAAGAAATGATGAGGGAGAGGCTGCTATAGCGGATCTCCCTGGGGCAACCCTTTGGTGTCTAGAGATGAGTCTCTGTGTGGTGGACAGGGTGCCCGTGATGATGGGAGTTGTAGTAGCAGGGACCAGACGGAGGCAGAGGTTGAAGAAAACAACTTACAGTTCTTTATTGGAACCGCAGGAACTTCAGCAAACGTGCCTTTAACAGAATAGATGGAGTGCTGGAGAGGTAGTCTGGAGGGAGCCGCAGGAGTAGAGCACCAGCCTGGATGCAGATGGCAGGCTGGGCGGTAGCTGTGTCCTAGTAGGAAGCTTCAGCTTGTTCTCAGGGGCTTCAGGTATCACCCTTAAAGGTAGGATGATACCCCTTTCCTCACTACACTATCTCCTTCAGAAGCAGGGGCTAGGCTCTTCCTGCTCTTGGTCTGGTGTGCTAACTGACTAGAACTCTAGCTGGTATCCTGCAGACCCTCAGGTCTGGCTAGGACCAGTCTCTTCTCCCTACTGGGAGAGACTGCTCTCTTCTCTCTCCTGAGAGAGACTCCTCTAGAACATTCTGAGCAAGGGGTTTTGTAACTCTCCTTGGTCAGGTGGTGGCTGCTCCTCCAGTTACCTCTCAGCTTACAGAAACAGAATGCAATACATGTGATTGGTTGTTATGCTTTTACATCACACATTACATTTAACTTCTGCCTTGCCAGGCAGGATTAACCACTGCAATGTCCCCTGTGTTATGTGATGACATGCTGTGGGGCTCATTCGCAAGCACTACCTCACGATTGCATCGGCGAGGGTGTTGCAGATGCTTCAAGATACTGAACTGCCATAGTATCTTGTACCCATGTACCCGCTCTTTGTCACCTCACTGCAGCACTCCAATGCACGTTTCACACAAACTCCAACCAAGACATCCCCTCCAAATCATAGAGAAAGCTAGTAGCTGTGACAGAGGGCTCACGGGCAGAATAAATAAATAATAAACATAATAAAACGTACATAAATTCTGTATTTCTTTGATCGTACCAACACAATGAGCAAAGGTGAGGTGTTTTTTGGACCACACAGGAAAAGATGTAAAAACAAAGTGTCTAGGAATATCGCGCAACTGTGTTTTTTGGGCAATTCTACAACATTTTTTTTCCAGCTTCCCAGTACAATAAATAAACTATAAAATGGTGTTTCTGTAAACTGAAAACATGTTTCTTGTCATTCGCAAGCACTACCTCGCCACTTGCATTGGCGAGGGTGTTGCATACCCCGGGGGCAATTGAAAGAGCCGCCCTCGGCTCGACTACAGATGGCTTGGGGCACGGAGGGGGCTAAGGACACTTCTGGGAAGTGCAGGCTATGTGAGGTGTAGGGACAAACCGCCCATGGTCCTGGAGACAGGCACCTGGGTTGGTGTCGGACTAAGACAAAAATATGTAGCTGCATGACAGTTGGTCGCTGACGCCATTAAACCGAACTGTACAGTAGGAAAGGTGTGGTGTCATGTCCTGTAATCCACCCCTTGCACCAAGGCCTGTATATTTGTTTTGTAAACACTTCTTCCCTGGCGACAAATATATAATGTGTCTATCTGCATTGCCGTAGCATATGCGACACGAGTACCTCCTGACGTCCTTACCCATAGAATGAGTGGCATCCAGGTGCTAACTCTGTAACACCCCCGGTCCCCGTAGGACCCGCAGTTTACGGACTACCCCCATGTGCAAACCTCGGTTTGGGGTTAAGGTAACAATCAGTGTTTAACACAAAAAGACGGTCCGACACAGCCACACTACAACCTGAAAAGCCTATAAAAGGGTTAATGCAGACTACTGGCATATAGACAAGCTTACTGTAAGCTCACATTGGCTTAGGAGCCCAATGGGTACAAATCTTTAAACGTTGCAAACGTTACAGAGGTAAATAGGCTACTCAGGGTAGCAGCATAAAATGTCTCTTTTCCTGAAAAGGAAAGGCATGAATGTGCAAACAGAATGTCCGTACCTAAAAAAGGAAGGCATTAAGTGCAAAATGATAATAAATAAATGGCAACTTTTCCTCAAGATTGGCAACAGTCTCTCAGAAGGTCTCCAATAGGAAAGTCCATCTTCTGGGCACAGCCCTTGATGGGGGGAAAAGTGCAATAGAGTTGCAAAGGGTCTCCTCTAGTGTAGAGGGACAGAGTCCTTTGAAGAAATCTCTTGACTGAGATAAATAAGGGTAAGAGTCTCAGGAAAGTCTCTGGCTCTATAGGGATAATGGACGGAAAGATACAATATGTACATGGGGACAAAGTACCTGAAGAAGGCTTTCAGCCCATCAGGGGTCACTCAGTATCGCTGAGTTCAGGATCCAATGGGGAATCCTGTATCTCCCAAGCAGTAGGAGATTCCGGCTGGGGACACCCGGTGGCAGTAGCGGGTACTGCAGGTGCAGCAACATCCTCCTGACTTTCAGGGGGAGGAGCGCTGTCGCCCGGGATGTCGGCTGTTCCAGCCGGGGGCTCAACTGAGCCAGGGACCACAGAGGGGTCCAGCAGTACATAAATGGGGGCCTGCGGCAGCGCCGAGGCTCCTTCCAGCTCCGGTTCTTCCGGGGCCAGGTCATCACCCCATTGGTAACCAGCAAGGGGAGATGCGGGCCTAGACGAAACCTCCGGACAAGGTTCGCCAGCCGGGACGTCTTCTCCCACAGAGGAGCTACGGGACCTAGTCAGGCTCCCAGCAGGGGAGACAGCGGGGGTGGCGCCCTGTATCATGCCCGGCCCATGGATGGCAATGGGACCCGTACTCACGATTATCGTGGATGGGGCATTCACGTGGGTCACCGCCTGTGGACTCGCAGCCGAAGAGGAGGAAGTGTCTGGAGACTCCGGCCACTCGTCGCCCTCGTATGGGAAGTAGCGGTCCTCATCTGAGTCAGGGATCCGGATCACCCCAGCCGCCCACGGTCCTCGGGGACCCTCCTGCAGGGAGAACTCAATGCACTCGCCCGGCTTCAAGTTGTGCTGGCTCTCCGGCAGATCAGGCCTCTTGACGGACCGGCGGGGTATAAAGACTTCCCGTCTGGTGTAGTCCTGCGTGGCGAAGCCATAGCCGCGTTTCTTGTCAAAGTACCGGACCATGCCGGTGGTGCGGTTCTTTTCCACCCAGGCTCCAGCTGCAGACCGGCCGGCCATATACCGCTGAGCCTCCTTCTCACGACGGCGTTGCTCCGAGACAGCGTCCCGGAGTCGCTGGCGGGTGGCCTCACCTCGGCCTCGAGGCTGCGGAGGTGCCGGTGCTGGGGCCCGTGGCTCCGGTGCAGGCTCGGATCTCCTCGTGGGTCGGGCAGGTGCCGGAACAGGAGCGGGAGCAGCCGGAGGATCTGGAACCATCTCAGCAGGGCTGGCAGGCCGAGTAGCAGGTACAGCAGGCCTCGCAGCTGGTGGTGCCGCGGCAATAGGCCCAGGCGCGGGCTCGACCGGAGTCGGGGCCTCACCACGTGGTGCCTCCACGTGGGCCCGGGGCATCGGCCTGGCCACCAGGAGAGGCATGAGGATCCGCCCGGGATGCAGCTGGTACTCCGTCACCGTTTGGACGTACCTCCTGGTGACGAAGGCCCGGGTCAGTCCTCGGTGCAGCCGATGCCCAGCAAAGGGCCTCCGGACCGGCTGTGCAGAAACCACGACCATGGACTCGAACATCTCATAGAACTCCGGACGCTCCACAGAGGGAAGTGGCGGAGGACCCCACATGATGCAGTCCTCACTGTCCAAAATCCGCATGAGTTCTGGCGTTTCTCTGAGGCGGGGCAGGAAGTCCGCGTCGCGCCAGGGGGAGGAGTCCAAGTTCTTCCCGCCAAGAGCTGTGGCGGGCTCTAATTTTTCCTGAGCCACAGGAGGCGGGGTTCGCGCCCTTCGCGCGTGGGTGGAGCTTGGTGTGTCGTCTGGGTTTCCCGCCAGTGAAGATTTTGGCGGGCTGGAATTACTTGCTGCGCCACAGATTCTCTGAGGTAAAATCTCGATGTAGCAGAGCTGGTACAGTTCATGTAGGGATTAACCTCTTGTGTGCTGGAGCGGAGCTTCGACAGCACGTGGCAGCAGTAACACAGTCCAATGCAGAAACACACAAAGTCTCTTGGGCCTATACCCGAATGGCAGCAGGGTTAGGCAATGCAGTTTTTAGTAATAAAAGATAGTCTTTGAGCCGTAATAAGGCGGTACCGGAGTGGCTGGCGGTTGCGGCCTAAGCACGCTATTGTCATCATTCGCAAGCACTACCTCGCCACTTGCATTGGCGAGGGTGTTGCATACCCCGGGGGCAATTGAAAGAGCCGCCCTCGGCTCGACTACAGATGGCTTGGGGCACGGAGGGGGCTAAGGACACTTCTGGGAAGTGCAGGCTATGTGAGGTGTAGGGACAAACCGCCCATGGTCCTGGAGACAGGCACCTGGGTTGGTGTCGGACTAAGACAAAAATATGTAGCTGCATGACAGTTGGTCGCTGACGCCATTAAACCGAACTGTACAGTAGGAAAGGTGTGGTGTCATGTCCTGTAATCCACCCCTTGCACCAAGGCCTGTATATTTGTTTTGTAAACACTTCTTCCCTGGCGACAAATATATAATGTGTCTATCTGCATTGCCGTAGCATATGCGACACGAGTACCTCCTGACGTCCTTACCCATAGAATGAGTGGCATCCAGGTGCTAACTCTGTAACACCCCCGGTCCCCGTAGGACCCGCAGTTTACGGACTACCCCCATGTGCAAACCTCGGTTTGGGGTTAAGGTAACAATCAGTGTTTAACACAAAAAGACGGTCCGACACAGCCACACTACAACCTGAAAAGCCTATAAAAGGGTTAATGCAGACTACTGGCATATAGACAAGCTTACTGTAAGCTCACATTGGCTTAGGAGCCCAATGGGTACAAATCTTTAAACGTTGCAAACGTTACAGAGGTAAATAGGCTACTCAGGGTAGCAGCATAAAATGTCTCTTTTCCTGAAAAGGAAAGGCATGAATGTGCAAACAGAATGTCCGTACCTAAAAAAGGAAGGCATTAAGTGCAAAATGATAATAAATAAATGGCAACTTTTCCTCAAGATTGGCAACAGTCTCTCAGAAGGTCTCCAATAGGAAAGTCCATCTTCTGGGCACAGCCCTTGATGGGGGGAAAAGTGCAATAGAGTTGCAAAGGGTCTCCTCTAGTGTAGAGGGACAGAGTCCTTTGAAGAAATCTCTTGACTGAGATAAATAAGGGTAAGAGTCTCAGGAAAGTCTCTGGCTCTATAGGGATAATGGACGGAAAGATACAATATGTACATGGGGACAAAGTACCTGAAGAAGGCTTTCAGCCCATCAGGGGTCACTCAGTATCGCTGAGTTCAGGATCCAATGGGGAATCCTGTATCTCCCAAGCAGTAGGAGATTCCGGCTGGGGACACCCGGTGGCAGTAGCGGGTACTGCAGGTGCAGCAACATCCTCCTGACTTTCAGGGGGAGGAGCGCTGTCGCCCGGGATGTCGGCTGTTCCAGCCGGGGGCTCAACTGAGCCAGGGACCACAGAGGGGTCCAGCAGTACATAAATGGGGGCCTGCGGCAGCGCCGAGGCTCCTTCCAGCTCCGGTTCTTCCGGGGCCAGGTCATCACCCCATTGGTAACCAGCAAGGGGAGATGCGGGCCTAGACGAAACCTCCGGACAAGGTTCGCCAGCCGGGACGTCTTCTCCCACAGAGGAGCTACGGGACCTAGTCAGGCTCCCAGCAGGGGAGACAGCGGGGGTGGCGCCCTGTATCATGCCCGGCCCATGGATGGCAATGGGACCCGTACTCACGATTATCGTGGATGGGGCATTCACGTGGGTCACCGCCTGTGGACTCGCAGCCGAAGAGGAGGAAGTGTCTGGAGACTCCGGCCACTCGTCGCCCTCGTATGGGAAGTAGCGGTCCTCATCTGAGTCAGGGATCCGGATCACCCCAGCCGCCCACGGTCCTCGGGGACCCTCCTGCAGGGAGAACTCAATGCACTCGCCCGGCTTCAAGTTGTGCTGGCTCTCCGGCAGATCAGGCCTCTTGACGGACCGGCGGGGTATAAAGACTTCCCGTCTGGTGTAGTCCTGCGTGGCGAAGCCATAGCCGCGTTTCTTGTCAAAGTACCGGACCATGCCGGTGGTGCGGTTCTTTTCCACCCAGGCTCCAGCTGCAGACCGGCCGGCCATATACCGCTGAGCCTCCTTCTCACGACGGCGTTGCTCCGAGACAGCGTCCCGGAGTCGCTGGCGGGTGGCCTCACCTCGGCCTCGAGGCTGCGGAGGTGCCGGTGCTGGGGCCCGTGGCTCCGGTGCAGGCTCGGATCTCCTCGTGGGTCGGGCAGGTGCCGGAACAGGAGCGGGAGCAGCCGGAGGATCTGGAACCATCTCAGCAGGGCTGGCAGGCCGAGTAGCAGGTACAGCAGGCCTCGCAGCTGGTGGTGCCGCGGCAATAGGCCCAGGCGCGGGCTCGACCGGAGTCGGGGCCTCACCACGTGGTGCCTCCACGTGGGCCCGGGGCATCGGCCTGGCCACCAGGAGAGGCATGAGGATCCGCCCGGGATGCAGCTGGTACTCCGTCACCGTTTGGACGTACCTCCTGGTGACGAAGGCCCGGGTCAGTCCTCGGTGCAGCCGATGCCCAGCAAAGGGCCTCCGGACCGGCTGTGCAGAAACCACGACCATGGACTCGAACATCTCATAGAACTCCGGACGCTCCACAGAGGGAAGTGGCGGAGGACCCCACATGATGCAGTCCTCACTGTCCAAAATCCGCATGAGTTCTGGCGTTTCTCTGAGGCGGGGCAGGAAGTCCGCGTCGCGCCAGGGGGAGGAGTCCAAGTTCTTCCCGCCAAGAGCTGTGGCGGGCTCTAATTTTTCCTGAGCCACAGGAGGCGGGGTTCGCGCCCTTCGCGCGTGGGTGGAGCTTGGTGTGTCGTCTGGGTTTCCCGCCAGTGAAGATTTTGGCGGGCTGGAATTACTTGCTGCGCCACAGATTCTCTGAGGTAAAATCTCGATGTAGCAGAGCTGGTACAGTTCATGTAGGGATTAACCTCTTGTGTGCTGGAGCGGAGCTTCGACAGCACGTGGCAGCAGTAACACAGTCCAATGCAGAAACACACAAAGTCTCTTGGGCCTATACCCGAATGGCAGCAGGGTTAGGCAATGCAGTTTTTAGTAATAAAAGATAGTCTTTGAGCCGTAATAAGGCGGTACCGGAGTGGCTGGCGGTTGCGGCCTAAGCACGCTATTGTCATCCTTTGAAGAAACTCTCTGCTGTGGCAGAGGAAGGGTGCTATCATAGCACATGACAGTGTATAATCTCTTGACTGAGATAAATAAGGGTAAGAGTCTCAGGAAAGTTTCTGGCTCTATAGGGTAGGAAAAAGCAAATATACATATGTACAAAGGACAAAGTACCTGAAGAGGGCTTTCAGCCCATCAGGGATTACTCAGTATCGCTGAGTTCAGGATCCAATGGGGAATCCTGTATCTCCCAAGCAGTAGGAGATTCCGGCTGGGGACACCCGGTGGCAGTAGCGGGTACTGCAGGTGCAGCAACATCCTCCTGACTTTCAGGGGGAGGAGCGCTGTCGCCCGGGATGTCGGCTGTTCCAGCCGGGGGCTCAACTGAGCCAGGGACCACAGAGGGGTCCAGTAGTACATAAATGGGGGCCTGCGGCAGCGCCGAGGCTCCTTCCAGCTCCGGTTCTTCCGGGGCCAGGTCATCACCCCATTGGTAACCAGCAAGGGGAGATGCGGGCCTAGACGAAACCTCCGGACAAGGTTCGCCAGCCGGGACGTCTTCTCCCACAGAGGAGCTACGGGACCTAGTCAGGCTCCCAGCAGGGGAGACAGCGGGGGTGGCGCCCTGTATCATGCCCGGCCCATGGATGGCAATGGGACCCGTACTCACGATTATCGTGGATGGGGCATTCACGTGGGTCACCGCCTGTGGACTCGCAGCCGAAGAGGAGGAAGTGTCTGGAGACTCCGGCCACTCGTCGTCCTCGTATGGGAAGTAGCGGTCCTCATCTGAGTCAGGGATCCGGATCACCCCAGCCGCCCACGGTCCTCGGGGACCCTCCTGCAGGGAGAACTCAATGCACTCGCCCGGCTTCAGGTTGTGCTGGCTCTCCGGCAGATCAGGCCTCTTGACGGACCGGCGGGGTATAAAGACTTCCCGTCCGGTGTAGTCCTGCGTGGCGAAGCCATAGCCGCGTTTCTTGTCAAAGTACCGGACCATGCCGGTGGTGCGGTTCTTTTCCACCCAGGCTCCAGCTGTAGACCGGCCGGCCATATACCGCTGAGCCTCCTTCTCACGACGGCGTTGCTCCGAGACAGCGTCCCGGAGTCGCTGGCGGGTGGCCTCACCTCGGCCTCGAGGCTGCGGAGGTGCCGGTGCTGGGGCCCGTGGCTCCGGTGCAGGCTCGGATCTCCTCGTGGGTCGGGCAGGTGCCGGAACAGGAGCGGGAGCAGCCGGAGGATCTGGAACCATCTCAGCAGGGCTGGCAGGCCGAGTAGCAGGAACAGCAGGCCTCGCAGCTGGTGGTGCCGCGGCAATAGGCCCAGGCGCGGGCTCGACCGGAGTCGGGGCCTCACCACGTGGTGCCTCCACGTGGGCCCGGGGCATCGGCCTGGCCACCGGGAGAGGCATGAGGATCCGCCCGGGATGCAGCTGGTACTCCGTCACCGTTTGGACGTACCTCCTGGTGACGAAGGCCCGGGTCAGTCCTCGGTGCAGCCGATGCCCAGCAAAGGGCCTCCGGACCGGCTGTGCAGAAACCACGACCATGGACTCGAACATCTCATAGAACTCCGGACGCTCCACAGAGGGAAGTGGCGGAGGACCCCACATGATGCAGTCCTCACTGTCCAAAATCCGCATGAGTTCTGACGTTTCTCTGAGGCGGGGCAGGAAGTCCGCGTCGCGCCAGGGGGAGGAGTCCAAGTTCTTCCCGCCAAGAGCTGTGGCGGGCTCTAATTTTTCCTGCGCCACAGGAGGCGGGGTTCGCGCCCTTCGCGCGTGGGTGGAGCTTGGTGTGTCGTCTGGGTTTCCCGCCAGTGAAGATTTTGGCGGGCTGGAATTACTTGCTGCGCCACAAATTCTCTGAGGTAAAATCTCGATGTAGCAGAGCTGGTACAGTTCGTGCAGGGATTAACCTCTTGTGTGCTGGAGCGGCGCTCGACAGCACGTGGCAGCAGTAACACAGTCCAATGCAGAAACACACAAAGCCTCTTGGGCCTATACCCGAATGGCAGCAGGGTTAGGCAATACAGTTTTTGTAATAAAGGATAGTCTTTAAGGCCGTAATAAGGCACAGAAGTAAATATCCTGTTCGTGACGCCACTTGCAACATCCCCCACCGGGGCCTAGCCCTTGAGGTGAGGCCTGGACAGATTATACATCACCACTAGGGGGAGATCACTACATACAGATTATACATTACCACTAGGGGGAGCTCACTACATACAGATTATACACCACCACTAGGAGGAGCTCACTACATACAGATTATACACCACCACTAGGGGGAGATCACTACGTACAGATTATACACCACCACTAGGGGGAGCTCTTCTCGTGCACACTGCATAGTGTTGGTTGTATGATATTATGTATATACTTACACCTCTGCTAATGCTGGTTGTCGGGGTGTCTTTTGGCTTGGAGATAAGTCCGGACATTCCCCGTAGCTGCACTTACTACAGCCTCAGTATTTCATACCCCCATAGTAGTCACATGACATCTCTCAGCTCGCCCTCCGCTTCTGCACGTATCACAGGTGCGGTGTCTGCACAGTGTGTCACCTCCCTGTCTCATCATTACCTTGTTTTGCGACCCTCAATCCTCTGCGTATCCACCGCCGTCCCCGCACATCCTGGTGCTCTGAGGTCCTGGAGTTTATGGGGTCCCCGCCCCCGACACCGGGTTACGAGTCTCCGATCTTCTGCTTTTTCTATTTTCCACATCTACAGTATAAAAGGAGAAGTCGTTCTGCAAGAACCCGAAGAAATGACGGAATCACAGACCAGAGCGGAGGGAGGGAGAGGAGACTTTACCAGGGGGGGGGGGGGGGATACAATCTATTACTCTCTGGTATCAGCCATTACACCCTGGGGAGAGGAGACTGTACAGGGGGATACAATCTATTACTCTCTGTTATCAGCCATTACATCCTGGGGAGAGGAGACTGTACAGGGGGGGATACAATCTATTACTCTCTGTTATCAACCATTACATCCCGGGGAGAGGAGACGGTACAGGGGGATACAATCTATTACTCTCTGTTATCAGCCATTTCATCCTCACTATATTGTGTGACATGTGCAACATCCCCCACCGGGGCCTAGCCCTTGAGGTGAGGCCTGGTGACAGCCGGGGCCCGCGGTACCGGAGTGGCTGGCGGTTGCGGCCTAAGCACGCTATTGTCACGGTGCTTGGTACGGGGGAACCGGAGGGCTGTCCTACAGCCTGGCAGGTCTCCAGCAGGGTGGTGTTGGCAAGAAATGATGAGGGAGAGGCTGCTATAGCGGATCTCCCTGGGGCAACCCCTTAATGTCCCGAGTGTGAGTCTCTGTGTGGTGGACAGGGTGCCGGTGATGATGGTAGTTGTAGTAGCAGGGACCAGACGGAGGCAGAGGTTGAACAAAACAACTTACAGTTCTTTATTGGAACCGCAGGAACTTCAGCAAACGTGCCTTTAACAGAGTAGATGGAGTGCTGGAGAGGTACTTGGAGGGAGCCGCAGGAGCAGAGCACCAGCCTGGGTGCAGATGGCAGGCTGGGCGGTAGCTGTGTCCTAGTAGGATGCTTCAGCTTGTTCTCAGGGGCTTCAGGTATCACCCTTAAAGGTAGGATGATACCCCTTTCCTCACTACACTAACTCCTAACTTCCCTCTTCAGAGGCAGGGGCTAGGCTCTTCCTGCTCTTGGTCTGGTATGCTGACTGACTAGAACTCTAGCTGGTGTCCTGCAGACCCTCAGGTCTGACCAGGACCGGTCTCTTCTCCCTTGTGGGAGAGACTGCTCTCTTCTCTCTCCTGAGAGAGACTCCTCTAGAATATTCTGAGCAAGGGGTTTTGTAACTCTCCTTGGTCAGGTGGTGGCTGCTCCTCCAGTTACCTCTCAGCTTACAGAAACAGAATGCAATACATGTGATTGGTTGTTATGCTTTTACATCACACATTACATTTAACTTCTGCCTTGCCAGGCAGGGGAACCGGAGGGCTGTCCTACAGCCTGGCAGGTCTCCAGCAGGGTGGTGTTGGCAAGAAATGATGAGGGAGAGGCTGCTATAGCGGATCTCCCTAGGGCAACCCTTTGATGTCCCGAGTGTGAGTCTCTGTGTGGTGGACAGGGTGCCGGTGATGATGGGGGTTGTAGTAGCAGGGACCAGACGGAGGCAGAGGTTGAAGAAAACAACTTACAGTTCTTTATTGGAACCGACAGGAACTTCAGCAAACGTGCCTTTAACAGAGTAGATAGAGTGCTGGAGAGGTACTTGGAGGGAGCCGCAGGAGTAGAGCACCAGCCTGGGTGCAGATGGCAGGCTGGGCGGTAGCTGTGTCCTAGTAGGATGCTTCAGCTTGTTCTCAAAGGCTTCAGGTATCACCCTTAAAGGTAGGATGATACCCCTTTCCTCACTACACTAACTCTTAGCTTCACTCTTCAGGCAGGGGCTAGGCTCACCTGCTCTTGGTCTGGTATGCTAACTGACTAGAACTCTAGCTGGTGTCCTGCAGACCCTCAGGTCTGACCAGGACCGGTCTCTTCTCCCTACTGGGAGAGACTGCTCTCTTCTCTCTCCTGAGAGAGACTCCTCTAGAATATTCTGAGCAAGGGGTTTTATCATCTCCCCTTGGTCAGGTGGTGGCTGCTCCTCCAGTTACCTCTCAGCTTACAGAACAGAATGCAATACATGTGATTGGTTGTTATGCTTTTACATCACACATTACATTTAACTTCTGCCTTGCCAGGCAGGATTAACCACTGCAATGTCCCCTGTGTTATGTGATGACATGCATGTGGGGCTCATTCGCAAGCACTACCTCACGATTGCATCGGCGAGGGTGTTGCATACCCCGGGGGCAATTGAAAGAGCCGCCCTCGGCTCGACTACAGATGTTTTGGGGCACGGAGGGGGCTAAAGGCACTTCTGGGAAGTGCAGGCTATGTGAAGGTGTAGGGACAAACCACCCATGGTCCTGGAGACAGGCACCTGGGTTGGTGTCGGACTAAGACAAAAATATGTAGCTGCATGACAGTTGGTCGCTGACGCCATTAAACCGAACTGTACAGTAGGAAAGGTGTGGTGTCATGTCCTGTAATCCACTCCTTGCACCAAGGCCTGTATATTTGTTTTGTAAACACTTCTTCCCTGGCGGCAATTATATAAGGTGTCTATCTGCATTGCCGTAGCATATGCGACACGAGTACCTCCTGACGTCCTTACCCATAGAATGAGTGGCATCCAGGTGCTAACTCTGTAACACCCCCGGTCCCCGTAGGACCCGCAGTTTACGGACTACCCCCATGTGCAAACCTCGGTTTGGGGTTAAGGTAACAATCAGTGCTTAACACAAAAAGACGGTCCGACACAGCCACACTACAACCTGGAAAGCCTATGAAAGGGTTAATGCATACTACTGGCGTATAGACAGAGTACAAGCTTAATGTAAGCTCACATTGGCTTAGGAGCCCAATGGGTACAAATCTTTAAACGTTGCAAACGTTACAGAGGTAAATAGGCTACTCAGGGTAGCACGGTAGCAAATGTCTCTTTACCTGAAAAGGAAAGGCATGAATGTGCAAACAGAATGTCCGTACCTAAAAAAGGAAGGCATTAAGTGCAAAAATGATAATAAATAAATGGCAACTTTTCCTCAAAATTGGCAACAGTCTCTCAGAAGGTCTCCAATAGGAAAGTCCATCTTCTGGGCACAGCCCTTGATGTGGGGAAAAGTGCAATAGCGTTGCAAAGGGTCTCCTCTAGTGTAGAGGGACAGAGTCCTTTGAAGAAATCTCTTGACTGAGATAAATAAGGGTAAGAGTCTCAGGACAGTCTCTGGCTCTATAGGGATAATGGACGGAAAGATACAATATGTACATGGGGACAAGGTACCTGAAGGAGGCTTTCAGCCCATCAGGGGTTACTCGGCATCGCTGAGTTCAGCAAAGACAGGAACCGGCTCCAGCAAGGAATCCTGTACATCCTCAGCAGGAGTAGGTTCCGGCTGGGGACACCCGGTGGCAGTTGCGGGTACTGCAGGTGCAGCAACATCCTCCTGACTTTCAGGGGGAGGAGCGCTGTCGCCCGGGATGTCGGCTGTTCCAGCCGGGGGCTCAACTGAGCCAGGGACCACAGAGGGGTCCAGCAGTACATAAATAGGGGCCGGCGGCAGCGCCGTGGCACCCTCGAGCTCCGGTTCTTCTGGGGCCAGGTCATCACCCCATTGGTAACCGGCAAGTGGGGAAGTAGGCCTCGTCGGAACCTCCGGACAAGGTTCGGTAGCCTGGATGTCTTCTCCCACAGAAGAACTACGGGACCTGGCAAGGCTCCCAGCAGGGGAGACAGTGGGGGTGGCGCCCTGGATCATGCCCGGCCCATGGATGGCAATGGGACCCGTACTCACGATTACCGTGGATGGGGCATTCACGTGGGTCACCGCCCGGGGACTCGCAGCCGAGGAAGAAGAAGTGTCTGGAGATTCCGGCCACTCGTCGTCCTCGTACGGGAAGTAGCGGTCCTCATCAGAGTCGGGGATCCGGATCACACCAGCCGCCCAGGGTCCGCGGGGCCCCTCTTGCAGGGAGAATTCGATGCACTCGCCTGGCTTCAGGTTGTGCTGACTCTCCGGCAGATCAGGCCTCTTGACAGACCGGCGGGGTATAAATACTTCCCGTCCGGTGTAGTCCTGGGTGGCGAAGCCATAACCACGCTGCTTATCGAAGAACCGGACCATGCCGGTGGTGCGGTTCTTCTCCACCCAGGCTCCAGCTGCAGAGCGGCCGGCCATATACCGCTGGGCCTCCTTCTCCCGGCGTCGCTGCTCGGATACAGCGTCCCGGAGTCTCTGGCGGACGGCCTCACCTCGGCCTCGAGGCTTCGGAGGTGCCGGTGCTGGGGCTCGTGGCTCCGGTGCAGGCTCGGATCTCCTCGTGGGCCGGGCAGGTGCCGGAACAGGAGCCGGAGCAGCCGGAGGATCTGGAACCGTCTCAGCAGGGCTAGCAGGCCTCGTAGCAGGTGGCACAGCAGCAGTAGGCCCAGGCGCTGGCTCGACAGGAGTCGGGGCCTCGCCACGTGGCGCCTCCACGTGGGCCCGCGGTACCGGCATGGTAACCGGGAGAGGGACGAGGAACCGCCCGGGATGTAGTTGGTACTCCGTCACCGTCTGGACATACCTCCTGGTGACGAAGGCTCGGGTCAGTCCTCGATGCAACCGGTGCCCAGCAAAGGGCCTCCGGACCGGCTGCGCAGAGACCAGCACCATGGTCTCGAAGATCTCATGAAAGTCTGGACGCTCCACAGAAGGAAATGGCGGAGGACCCCACATGGTGTCGACCTCACAGTCCAAAATCCGCATGAGTTCTGGCGTTTCTCTGAGGCGGGGCAGGAAGTCCGCGTCGCGCCAGGGGGAGGAGTCCAAGTTCTTCCCGCCAAGAGCTGTGGCGGGCTCTAATTTTTCCTGCGCCACAGGAGGCGGGGTTCGCGCCCTTCGCGCGTGGGTGGAGCTTGGTGTGTCGTCTGGGTTTCCCGCCAGTGAAGATTTTGGCGGGCTGAAATTACTTGCTGCGCCACAGATTCTCTGAGGTAAAATCTCGATGTAGCAGAGCTGGTACAGTTCGTGCAGGGATTAACCTCTTGTGTGCTGGAGCGGCGCTCGACAGCGCGTGGCAGCAGTAACACAGTCCAATGCAGAAACACACAAAGTCCGTTGGGCCTATACCCGAATGGCAGCAGGGTTAGGCGATACAGTTTTTATAATAAAGGGATAGTCTTCGAGCCGTAACAAGGCACAGAAGTAAATATCCTGTTCGTGACGCCACTTGCAACAACCCCCACCGGGGCCTAGCCTTTTCTTGGGGCCTGGAGACACTGTGTGTATTATCCATGTACTGTGACATCACTGTGTGTATTATCCATGTACTGTGACATCACTGTGTGTATTATCCATGTACTGTGACATCACTGTGTGTATTATCCATGTACTGTGACATCACTGTGTGTATTATCCATGTACTGTGACATCACTGTGTGTATTATCCATGTACTGTGACATCACTGTGTGTATTATCCATGTACTGTGACATCACTGTGTGTATTATTATGTGCATTGTGCATGTTCTTGGTATTATTACGCCCTCCATCCTCTCTGACCATCATCTTCCTTCCTCTATTATCTCTCCCTCTCCTCTCCGTCCTCCCTCCCTCGCTCGCTCGCTGCAGATCTCTCTCATCTCCTTCTATCTATTTGCCCTTTTCCTTCATTTATTGGCAAATGTCAGGATAATTGGAATTCATGTCAGAGTGTCCAAACCTGCCCATGAAGCGCCGTCCGAGAGGAATAAATATCCATAAAATCATTTAGCAGCGCGCGCCGACACCGGCGTGGAAATGGCGGTGATTTGTTTACCCGCTGGAAAGTCATGAATGAAGAGTGATGTCATCTTATACCGAGGAGAGAGAGGAATGGTTGAGTCATTCCGGCGCCTGCATCTCCTTCCCCCATCCTCACCCTTCATCGACCGGTGACATCAGTCACCTCCAGCGCTTCTGTCTAGTAAAGGAATTGATGAAATGATGCTGCTATAGTGTGTTTACAATGACAGTATTGCACATAGATGAGGAGAGGAACCGCCAAGCGTTATGTGCCTCTTGTAGTGAAACTGTCAAGATCTGTGCCTCATATCTGATCTATATTCCGAAAATACAGGGAAGTATTATGCAGGGAACGTATTCATTCCTCCCAACTGTCCAGCTTTTCATGGTGTTTTTTCTAGAGAGGACAGGATTATGCAGAGAATCTCCATGGGGAATTGTTTCATCACTGCAGCTAGAATTGCTCGCCAGTTAACAGTGAACATAGTAAGGATCTGTCTTGACATAAAGGGGCAGATTTACTTACCCGGTCCTGTTGCGATCCAGCGGCACGTTCTCAGTGGAGGATTCGGGTCTTCCGGCGATTCACTAAGGTAGTGCGCCCGATGTCCACTAGGTGTCGCTGCTGCGCTGAATTCCGTCGGAGTTCACTGAAGTTCGCCGTCCTACCCTGGGTGCAGGTAAGTGCGTGTCAATTGACACTTTTTTTTAAAAAGAAATACGGCGTTTTTTCCAAATCCGTTGTGTGCATGCCGGCGCCGATGTGCCACAATCCGATCGCGTGCGCCAAAATCCCGGGGCAATTCTGGGAAAAAAATTGGTGCAACTCGGAAATATTCGGGTAACGCGACGGAAAAACGCGATTCGGGCCCTTAGTAAATGACTCCCAAAGAGTTTAAGAGTATTGGACTGAAAGCCCACTCTGCAGTGACCAAACCGATCATCAGCAGAATGAATCGAAAGGCTAGACTCATCTTTACAGAGGAGAATGTTGTGTACACAGAGGAGAAGTGATCGAAAGGATAATAATAATGGAAACAAGTAAAATTTATTTGGATCTGATGGGAAACATTGGGGCACATTTACTTACCCGTCCTACGGAGTTCACAGAAAGTGCATTGTTCGATCATGGTGACAAAGTTACGGCCAAGAAACCCAGAACAGTCATAGAGCTGTGATATCCTGTGGCCGGTGCTGAGGTCCTGTGCACTCCCTACTGATTTTGTGACTGGTGGGACCTTCAGAAATTGTAATTATAATCTTTCTCTGTGCTTCAGTCATTGCTGTTCTCTAATTATCCTTATCACGTTTTCTGCAAAAAAAAAACGATTTTTTTTCTATTGATCTACTGATAATTGTGTAAAACACAGTCCTAGTGACATGATGACCCCTTACAAAAAAAAAAGATTTTATTTCTGGAAAAATAATCAAGTGATCACACATCGTTCTCTAATTTTGATCTCTAGTGTATACAGGCAGTCCCCGGGTTACATACAGGATAGGTTCTGTAGGTTTGTTCTTAAGTCGAATTTGTATGTAAGTCGGAACTGTATATTTATATATTTATAATTGTAACCCCAGACAAAAAATTTTTGGGTCTCTGTGACAATTGGATTTAAAAACTTTTGGATTGTCATCAGAACCAGGATTAACAATAAGGCTTCATTGTACACACCTTACAGGTGATCATTGTAGCCTCGACTAAAATACAGTAAATTACCAACATCCAGAGGTCAGTTTGTAACTAGGGGTCGTCTGTAAGTCGGGTGTTCTTAAGTAGGGGACCGCCTGTAGTTAAAACCAGAACCAGGAAGGTATCTCTCTTTTCTTCGGGGGTAGATCACATTGGCTTCTTCTCTCTACCCTAGGAGGGAACGTAGATGTGATCCCACGCATGACCCAGCGCCCTTGTCTCATACTGTACAGTGTATCGTCACATATATTTGCAAGTTTTTGTAATTTTTTTTACCTTCTGTTTAGTAGAAGTATCTAATCGTATCTGTTGTTTTCTTCCATACAATGTATGATATACCATTTACTGTAAGCTTTGTGGTCACCTAAGTGATGAGGAGTCATGGAAATGTTATTCCTGATGACTTATGCTCATTAGTGATAATTTGTACAATGTATGGTTTTGTGATGACTTCAGCCTGGTAAGGGTGCGTTCACACCATGCAGTTGAAATTGTATTCAGTTTTGTAAAGTGTGTGGGTCCAAAGACGTGTAACAGATGTTTTTACATTGCACTTTTTGTCTGTGTTGGTTCCACTTCAGGTTTGGGGTCTCAAATACAAATGCAAAATAGGGGGGAAGATTTCATCCTGTAGCTGACAGGAAGTTAGAGAGACTTCCTGTTTACACAAGAAGACACGCCCTGGACTGGTAGTCACTTTGGTGATCACATAACTCTCTCAAATTTAGACCTACAGAAAAGTGGCCCTTAATTTTTTTGTAACCAGGGACCTAACAGTGTGACTTCCCGTGATCAAACACTTATCCAGAATGCTGTAGATAACTCATACCTCCCAACATTTCCGGGTAGAGAAAGAGGGACGCCGATGATGTGATCACTGCTCTGCGATAACCCGACCTCAAAAGGATTCCCTGTCTGTAATAGTCATTCAGTACCGCAAGCTCTGGCTTTGAAAGTTTACTAGGCGGACAACCCCAGCCAGTGCGGGACCTGGAGGGAATATCTGGGACAATCTGCCAGCTGCCCGTGACGGCGGGACAGAGGTTAAAAAACCGGGACTGTTCTGCCAAATCCGGACAGTTGGGAGCTATGGTTTACTTATTAAGGAGAGGCAACCCCTTTAGGGGGGTTTTACCACCAATCAAGTTAGGTGGATAGGACCTAACTTGCTGATCACTGAGATCCCCACAGATCAAGAGAACTTTGGGTCCGTGGTACATGCGTTGGACCCCTCGTTGCACCCGGAGATGAATGGAGCAGACAGCCGTCCATGTCTGTTCTGCTCCATTCATCAAGGGCCTAACTTGATTGGTGTGAAAACCCCTTTAAGTCACCCACGGAGGATGGAAAAAAATCTGGAAACAAACAAATTAGCAAATATATATAATACTAAATATGCAAAACTAAATCCCGTTAACCAATCAGCTGTTACCACTTATCTGTCACATAGACGGCTATGATAACAAGCGTCTGATTGGTTGCTAGTGGAAACAGCCAAATAGTCCTCGTCATTGTTATTCTTCATAGATAATGGAGACACGGGGAGCCATCATCCATATGTTGTTTTGCTTTCCCCTGCTGAGATTGTGTGTACAAATATCATGTGTCTGTGTGATGCCAGATTCATCCACGGTGAGGCGCTGTGTGGTGTAACGTGATTTAAATGCGATGGAGGGAGGGCAAGGGTCATAGTTCAGGTGCAGGTTACACGGAACAGGCGTGAGGCTGCACATTTTGTGTCACCCATTGTATACTCACATGATAGATCTACATTGAGTTCATTGTACATTGTTCTACATCCAAGGGTTTTAGTTTCTAGGCTGTGACCCACCTACAGTTCCAAGTAAAATTAAGTGAACCCAATGGAACTACTCAGGGGGGAACCTAAACTTTATGCTGCCTGAGGTGAGTTATAGACGAAAACCTCCACAGCATTAATTATTAACTATCAGGTTATTATTAGTAAGTGGGTTCTCCGTGCAGCGTCTCACACCCGTGCTGTGAAGAGACACTATTGCTACGCGTCAGATCCTGTTTTAACTACACTCCTCCTGCCGCCCAATATCTTGCTGCAGGTTCTGCTGCCTGAGGCGAGAGGCTCAACCTGCCTAATGGCACCCCTGGTCTGATTGTCTCAATAATAAACAAATCATAGCATCATTTTTATTAATGAGGACCTGTCACCAGATTTTGACCACCCTGAGTAACAATGCCTGCTAATAAAGGGTTAAAAGTCCTCCCCTTATCACCTAAAATAAGCTGCCAGTGACGTTCTGAACATTATTTACAGATGTTTTTCTGATATGCAAATTAGCTTTTGTGACTTATGTCTGGTATCTGTGACTCTTCTCTCTCCGGCTGGCAGTGAGCCCCGCCCCATTATTCTGACTGACAGCTCTGTCTCTCTACAAATCACTGCCCCGCCTCCTTTGTACTTAGGGACCATCTGCTAATATTCAAATACAGACATATAAAGCTCTATGTACAAATGGGAAATATTGGGGCTCATTTACTAAGGGTTCGCAGTATCGTCGGAATATCCGACGATTTCTGATGTGCATCGCATTTAGAAGGGGATTGTGTCACACGCGATTGGATTTTGGGGCATAGACGCCCGCTTTCATGCGACAGAAATCGGGAGGCGGGCCGCCGGACTGAGCGTGGGATTTAACATTCAAATTTGTGTCGCAAGCCAAGCACTTACATGCACCAGGAAGAAGAAGGTGAACTCCGGCGGACCTGAGCGGTCATGCCTTGTGTTACATTCATGACATGTGACCAGTGACATCATCGCAGGTCATTTAGCCTTCTAATAATAGCAAACTGTACACCATGTATGTGATTACATGAAATCAAATCAGGCTCCATGGATAATGGAGAGGAGTAGAAATCCATGGAGGCTGCTGTGATTTCATGTGGTCAGATACATGCATGGGGTACAGTTTGCTATTATTAAGAGTCTGAAGTACCCAAGATGATGTCACTCTGGTCACATGACATGAACTGTGACCAGTAAGGAGCCATAAGACATGGGGAGGAGCAGGGTTTAATCATACGCTGACCTCAAATGAGTCAAATCCCCAATTAAAAAAACAAAAAAACTAACTGAACCCCCTTGATTTATAACCTCCTGATCCCCTTCTTGGTCTAGTCACCTCAACTAGTTGAATAAACTAATTAACTAACTAACAACTAATCAAAGTTGCACGTAAGACCCAGATGAAATTTGGACCTTTCCTCTATGCAAATGTGTTTCAAATTTCAATATTTCTTGGATGCCATGTGTGTAGCGCCCTCTTCAGGTCTTGCTGCAGGGTTCTTGAACAGTTGCCCAAAATATATCAAAAATACATGCGCAGTTTGTCTGTAGAGGGTGCGGAGCGCAACAGGTTCATGAAATGTGTCACATGGGGGGTCATTTACTAAGGGCCCGATTCAGGTTTTTCCGACGTGTTACCCGAATATTTCCGATTTGTGCCGATTTCCCTGAATTGCCCCGCACGCGATCGGATTGTGGCGCATTGGGGGGGGGGGCGTGGCCGAACGAAAACCCGACGGATTCGGAAAAACCACCGCATTTTTTTAAAAAAATGTGTCGCGGAGCTTGCACTTACCTTCACTCAGCCCGGCTTGGTGTACTCCAGTGCGTTCCGGGGAACTTCAGCGTAGCAGCCCCACCTGGTGTACGTCGGAGGAACTGCCTTAATAAATCCCGTCTGGACCCGAATCCACCGCAGAGAACGCGCCGCTGGATCGCGAATTGACCGGGTACGTAAATCTGCCCCATGGTCTCCATGAATCTGGCGCCCCCCCTGCAGTGCTCTGACAGAACACGCCTTGTTTTGATGTACTTTGTTCATGCTGCAGTCAGTAATAATTGTGGCGCACGGTCCGACTAAGCAGAAACTCTCCCCTTTTAGATGCACATTATTTCCGACTTGTCGGACACGGCGCAGCCACGACACAAAACTGGCGCAGACACTTTATAAATACATGTCCAAGGAGTTTGCACGTTCTTCCCAGTGCAAAGTCGGACAGAAAACTGGCGCAAACTCTTTAATAAATGTAGGTCAGTAAGTTTCTAATCATTCCTGACTCTAGTCATTTAGTCACAGCTTTTTATAGCTGCACATTAGGGTCACCAGGGCGGTGGATTAGTAGCTTTTAGGGGTTCAATCCCCTCTCTGCCACATAACTTTATCGGCAGGGCCGGCGCCAGCACTGGGCATGACCGAGCAAATGCTAGGGCCCAGAGCTGCTGGGGGGGGGGGGGCACCTAAGGCTTTATATAATAAATCCATAGGGTATGAGGGGGGCTGTATATAAAATAACCATGAACTGATTGGGATGATAAAATTTAGGGAACAGGAGACTGTTTTAGTTTCAGAATTTTTAGAAAGTGTGAGTTCACTGCAATGGGGCCCACTGAGGCTCTGTTACTCAGGGGCCTACTGAGACCTGGAGCTGACCCTGTTTATTGGATGGCATGTTACAGATTTATTGTATTGGGGTCCAGGAGCTTCGGGTTATACCACCAGGCCCAAGCATTGACTGGAAGGCATGCTGGGCATTGTAGTGCCTCTGATGCAAGTTGATTGAATGACTTGTCCTCACTATAAGACTCTGATGTAGAGATGAAGGGATTCTTCCGGCGTCTCCCTTTGCCTTAAGTGTTCTCTCAATGCTCAGTCGTCCATTATTAAGCGTCGTCTCCTGGAAGAGGTAAAGCAGCGAGATAACCGGTTATCGACCCCCCCCAGACAGACAGAGTTTGGCTTCTCTCTGAAACCCAACACCGGCCAGATTGTGCTGTTGTCAGACACTTGCTGCCATGTATTTTTAATGAGCGGAGATGCGCAGCGGAGAGGAAGAGAGCCTGGTATTTTAGAGGCAGGCGGCGGGGCGAGGCGGAGGCCCTCTGGTCCGATCGGATGGAATCCAGCGAGGATGACGGGAGCTGGCTGGAGAACCGCTGGGAGGAATGGTAGGTGCATATTGTGCTCTCCATACATTACACGCCTTGTGCTGTTCCTGTTTAACCCTATTCTCCTATATATAGGCCTATACGACTATACATTTTGCCGTATCATGTTCTGTATCACTGCCCCTTTAACTCATTCCTTTCCGGTTGGCGTAATAAGCCTTATCATCCCCTTACGGAATTCCCATCGAAGAGCTGATACATTCCACAGCCACGATATACATTGTACTTTATGTATACAGGCAGTCCCCGGGTTACGTACAGGACAGGTTCTTTAGGTTTGTGCTTAAGTTGAATTTGTATGTAAGTCGGAACAGGTAATTTTATTATAGTGACAATTGGATTTTCTAAATTTTCTGCTCTAATGGGACCAAGGATTATCAATAAAGCTTCATTACTGTCACCTTACAGCTGATCATAGCAGCCTGGGACTATAGTAACATCCAGAGAGCTTCACCAGAGGTCAGAGGGGTCCGTCTGTAACTATGGGTTGTCTGCAAGTCGGGTGTCCTTAAGTAGGGGACCTTCTGTACCTTTAGGCACTTATTAAACAGTTAATTCTGTACAGTGAGGACTGCAGTGTGTGATGGACAGTGCGTCATATAAAAAAAATAAGCGTAATTCAAGATTTCGGCTGGTTAGTCGCAGATGCTTATGGTATAATATATATGTATATATGTGCGTGTGTGTGGTATGTGATAGGCAATGATCTAGTGGATGGGGAGTATTGAGTTAATGTGTAGACAAAGATATAAATGCTGTAATAACTGGATTTATAATTATCAGATGGAAATATATAAAACTTACTTGTAAGGGCCGGACGCACAGTCCTCCAATGTTAATATCATTGAAGTGAGAGTCCATTCCAGATACTGCACTGCACCCCTCCTTTCAGTAAGGCAGACTATGTATAGTATTGCATTCAAGTAAAGGGGCCTGAGCTGCAATACCAGATCTTGCCTGAACAATAGAGTGGCGCTGTTTCTGGTTTATGATATGATTATGACTGCGTGTCTAGCCATCTAATAAGTTAATGGGATGGCTCATAGATGGGAGAACAAATTTTACTGTCCAGAGGTCCTTTAAAGGGGTACTTTCACAGTTACTACCAAATTACTACCTCTCCGTGTTATACATCATAACTAACCGATCACCCAGGGTCCTACCAGTCACAACAAGGGAAACCTGTGTAGCCATTACTCCTCAGGACTCCTACATGCCATCATTGATGTGATGCCACCCCTGTGATCGGATGCATAATAGGTATATCATATCCTATTGTTATTGTGTGACAAGCCCTTTAAAGTAATGTTAGACATTGTGGGGGAGATTTCTCATAAGTCTCTTAGACTAGAACTATTTGAGTTGCCCATGGGAACCAATCAGAGCTCAGCTTTTATTTGCCCACAGATGTTTGTAAAATTAAAGCTGAGCTCTTATTGGTTTCCATGGGCAACTAGAACAGAAACTTGATGATAAATCTCCCCCTGTGACTTTAAAAGGTTAGACTTGACAGACTCAGGTTGGACTCGATGAATTTAGTTGGACTTCATGGACTCAAGTTGGAATTTATGGAACTAGGTTGAATTGATGTACTGGGCTAGACTTGATAGACCTACTTTGGACTTGACTAATCTAAATTTAAACAGATTGGGTTGGGCTTGATGGACTGGGGTTGGGCTTGATGGACTGGGGTTGCGCTTGATGGACTGGGGTTGCGCTTGATGGACTGGGGTTGCGCTTGATGGACTGGGGTTGCGCTTGATGGACTGGGGTTGGGCTTGATGAACAGGGGGCATTATGTGGACTGGGGGCATTATAGTGAACATGGGGCATTACAGTGAACAAGGGGCATTACAGTGAACAAGGGGCATTACTGTGGACTGGGGACATTACTTTATATGGGGGCATTACTGTGAACAGGGGGCATTATGTGGACTGGGGGGATTATAGTGAACAAGGGGCATTATGTGGACTGGGGGCATTACTGTGAACAGGGGGCATTATAGTGGACAGGGGGCATTATAGTGGACTGGGGGCATTACTGTGAACAGGGGGCATTACTGTGAACAGGGGGCATTACTGTGAACAGGGGGCATTACGTGGACAGGGGGCATTACGTGGACAGGGGGCATTACGTGGACAGGGGGCACAATGGGGGAAGGGGATTATTAGGAAGGAGAAACCAATTGGGGAGGGGGACACAATTATGGGGCGTAAAGTGTAGGGTCTTTGAGAGGGCATTTGTTAGTGTTAGGAGGTTAGGAGTCACAGTGAGAGGGAATTAGGTGGGGTATACAAGAATTAAGAGGGTGGCATTATAGCACATAGGCCAAATGTATGTAACATTTATTGGGTGGGTGGCACAATGGGTGTCATTATTAAGTGCAAGTGACACAAGACAGAGGCATAATGTAATGTATGGGACCATAAACTAGGACAGGTAATTAGATGGTTCATTATAAAATGTGGCTAATGTACAGTGTCTAAAAGTGAATGTGGAGTTAAAGAGGACCTGTCACCAGATTTTAACCCCCATGACTAACAATGCCTGCTGATAAAGGGTTACAAGTCCTCTTCATATCACCAAAAATTACCTGCCAGTAACCATAATTACAGTCATTTTTCTGATATGCAAATTAGCTTTTCTGACTCATCTGTGGCAGCCTTAGAGAGAAGAGTCAGAGATACCAGTGAGCCACGCCCCATGAGCAGGACACTCCCCTCTGATGCCAGATAATATAATATATAAGGTGATTTAAGTGGATGTAAGCCAAACAATTTTTAGCTAAGAAAGGGCCTCAGTCAGTTATTAGCGCTCTATAGGAACCTGTCACTGGCAGTATATGTGCAAATGTGGTGACAGGTTCCCTTTAATGCGCGTGGGTCATTACTAAGTTTGGGAGCCAAAATCAGGACAGTACAGGCGGTCCCCTACTTAAGAACACCTGACTTACATACGACCCCTAGTTACAAACGGACCTCTGGATTTTGGAAATTTGCTGTACTTTAGTCCTAAGCTACAATAATCAGCTATAACAGTTATCACTGGTGTCTGTAATGAAGCTTTAGTGTTAATCCTGATTCTTATGACAATCCAACATTTTTAAAATCCAATTGTCACAGAGACCAAAAATATTCTGTCTGGGGTTACAATTATAAAATACATAGTTCCGACTTACATACAAACTCAACTTAAGAACAAACCTACAGAACCTATCTTGTACGTAACCCGGGGACTGCCTGTATACTGCCACAATGTCCCACATTATAAATTGTGGGGGCCATACTGAGGGGGGGGGGGGGGTTTGTAAGAGGGCTTTTTATGTTATAGGGCCTGGAATGGGGGGAATTTTACTAGAAGCATTATTTGTATCTGACACTGGTGCTTAAAAATACTGTTACAGAGTTTTTAGGGGAAGCAGCAGGATGACACTGTGGGGGACCGACATGTAGGGACAAGAGGAAAATGAATAACATAAGATGTGTTTGTGGTAAACAACACAGGTACAACGCGTTGCTGAGGATACATGGTGACGCCGGGCCTAATGCAGAAGATATAGAACAGGTACAATGTGAGGACATGTCACCCGCATTTAGTGAATGGAATAGGTAGGGATTTCGCCTGTGTTTCCTGTAACTGTATAGGTACAGTTATTGTTGGTGCAAGAACATTTAAGGGGGTTATGAACAGGAGTGGACAGTTCAGAAAATTTGGTACATATGCATTGGGGCCCGTGCCCCGGATCTTTTGCTACCCTAGCAACGCCCCTGACTTAGGTTGAACTTCATTACTAATTACTAATTTGAACTTTATGTACTTAGGTTGAACTTGATGTACTAGGTTAGACTTGATGGACTTGAGGTGGAATTGATTTTGGTTGCATTTGATGGCTTTAGGTTTCACTTGATGGACCTAGTTTGGACTTGACTTACCTAGATTTATATTGACAAGTGCTGGTTGGGCTTGAGGGACTGGGGTTGGGCTTGACTGACTGGGGTTGGGCTTGAGGGAGTGGGGTTGGGCTTGAGGGAGTGGGGTTGGGCTTGACGGACTGGGGTTGGGCTTGACGGACTGGGGTTGGGCTTGACGGACTGGGGTTGGGCTTGATGGACTGGGGCTGGGATTGATTGATTTAGGTGGAACTTCATGTACTAGTTCAGACTTGATAGACTTAAGGTGGACCTGAGAGAACTATTTTGGTCTTTGCTTTTGATTGATTTAGGTTGGATCTTATGTACTAAGTTAAACTTGATGGACTTGGGTTAAACTTGTTGTACTGGGTTAGACTTGATGGACTTGAGGTGGAATTGATGGATTTAGGTTGCACTTGATGGACATAGATTGGACTTGATATAACTAGATTTAAACTGACAAACGCTGGTTGGACATGATGGAAATAGTTGTACAACCTTATGGGACACAGAAAAGAGGATAATTTTCTAAACGCAGAGGTTCAGAGATCATGAGAACAAGGGGATAAGTCTCATCTGAATGGCCCAAAGTGGCCCATGCCCAAGCGGTGCTGAACTCAATCCTATAGGACACCTAATTCTTACTCTAATGGGGTACAGGTTGGGCATGTGCCCTAGAGATCCATTCTCACAGGACCTCTATTTTTTGTTATTAACCCTTTGGATATTAGACACTTATATTTATATGAGGATAAGAGATGAGGTATGATCCCTTTAAGACAGATTTAGGGTTGTGTCTCAGTCACATTACCCTATGGAGGATGTGAAGTGGACAATTACCGGATGTAAGCAGTATTTATGCTGCACTATGACTTGCTAAATTACAGATTGTATGATGACGTTGTTCTCCCGGGGGATGGCGGATCCGTAAAAGCGCAGAATCCGTAGCTCTGCAGTGTGGAGGGACGTCCTGACAATAATACAGATGTCTATATTACATCGGACATGTAATAACAAGCATCGCCCACCGCGACCTTCCCTGACCTTTCCATGTCGTTAATTAGTTTAGATGCAGAGCAGGGCCTGGCGGTTGCATCTGGTGATTTGCATAAAAGGGACGGGGCTCTAGTCCTCCCCATCCGGCTCTGTCGGTGTAAGATAACGCGGGCAGGGGCTTTTCATGTCTTTGAAATATTTGCATGAGCTGCGAATTGGCTTCAGGGATTTACTGTCTGTCTGTTCTCTGCCAGAGACTTCACAAAAAATGCACGGATGCCCCCTGAGCTTCCTGCATCAGAGGGAAGACAAGAGGATCCAGAGGTTTATAGAGACATGTATAATGATGGCGGACGGGATTACTTCTGCTGAGTAAGATTACGGCTCGTCCCATATTACACAATCACAAAATATAATAATGGGGCTGAGCGTCTATAAGAGTATTACATATTAAGCTGGTTCCAAATTCTGCAAAAGTTTGGACAGTCTAAAAAGATATGGGCATTTTGAAGACAATTTACCTAAAGTAAATGTCCGACCCTTTAACAGGCCTTGCAATAGATTGTCTACTCTTACTTTGCACCTCCTATTAGTTGGTCTATTTTATGCTAAAAAATTAGGACAAAATTATGTTGGGTCAGCATTATTTTTGGTGCACTAACTTTTTGGGGCGCAAGGCAACACCCCTGCTTACAACCCTTCATAAATGTGGTGCAGACACTTGTGTAGTGTAACTTAGGACAGAATTCAGATTAATAAATCTGCCCCATTGTGCACCCGGACTACTCCTTTAAAGGGAATCTGTCTTCCCGATTTACCGACCAGAACTTACTTCTGTGTTATTTAGGGCTTTGCCCACCCGTGATAACCATGCCCTAGTTTTTATTTTCCATCTGCTCTTTCAATGTCAAAAGTTAACTTCAAAAATATGCAAATGAGGATGAAGTGCATTGGGGGTGGGGCGTCTGAAGCGCCTCAAGTCTGAAGCTTCATGGAAATAATGGTCCCTGCTTCCATTTATCCACCCAGTGCCCTTCCTCATTCTTCCTCCTTCAGCCATGTCATTCCTGTGTCCAGTGAGATGTGGAACCTGAGTCCTGAGCTGCTCTGCCAGAGCACTTCAGCCTAATTTGCATATTATAAAGTGGAATTTTGGTATAGAAGGAGCAGCTGGACAATACAAACCAAGGCATGGGTGGCATATGTGGGCAAAGCCCAACATAAAATAGCAGTTAGTTCAGGTGGGTAAATTGTGGTGACTGATTCCCTTTAAGTCAACATCCGACCCTTTAACAGGCCTTGCAAATAGGGTTTTTGCAGGTTTTTTTCCCCAGGTTACTCTTATCATAAGGTGTAAGAGAACACGCCTACAACTTTGACATTATCCTTATCAAAAGTGCTGGCTCTTTTGTGTGTAATAGCCTACAGTTCACCATATAAAAAAGGACAATATTTAATAGAAATCTACCATCAAAATCAAGCATGGATAAACCAGGCACTGTGACTATCTTCTTATATTTGTTATCCACGACCTCCTTCCTTCTAAAATCAACTTTCAACTTGATGCTAATGAGCCAGAAGAGCTTTGGAGGGAGTTACCAGAGACCCTCTGTGCTGCAGCATCACAGGCAGTTACACTGTGCAGGAGCATTTCCTCCCTTCATACTGTTTGTTAAAACTTCCTCTGCTAAAGTGAGATTACAGCAAGAAGATAACAGACAGTGTAACAGCCTGTGCAGCTACAGCACGGAGGGGCTCTGGTAACACCCCTAGAGCTCTTCTGGCTCATTAGCATAATTCTAAAAGTTGATTTTAGAAGGACGGAGGCCATGGATAACAAATATAAGAAGATTACCACAGTCCCGCTGCCTGGATCTATGAGTAATGTCCCTGGTTTATCATGATGGATTTTAATGGTTTCCAAGATTTCAGGGGCAATTATTGTAAGTTTAGTGGGATTTTAAATACTCATTAGAGCTGAGTATAAAATATCGGTCGCGGAGGTAGGACGCTCCTTAATATTGAGGGTTCCTTCTCGAGGCCACATGTGGTCAGCGTCAATCCCACCCAGTGCCCACACACAGGAAATGTCACATTATATTATGTAATTATTCTGCAATAGTCGTTTCCTAGATTCAAAGAAATCATTAACTTTTCTGTAAATCCTGTAAATTGAATTAATACAAATGAGTTAATTTAAGTATAAAATTATGGACACAAAGTTCAGCAACTGTGAGCTGCCGAAACTTCGCCCAATGGCCTCCTCCTAAATATATTGACATTGGAGAAAGTATATCTACACTATACATTTTCTTACATGACAGCTTAGATACAGCTGCTAAGCACTAAGTATGGTAGATACTTCTATAATGGCAGCTTAGACACAGCAGATCAGCTCTAAGTATGGTAGATAGTGCGGAGCTGCTGTATCTAAGCTGCACTTGCAGAGTTATCTACCATACATAGAGTTGAGCTGCTGTATCTAAGCTGCCACTATAGAGGTATCTACCATACATAGAGTTGAGCTGCTGTATCTAAGCTGCCACTATAGAGGTATCTACCATACTTAGAGCTGATGTGCTTTGCCGACGTCCTCTCTGATTGTATCGCTGAGAATGGAGTAAAATCCCCGGTATCGCTCCGCGGACTCATCCATAAAGACATCTACCAGGAGAATTATGTAACCCCTGTAGCTTCATGTTTCTCTACTGTCTCCCTTACTAGACTATATACAAACCTACTTCTACTTCTATACTAGCCAACTTCTACCTTTCTCATTAAATAATAATGTGCTGTCAGTGGATGAAACATGTCATGTATCATAAATCTCAGTGCAAAGAGCAGTGGGAGGATTTATGATACTTAGACTGCCAGACATCAAGGGAGATTAAAGGGTTTATTTTCTGCTGGACCTTAGGGGCCTATTATTAGGTCCGAGCCCAGGCTGGCCAGTTTCTGGGTATGAGAGGATGTCTTGTAGTCACAACTTTATGTACTGTGTCCCAAAAATCCCTTGACTCCATTTTGTTGAGGCCAGTTATAGCCGCTCCATAGAGTAATCATTACATCGGTCTCATGGGCTCCTGTGAGTGAGTCTGCCAAAGTGCAGCAATTTCATTAGCATTTATTAATCCTCTCGTTGTTTCCAACTTAATTCTAAAAATGGAAAAACAATTCTGCATTGTGAGATAAAAGTCTTTGTCAATAGAAAATATCAGCTCTTTCAATAAAAGCTTCCTCCTCCAGCAATAGGAGGGTTACTACATGTGGCACGAGCGCCAGCGTAGGATAAATGTCCCCCATTATGTGTATCTGTAGGATGACATTGGGTCTTATTTACTAAGGGTCCCGTGGCCACATTTTCGTCGGGTTTCCCGACTTTTCAGGGACCGTGCGGGGGATTGTGTTGCAAGCGATCGGATTTTGGCGCATCGGCGCCGTCTTTCATGTGACAGAAATCAGTGGGGGGGGCGGGCCGATCCGACGGATTCAGACTAAGCGCGGGATTTAAAATTTACATTTGTGTCGCATCCAATGCACTTACATGCACCGGGAGAAAAATGGTGAACTCCGGCGGACCTGAGCGGGGAAGCGACACATGCAGGATATCGGGCGCACAATCTTCTTTAATCGCGGCAGATGTGTATTCCGGCGGACATTCTGGATCGGGGATCGCGCAGGGACCGGGTAAGTAAATGTGCCCCAACGTGTGTGTCTGTATAATGAAATTGTGTGTATCTGTATGATAACATTGGGGCACATTTACTTACCCAGTCCTGTCGCGATTCACCACGATCGTGCGCCCGAGATCCTGCACCTGTCACTTCCCCGCTCAGGTCCGTCGGAGTTCACCTCCTTCTTCCCAGTGTATGTGAGTGCATGTCTTGCAACACAAATTGCGATGTTAAATCCCGCGCGTTGTCCGAATCTGTCCGACGGCCTGTCCCCCGTATGTGTGTCGCGCCAGCGCCGATGTGCCAAAATCCAATCGCGTGCGCCAAAAACCCATGTTAAATGCGGCGCAACTTGGAAATTGTTGGGAAACTGGACGAAAATGTGCTCCGCGGACCCTTAGTAAATAAGCCCCATTGTATATGATGACGTTGAGTACATGGTGATAATGGCTCCTCTCTCCCTCCAGGCTCACACATGATATCACCCTGGAGGAGTTTGAGGATGAAGATCTATCAGAGATCACAGAGATCACAGATGAATGTGGAATCAGTTTGCACTGTAATGACAGCCGGCACTGCAAGGTGAGTGACTGACCTACCGTACTATACATATACGGGATATATGGGATATACGCATGTACAATTGTTACACTAGTAGGAAGATGATGTGTCCCATAGCCAGTAGTCTACTGGACCGAAACAGGGAACTGGACTCTCAATCTCAATCTAATAGTCTTCCCATAATTCCTTTTATTCATATTGTTGGCAGATAGTTAAATGCTAATATTTTTGGGAGTGTAGCTTCTCAAATTGTAATGGGGGCATGGCCTCACACTGCTTTGTACTTGGTTCTTTGAAATGAACTGCTCCCCAGCTCCATCTCTCTGCCCACTCTAGTATTCAACCAGAAACTTGCTAGAGCTTTTACTTAGAGGTATGGTGAAGCTACAATCCTGGAATATAAATGGATATTTCACAGTCCTACTGCTACTACCAACATACATAACATGTATGATTACACAGATCTCCAGGACCTATTTCTAACAGTGTCTGCAGAGAGCACAGCGCACAAAAGTGTGAGGACATGACCCTAGTGCACTGGGAGAAACTTTAATCCTGGAACATAAATCCATATTTCAGAGTCCTGCTGCTACTATCAACATACACAACAGATATGATTACTCATCTCTCAAGGACTTATACCTAAAACTGTACAGAGCACAGTACACAGCAGTGTGAGGACATGACCCTAGTGCACTGTTAAAGGCTTCAATTCTGGAATATAAATCCATATTTCACAGTCCTGCTGCTACTAACAACATACACAACATGTGTTATTGCACATCTCTCCAGGAACAATAACACTGTAGCAGAGAAATAAGAGAACAACAGTGTTGGGACGCATCTCTAGCATAATCCTTGAATATAAATCCATATACCACAGTCCTGCTGCTACTAACAACAAAGAGAAAAGTACTCATCTCTCTAGGAACAACACCTAAAACTGTCTGCAGAGAGCAAGGAGCACAGTAAAGTGAGAACATCCTTCCCGCACAATCCTAGAATACATATCCATATATCACAGTCCTGCTGCTACTAACAACAAACATAAAGGTACTCATCTCTCTAGGGACAACACCTAACACTGTCTGCAGAGAGAAAAGAGCACAGTAGTATGAGAACATCCTTCCTGCACAATCCTAGAATACATATCCATATATCACAGTCCTGCTGCTACTAACAACATACACAAGGGTCTTATTACACATGTCTCTAGGGCAATACTCAGCACTACCTGCAGTACTGTATGACTGTTGAAAATCCTATTTCCTAGATGAGGTTCCTACGTCCGGGGAGTGCGCTACCCAAGGCTTTGCTATCTCTGGCATAGGGGGTTGTTAATATTCCCCAAACTTCCCCAAACTTCATTACTTATGCCCTCCATATGGTGCTGCGGGGAGCCCGGCAGATGTCACAGGATTTTCTGCAGCTCTCGTGTGTCCCTGCCCGCAGACGTCAGCTCAGCCAGGACGAGGCTATTGGCACAGATGGTGATGCCATTCTTAGCCTCTGTTGTCCCGACCATCACCAAGAACTTAGTATTACTAAATATCCTGTATCTTTACAATTCCATGTGTTCCAGCCTCGAAATGAAAAGTTCTACAACTTTCTTATTATACTGTGCTTCGATTCCTCTCTATTTTTGAAATCAGAATGTGGACTGATACATTGTAGCAGAACTCAAGGTCACAGCACATTGTCTAGAATGGATACTTTTGTATCCGCTTCTTAATTCATGACTAGTGATATAAAGAGGTCCCCTGTCTCTGAATGTGTACAGGGTGGTAGTTTCCATTCAGTGACAGCAAACAGATGTACTGAAAATGGTGAAGTTATCTCCTGCCAAGTGGGATCTGTTCCATTTATTGCATAGAACATTGGGGCTCATTTACTAAGGGTCGCGGATTGCACTTTGGTCGGATGGTTCGCCGTTTTCAGGGATTGCGCAGTTTGGACAGGTATTTAACAGGTGCCTGCGCTGGGATTATGTCGCATGCTATCGATTTTGGCAGAGCTGTGCTGCTTCCACGCGAAAGAAATCGGGCACGGGCTGTCGGACGATCCAACTGATTCGGACTGAGCGCAGGATTTAACTTTCAAATTGTGCCGCAAGCCATGCACTTACATGCACCAGGAAGAAGAAGGTGAACTCTGGCGCACCTGAGCGGGTAAGCGACACATGCAGGATAATGCACGGACAATGCACTTTTGGTGAACTCCAGCAACCGCGTTAGTAAATGAGCCCCATTAGGTTGAACATGCACACTGCCACGGCTGAGGGGCGGCTTTTGGCACCAGACGCACCGTATGTTTGTCAAATATATGTATTGTCCATAAAGTACTGGACCTTTGTGTTGAATATCTACACATGTGGACAAAATTGGTGGTGGCCCTCGTTCAATGTCAGAAACCTCACAATGGTAACAGAAATAACTTCAATCTGACAAAAGTGAAAATAACCAAAATTTCTATGAAAATTAACAAATGAAAGGCAGACCTTGCTTTTCAATCATGCTTCAACAGAACGAAAAAAAAAAAAATTAAAAAATAAAAACAGATCTGGACAGAAATGATGGACGCATTCATACGTTGCGTTTAACGCATGTGTTTAAAAACGCATTGTGACAGCTGAAGAGAGATTTGCCTAATTAAACAGCTCTTAACACTTGCGTTTACAAAACGCTAAATGTTCACGCTTGCGTTAAAGCTGGAAAACGCATAAACACATAAAAACGGATCCTACAGAACTGCGCCATTTTTGCATATTCTTTCATGTGCAATCTGCTTGTACGTGCATTTAAAAAGTGTCCGAGACACATTTGTGGCGCACTCTGCACTATACTCTGCACTATACCCAATGCCACACAGAATTCTGCAATTTTGTTCATTTTCATAAAAATGTTATTTATTTTTACTTTTGTCAGATTCAAGTTATTTCTGTGACCATTGTGGGTACCAACTATTTTTTTTCACATGTATCTTCCCTACGTGACAGCTGCCCTAAAGGGACCCACATTCTCCTACCCCTAATGATTGGTGATCACAACCAAAGTCACGGTGTAGCCCCAACCAGAATCTGGGAAAGCTGGATGAGAACCCTGATTACCCAATAAGTTACCACCCAACTTTCCTGGTGCCAGATAAAACTGCTGATTAGAATTATTATTAAAAGGGATCAACCCCTGGGCTCCCCATCGATCATGAGAACAGAGGGGTCCCGTTCCCCCAATTGTACAAAGCATCAGCTCGAGCGGTTGTCACTCCATTCATTCTATTTTTGATGGATGACTTTAGAATAATTTAGCTCTGGGAAAGCTGGATGACACATTATTGCCTAATAAGTTACCACCCAACTTTCCCTGTATCAGATAAACTAGCTGAATATGATTATTATTAAAAATGTACGGTATCTGCTTAGAATTATTTTGTTACTGTGTAGCATTATTATAAAAAATATCAGGTTATACCATTAGTCTCCATGTTTCTATATACATGTATGTTGTATTTGTGACTTGCGGCCTCAGTGAGGATCTCGGGTCATGGCGTTTGTCATGTACTTGTCATTCTCCCGCATCATCCATCTGCTCCTCTCTCTTTTGTGAACGGCTAATTATTATTCTCTCCAAGTGCCCGTCCTGTGACGCCCCTGCCAGTGTCAGTGATGCGGCTGATACACTGTGACAACCCTCCACCAGTTGATTATCAGCTTCTGCTTTGGTCTCTTCTGTTCCGTTCTTTGTTTTTCAGCTCCTGTAGTGACACTTGGGGACATTTTAACATTGTCCCTCTCTGTCCCCCCCTAGGCAGTCATGTTATTCACCCCCCATCACCCTCCCAGCAGATGATGTCACTCTGTCCCTCTCCCACCCCCTGGTCCCATGACTCTGTCTCCTGATCCCCCAGAGCCGCCTGCGTGCTGAGCCTGGTCCTGCCCCAGGAGGGGGGGGAGCTGCCAGTCGGATCCAGGCAGAGATGCTTCAGCTGGACCTGATCGATGCCGGACAAATCCCTGAAGAAGAGATTTTGCCTCCTGTGGATCCCAGGCCGATCCTTCCTTCAACTATGGACACCTACAGACCTAAGAGGCCTACAACTCTCAACCTGTTCCCGCAGGCACCACGCACACAGGTATGCTACATCACTTGGCACATATACTGATGTTTATGGGTCGTCTGAGGTGGGCAGAATTGGACTGGGTTTGCTTGGGCCCACCAGGGTCCCATCTTCCTTCTCTACAGATCACGTCATAGGACGTATCATTGATACCCTCTGTAACAACCCTATAAGTAGGTCCATATTGGTTTCACCTCCGATGTCAGAATCTGTTGGGCCAGGCCACCCCTAAAAGTAGACGACGTAGAGTCTATGGTCTAAATACAGGTCCAAATACTTAGTACACAATGTCGTACCAATAAAATAGTCAATAACCGTGCCTAAGGATCAGCTCAACTCTTCAAAACTTTGACATGGGTGTCTAGAAAGTTCTTGGTCTTCTACACAATCAAAGTTGGACTCTTACCCAGTAGTGGTTCCTAGAGGTCAAAGACAGCATAATTTGGAGGCTACTTAGTTCCTCTTCCTGGAGATTGGGCCCCCAGTATCAGTTAATTCCAGGTACCCTAGGTTCTAGGCCTCGGTATCCCATCCCAAGGTATACACTAAAATCCAGCAGAAATGAGTGATACAGAACAGATCCCTAGTAAATCTTGGCTCGGTTTGACCATGATTCTTGTATATTGAGCTGAATTTAGTAATTATTATAAAATACACATTTTTTCGGACCCTACTGAAGGGCATAGAGAACACTGATTTATAAACGACTACAAGCATGAATGTGATACAGATATGTAACACAATCCAGGCCTATCAATTATGTATTTCTTCTCAAGGATATATTATATGTAGCGTTTTGTGTCCTATATCCCTGAATCGATAAACCACATTACACAGATATTATGTTCTGGGTGCTGTTGTCTAAAAGACCCTCTACCCTTCTAATTTGTTCTCCTTAGTTCAGAACTGTTAGCATAGTATAGAACTGCTCATACTGTTCTTCCTGGTTCATTATGCCACACAACCCTCAGTTAGGGGATGCTATCATACAGTGGCCAAATTTTGTCCAAAGCCGGATCCAGGTGTAGTGCCTAGAGCAGTGATGGCAAACCTTTTAGAGACCGAGTGCCCAAACTACAACCAAGACCCGCTTATTTATCGCAAAGTGCCAACACAGAAATTTAATTTGTGATTTATACTCCCTTCTATGTCACAGTGTTTATTGATATCAGCACCCTGAAGACACCAATAAAGCAGAAAATAGTCCCAGGTAGAGCTGTCACTTTAAAATACCTCTTCACAGCAAGTCCTGGACTGTCTGGGATTGCAGGAAGATACCTGGAGTCATCTCTGGTGATTGCCTGAGTGCCCACAGAAAGGGCTCTGAGTGCCACCTCTGGCACCAGTGCCATAGGTTAGCCATCACTGGCCTAGAGGTTTATTTGACTATCCAGTATATAATCTGGGCACTGTATTGTAGCGTTACTTGGGTCAGTTAATTTTATGGGCATTGAATGGACCATTGAACCTAAGGCTATGTCATGGATGTCCGGGTGTTGTCTCTCTGGATGGGGCCCTCATGTGACATATCCCGTGACAGCGCCATTGTCTTCCTAGACGAGTAATCTGGGCTAATAGTAAACGTGTAATCCTTTTAGGCGCTGCTAATGGGATGAGTGCAGGCAAATGGCTAACCCCCCTCCATTATGCCGGCCTATGACTTAGAGTCAGTTCCCTCGTCTATCGCCTTTGCCTCGATTTCTCGCTGTCACTCTCTGTTTTCTTTCTCGGCCCCCATTAGCTTTTGTTGCCATGGTTACAGTAACTGGGAATGTTGCGGCTCAGGGCTGCGTTGAGTCATCCGAGATCCCACTGCCTGACACTGTCCCCCTCCTCGCACCCACTCACACCACTGGCCATATAGACAGAAAACGCCATAGCCATGACCCGTGCCTGGAGGCGGCTTATTTTTGCATCATCTTCTCAATTTCGGAAGGAAATGTCACGTCTTACGGACTGACGTCTACAGAGTGAATCACTGATGGGCGCAGATCTCATTACCGGTCATTCATATGTATATAAATGTCTATTTATTACATTCTGCCCTGAAATGGCTGATAACAGAGAATAATAAACAGTGGGGTAAACAAGCAATAGACTTTAGGTGCTTTGACCCCTTTAAATAGAGGGCACCACGCTGAGGGCCTTCTATACGGTAATTGAAATATGAATGAGCCAATCTCCTAATACTCCATGTGAGGTCTCGGTTTTTAGGAATATTTGATAAAAATCTCATTGTACGTTTTTTTTTATAGGACACTTTAAATAACAACTCCCTGGCAAAAAAATACAGCTGGCAAGAGAGAGTGTCCCGCTCCTCCTCCCCGCTGAAGACAGGTAAGTGAGCAAGAGTCTGCAGGTTATATTTTTGGAATTTTTATAGGAGTTGAGATTGGGATTGATTAGGAATCGGACGATCAAATGACATACCATAGACCAAACCAGCCTGACATGGAGCCCCACACCCACAGTCCGCACCTATATACTTACGCCCAGTGTTGGCCAAACCATTAAGAAGATTCACCATAACTCTGAAAATATAATAAACTTACAATTAATTTTTTTTAAAAAAACTAATAAATTCACTTTAATATAATCGATTTTAACCAAGTACATAAACACGACCATGACACATATATAAATGAAATCTCTAAATACTGGGATGGCAGAACTTGGTCCAGATGATCTGGATTTCGTGAGGAAAAATGTCAGATACACTTAGGAATCAAGCATATTTATTTAGAAATCCTGGCCATGTGACAACATATACTAGCCAATGACTCACTGTCACTCAGGGCTAGAGCAGATATCCCCCTGGTGACAGGTGACAATTGGCTAAGGGCTGTAGCCAATCAAAACCTGATGCCACTCTGGCAGAACTATACCAGGGTGGCAACAAGTTTAGGCGGGAAAGTTTTTCCCGCCTAAACTATACGTGAGGTAATTCAAGGGATTACTATAATTTGTGAGCATCCTTCTTTAGGGTATGGGTTTCATACATTCACCTCCCCCCTAATACAACCAGTATACATTGTCTACCTAAGCCTTCACCCCAGTAACAGTGTCTGACATAGAGTCCACATTCAGCTCCCCCATAATACATACAGTACATATCAATGTCTGTCACATTTAGCGCCCCAATATAAGTTTCTGCCACACAGTTAGTGCACCAATAACACCACCAGGCACAGATAGCACCCCAAATGGTGCCAGCGACCAGAGCCCCAAATAAAAGTGTCAGCCATAATCAAAATCCCAATAACATTACCAACCAAAGTAAATGGTGCAATAACAAATTAGTAGTGATCCCACCTTACCTATGAATATGGTAAACCCAAGACCCAACAAACTGGGGGTCTCATATTGTCTCTTGTTATATTCTTGAAGATCTGAAGTTCTTTCTCATGAAATTCCTGCTGGATATATACATATATATTTTATTGTTCTACAGGAGAGACAACCCCATCCACTGAACACATATGTCTCAGCGATGAAGGGAACCCACCAGCTGTGACTCAGGACCGTGGGACCTCCACCGATACACCCTGCAGACGTCACAACACCACCCAGAGTGCCAACGATCCCTCTGGACGGTCTTCTACCAGGTCACGCTTGGACCCTCATAGAGATCGTATCCGTTACCAGACAGATGTAAGACTGGAACCTACAGAAGAGATATTCCTGACTCCTGTTCAGAGATGTTCAGACCCTCCTGAACCAGAAAGACCATTTGTATCACAGGCCGGACCCTGCCGCATGTCAGTCAGCTCAGACGCAGACGTTAATGTCCGTCCCAACAACGGGGGCAGACAGCAGTTGTCAATCAGCGAGGAGGAAGAGGAAGGGGAAGACGGGGTGGGGTATCTTGGGTGTTCAGGAAGGCTCGGTGCTCCTCGTGGACTTCAGAGGTCATCAGTCAGCTCGGACACCAGTGGCTTATCTTATGACTCTGTGAAATACACGTTAGTGGTTGACGATAACGTGCAACTACAGCTGGTCAGTCTGCGGCAATGTTACGCAGGGTACAGCGACGACAGCGACAGCGGCACCGTGTATGACAACTGTGTGTCCTCACCGTATGAGTCCGCCATCGGTGAGGAGTATGAAGAGGAAGAGGAGGATCAGGTGGGGGCAGCCAGCAGGGATGGAAGCAGAGTCCGTAGGTCTATGTGCTTATCGGACACCTCTTCTCCAGACGCTGATGTCTCTTACTCCAAAAAGTTCCTCAACGTTTTCATGAATGGACGGTCTCGATGTACTAGTGAGTTTACGAGTGAGCTACATCGTTCTAATCTACTAACCTATTTTATATGTGTGTGGTGTTGTAGTATGTGCGTATATATAAGGGCGTGTGTATAAAAGTGCCAACCAATGATGACCATATGAGGTTCCTCTGCGCCAAATTTAAGCAAATATAGAAGGTTTTGCCTTCTCTGTTTATTTTAAAAATACACGTTACATGTCTTTATTTAAGCCACATGATGTTAAGTCTCTAATGTGAACAAATTGTCGCACAAATTTGGTCGAAAGAAAAACGTGTTTTTGCTGGAGCCTCTGATCGCCATGGACAGTACTTTGATAGATATGCCCCACTATGTATATAACAGTTACAAGCTCAAAAAAAATAAATGGTACCTACCTTGCTTTGGATTTTAAAGCATAACCCTCTAAGCTAAAAATTTAGGTTTACCCCTAACTAAAAATAATATGAACAGGGCTGGCGCCAGCACCCGGCATACCTGGGGAATTGCCAGGGCCCAGAACTGCTTAAGGGGCCCACATGGCTCAATCTCAGTCCCCAGCAGCCCATGTGGGGGGTTAATATAAAATAACCCATGAAGGGATGATACACTAGGAAAAATTTTAGAGAATAGGACGTTATTTTAGCTTCTGAATTTTGAATTCCGCCACCTGAGTTCATTGCAAAGGGGCCCACTGAGGCTCTGAAACATGGAGCCGGCCCTGATTATGAATAGATTGACAACTAGGAGTGTGTCACTACTCTGATACTATGCAAGGACACACCCATTTCACTTGGCAAGTGGTAACAACCATTTGACAAAAGATGTGAATGAATGGGATCATCAAAAGAGACATCTTACTGAAGTGTGTGTCAGGCAGTGTCGGACTGGCCCACCAGAGTACCAGAGGATCCTCCGGTGGGCCCAGGCTCTAACTAGTACTGGACTACATAGATACAGCAGTAGACATCCTAATTTGGAGGCTAGTAGGGTCTATTTCCTTGCGGATGATGAAAGATAGGCCCACCAACTCTTTTATCTGGTGGGCCCAAGATAACCCAATCCGGCACTGGTGTCAGGCTTTATTCTCCAAAAAGGAAACATGTATTTTAAGAATGCGAGATCTAACATTATATTAATTAGTTGTATTATAATATCTAATCAGGGTACCGCCTTATTACAATATCTGTGGCTGTGTTGCTTGCTGTGGACTGTGCATGTCATATGTTACTATGCTTGTGCGGTCCGTGTTTATACGTTTGGGATATGGGGGTAAGAAGGTTTAAAGGTCTAATGTTTGTAGGGGCCCTCAGTTTGTAATCTTTTTGGGTGCAGATTCCTTCGGCTTGTTTTCGTGCCTGATAAATGGGGAAGAGCGGGAACAGACGCATCGAGCTGTATTCAGGTGACTTCATCAATATGTTTTTTTTAACCCCATCTGCAAATATTAATGGTAGAGTGTGAACAGGGCCCAGGGTCTGACTGGTCCAATTGGGTGTCATAGGGTCCAGGATCCCAATGATCATATTCATACTGTACTTGTCGGGACCCCAGCCCAATACTGAAGCAGCGTACACACATTATTGTGTTTACATCTTATGGGCTCTTTCACATTGGCATTGACGCAGCACGTCCGTTGCAAGACCGCGCGCCAGTCTTCATTATTCCGGAGTATTCTGCACACTAGTGAGGCGCATAGTGCAGTTTGCCTCACTCTTAATGAGGGCTCTTTCACATTGGCGTTGGTGCTCAGCTTTAGTTGTGCATCCGTTGCATTTTGTCTCCGTTTTGTCTCCGTGTCCGCAAAAAAAAAAAAAATTGAAGGTTTAACATTGCTTTGAAAAACATCACATATTTTATCAGTTTTTTTTTGCACACCCATAGGCTTCTATTGCGTTCAATGATCCGCTTCCGTGAAGAAAAAAAATAGGACGTTTCATAATTTTTTACAGATCAGTAAAAATACAAAACACCCATAGAAATCAATGGCTTTGTGAGGCATCATAGGAAATCACCGAACTACGGACGTGGAACTCAAAGCCAATGGGAAAGAGCCCTAAATGTGGACCAATGTGTGAACGCAGTCTCACTCTGGGGTCAATAATGGGAATTGTTATATAAGCAATTCCCTAATATATTTTTGGACTGATTTTAGCAACATATTTGCTAATGAACTATCCCCAAATTTTACTATAATTGCATCCTGTTATCCCTTTAATTGTACCTTTCATGGCAGATTCATGCCTCGTCACCCTGGGGAGCTGGAGCTGGAGGCAGAGGACCCGCTTCTAGTAGAGGTCAAAGCTGAAGATTACTGGTATGAGGCTTATAACATGAGAACCGGGGAGCGCGGGATCTTTCCTGCCTACTATGCAGTTCAGGTGACTAAGGATCCGGATCTTCTGTCGGGTAAGTGCACCAGCCGGTAACTCTTAGTGCACTGGTTGGAATCTACTCCAAAGTTTATTGGTCCCTATTGTGTCTTGTATTCAAGGTCGTATGCACCACAGACGCCGCCGCTATAGGTGCTGTGAGGCCCGCGGAGAGGGCAGCCCTATTCCAGGTTGGTCCCATACCCCTGCTCCATGGGTGGTTTGAATCAGGGCTTCCCCACTCCAAAGGCATCACAACATCAGTGCAAATACAAAACAGGACAGGTATTGGCCCAAGCACCATGAACGGTGATGTTAATTTCCATGTAGTATTGATGGGAGAATGTATAACTTCAAGATCAGACTACATAGCGTTTGTTTGTTGTCTGTTGCTATGGAGACCTTCGAAAACACGCAAAAAAAACACTGTATTCAATAAATTGTACCATTCTAACTTACCTCCCTATGCAAGCACAGAATATTAGGGCCAAAATGGTGATTTTCTGCTAGGCATTGGTCTCATAGTGTGAGTCTGGCTGTATTGATGAGCAAAAAGCTCTCTTACTCTCGCACCTCAGGACAATGATATAACAGGTTGCACTTTGGTAAGGCCATGCAACAGCCTTTTAGTCAATGTCCTGAGGGATGAGGTAAAAACCCTGCTCGTGAATACAGCCAGACTCATTATTTGAAATCTGTGTTTAGTTTTGGCTTCCAATAGTATAGACATGTGTCTGTTATAGATGCCTTTATTTAAGGTGACATATTGAGCAGATGTTATTTACTTTTGTTAGTTTCCTTTTTCATGTAATGATTTCTTTATAAAGCGTCTATGTGTCTCCATAGTAACAGACAACATACAACCCCCTTGTAGTCTGATACTGCAGTCATGCTTTCTTCCATCAGTATCACATGCAAATTTGCATAAAGTTGGGAACAGCTGGAAAAAACTCTAACTCCATGATCAGAATATGGATATTTTGAGTTTTGGTGATAAGTGACCATGAATGGATACGGGTCTACTCTAAAATATTATTTTTTGCAGAAACTCGTGCCTCGGATTGGTTGGATCAGTTTTGGGTGAAGTTTCTTGGGTCAGTGCAAGTTCCATATCACAAAGGGACCGACGTCCTCTGCACTGCCATGCAAAAGGTGAGGACATCCGCTCTGCTTAAAGGGTCAGTTCAACTAAAACTTGCACCACATAAAGGAAAAAAAAACCTCACTAATACATATGTTTATTGTCTATTATTATTATTATTTTTATTATAATTATATAATTTATATTTTATTATAATTATTATTTATATTTTTTACATAAATATATAATGTAATTGGCATTTACGGTACGTCTGTGAGGTCTGCAGTATCTGCAGTCTTCTGATTTGTCTTTCTAAGAACCTATTGATTTTTATAGGAAAAATAGAAATCGATTGTCGACATGACTATATTGGCCCCGGGTATTGTCTGTAATACTGTAGAGTGCATGGCCTCTGCTTTCCACCGTGTTGAAAAGTTGGGAGGGTCCTTAATGATGCACATATTATACAGCACTGCCACCTAGCGACAACAAAGAGCATCGCACAAAAATGAATATTTATGTGCAGAATTTATACTATACTAGGAAAAGCACATGAATAGGGCCATGAGCTAGGACAGAATTTACTATTTTTAATGCACTTAGATGGATAGATTTTCATATATTTCCTATATAAAAGAACATCCTTGCTTTCCTCTCTTCTGACTCGTCACCTCGATTTTTCAGATCGCAATGTCTCGTCGCCTTACAGTGCTGTCAAACCCTCCATCTAGCTGCGTACTGGAGATCAGCCTAAGGGGGTTAAAGATCGCAGTACACGGGGAAGACCCTCATGATCACAGCCAGGTATTGTGCCATCATATACCATTTCTTTGGGGGTCTTATTGGAAATTTTACTATGTGGATCCAAGATTCTTCTTTACTCCAAGTGGTAGAGGTGAGGGAGATAAGCTGATGGTGTATTCAGGATGCCCAGAGCCCTAGGGGGTCCATTAGGTGTATCTACCCCCTCCCCCAATGTAATACAATACAGTCATGTTCCTTGTACAGATTTTGCATTGTAGCTTCAAGTTACGCCAAATTCCCAAATGTATTTTTTCCGGCAGGTGAACACATGCAGCCATTTCTTCCAGTTAAAGAACATCTCATTCTGTGGATACCACCCTAAAAACAGCAAGTAGGTGCTAGGACATGCAGATTCTGATTCCTCCTCTTCTTCTCTTCCTCCATCATTTGTCTTACATGTGTTTTTCCCGCTTTTTCAGATATTTCGGTTTCATCTCCAAGCATCCCTCAGACCATAGGTTTGCATGTCATGTATTTGTTTCGGAGGAATCTACCAAACCCCTGGCAGAGTCTGTCGGGTAAGTGTCTTAAAGGGCTGGGATTCAAGGAGTGTATTTAGGTAGAACTTAAAGGGGTGCACTGGTCCTTGAAACCTTAGGAGGTCATAAGATGTCTCTTCCCCATATAAGTTGACTGCTACACAGGGGTGCACCATACATGATGTGAGTTGAGCATCTTGCCTTAGGCAGCACCACCTGCAGCAAGATTAGGGGCAGCCTCAGGACCTGATTACTAAAAATAGAAAACTGACTTAATAAAAAGAATAACCTAGTCTGGTTAGGGAGAAGGGGGACACCATTCCATAGCTTGTGTCAGGCAGCAGAGAGTTTAGATTCATCCCTGCTCCTACATTATAGTTGGGAGTCTGACACAAATTTAGCACTGGGGCCCCATAGCTTAATTTACACATCTGCCCAATGTTTCAGATCTCTGGGATTTCCAAAGCTGCCAGTCAATTGTATCTGTATACTAAATGAGAAGTGGATGGAAAGGGTCCATTTTGCAATGGATAATGGCCCAGAAAATGCAGATTTCTTTGTTGAAATTTTGATTTCTGCAAAAACTCAGCCTTATAGCGCCCCCTAGCTGAACTCCGCATTAACAGAAACTGGATAGTGAGAAAATTTCACATGCATTAACCCCTTGGTGACCACCCATACGGGTTTCTACTTCGGTCACTAAGGGGTTAATAGACATTAAATGGACCGTATATTTGCTATATATTTCCCGGACAGAACACTGAAGGTACCTACACTCCACATACACTCCATGGGGGATATTTATCATGCACTGGCACTCCTGCGCCAGCGTATGATCGCCCCGCCGCTGCAAATTCGCCAGTATCGGGCTGATGTATCGGGCTGCCAGCAGCGCGTATGAAAAGTCGCCGGCAGCAGCGAGTGTGCAGGCGCGGGGACAGTAACGCCCCGCGCCGGCCCACTCCTGTCCGGCTGCGCCCCCCCGCTCGTCCGGCAACGCCCACCTTCACGCCCCTTCACACCCCACTGGCGTGAAGGTGGCGGATTGGGGAAAATAATCACAAAAGCTAGCAATAAGCTAGCATTTGCGATTATTTCAGGGCCTCTGCGCCAGTGGCGGTGCGCAGAGGTCCTGATAAATATGCCCCCATGTATCTATGATGCAAGGAGTCCCTGTCTCCATAATATTGGCCCCTATTGGACACCTATACATGGGTATAGAGTGTAAGGTGAATAAAGATGACCCCGGGTTAAGTGTATATCAGGTGGGGCAAAGGTCACAGACCTGTTAGAGACCTGTGTAACCTATTGGCATGTTTTGTTTCCTATAGGAGAGCCTTCCAGCAGTTTTACAAAGAACATGTGGAGTACACATGTCCCACAGAGGATATATATCTGGAGTAGCCATGGCTTTCTAACACGGAAACATCTTCTGTGCATGGACTAAGTGCTCACACCGGAGCAAGAAGCTGCTGGAAGAAACTGGGCTAGAGGCTTGTGCTCCTCTGTGTCTGCGCCCTGTGGGACTTGTGAACTGTGTGTGTGTGTGTATGCCAGCCAAGGACAACAAGGCTTGTTCCATCATATAACTTCCCCCCGATAACCTCCTTTCTATAGGACTCTGCCCCTAACCCATTCCTGCATATTTAAGAATCAAGGACCAGCGGACGGACAACTATACTCCCCTCCACCCCTTCAAAAATTGGAAATAGAACATGCCACCATAAGTGAACATGAGCATGGGAGCAACTAATAGGGCAATGGAGGGGTGTAACATGAAGTCCTTGCATGTTGTTGTACTGAGATCGAGAACAATTTGGGCTCATGTATCAATCTTGCCATGACCAAAGCTGGCGTACATGCTCCTGAAAATATGGCGGTCAAAATTGGCCATATTTATTAACATATTAGCTCCTATTGGCATTCTTTCCAAACTAAAGGGCCTAGCTAAGTAATATTGTTTTTGCAGCATATTACCAATCACAATACATCAATAATGTGACTAAAAATGGCGCCTTTACTAGCTCAACTTGTCATATAGGTTTCCTTGCTTAGCAACGTATATATCACAGGCATCTGCTTTTCGGCGCCACAAGTGAGGCGTCATACCAATGGCCCTATTGATACATGACCCGCATATTCGTATAAAGACAACGCTAGTGATTGGTTGTGTGCGCATTAGACCATTGTATATGAGTAACTGGGAACGCAACGTAAAGTTTTGTTAAAAAAGGCTGAGGATGTGTGACAGAAATATTAGGGCACATGTATGTTGAAGCACAGGCTGCGGGTAAATGTGTAAATGGGGTCAGACAGCTCACTGGCAGAATGTATTTGCATATATAGATCCATATTGAAATGGTACTAGGCCTTACACTGTCTCCAAGGAAGAGCACCTATAGCAACCAATCAGGATTGTGCTTAAACTACTAAAACTGCACTGAAAAAAATGAAACATGCATCCTGATTGGACGCTTATCTGTGACAACTCTAGTATGCAAGGCCTAGTTTCTAAATTGCTCTAACAGGTCACGGTGCTTTACGTTCCACAGGGCTTGAACAACGCAACTTGGTGCTTTTTTTCTTCAATATATAAAGTCCGCTACATCTAGTTTGCAAATTTGCTTTACTTAAAGAGGAATTTCCCAACATGAATATTTTAGTAAATAATTGATTTTGCCATGAATTAACCTAAAATTGATAAATGTACGGTAGGTTACCAATCCTTCTTCTCAATGACATGCCCCCACACCCTCTGGATGTGTACTGCATATATTTTAAGGGATTTTCTAGAATTCCTAAAAAATAACCCTTGGATGGGCATAAAGGAAACATTTAAAGTACTTACCCTGCTTTAGGTCCTGGTTCCTGAAGCTCATTTAACAACACTGCCAGCTGGGCCAGAGGTGTGCAAGTGACGTCAACGCTTGTCTATTATGGCTTCAGTCACCTCACCACTGGTCCATGTGACAGAAGTTTTCCTTTTTTCCCTTAATGGGGTTTTCCCAACTTGTCCAGAGTCTATGTCATAAATATATTATAGGTGCGGGCCCGCTGACATCCTTCCTGCGACCATGCTGCATGAGCACCAACACTCCAATCAGATCTATGCGACCACCAAAAATGTCACTTTCCTATAGACTTGGAGAGTGGCTTTACATATGCGTCAAACACTAAATTCGGTAAAACTGACCCCAGAATGTGCTAGCATCAGAGAGGGACCCGCACCTATCACATGTTATAAAAATACAAGATGGGAAAACCCCTTTAAGCCTGCCCCAGCACCTATGAAGTGTTCCAAAATTCCTGGCTCAGGAAAAGTAGACCTAGGCACAGGCAGTGCATCAAAAAAAGTGGGTGGCTGACCACTACTTCTTCTATTTAATCACAACCATTGAGGATGCGGTCACATGGTGCGTGTTAAAATGCATTAAAACCACCTGCGTTTTAGGGTGTGTTTTTAAACGCATCAGAACAGCTGAGAAGAGGAGATTTGGCTGATAACATAGCTTCTAACATTGTGTTCTGGGACAGTCGGGAAGTATGGTGTAGGACCATGCCCTAGTGTAGTCCTGTATTGCCAGGGAGAATAACAGAGGAACTACACAATCAAGATTTCTAAGAATCATTGCTCCCCCAGTTGTCAATTTCATAGCGAATACAAGTTTTTACTGAAATAAATTGGCTGTGACTCTTTTCAAGAATTCAAAAAGTCACAAACATATGGAAAAAGTTTTGAGCGACGGCTACAAATACTTCATACGCGTCCACTAGGGCCCTGTCCATTTTATCTTATAAAATTACAATTTTATCAGCTGAAAACAAATGCAACCTTCTAGTTATATTTTTGGTTTTAATCACATCATTCGCAAGAGTTCTGATTGCTGTCAGTGAATGTAAACTTGCAGTCTGCATCTTTTTATGAACATCCACTTGAAAAATGAGGTCTCACACACTGAACAAGATCAAAAAGGGCAACTTACTATATGGTGAGACCATATGGATGCTAAGCGCCATTAAAGGGGTTTTACACCCAGGATGAAGGACTATATGCAAATGAGCCTGAGGGGCTCCAGGCTCCATAGGTGTTAATGGAGCCTGGAGCCCCTCAGACTCATTTGCATAAAAAATCTTTCATACTGGTAGTAGATGCCCTTTAATAGAAAGGGGTAATTTCTATCTCATTTGCTATTGGCTGGAATGCCCCTAAACATGATTTAGCAAACATACATGGCGTCTTTCTTCAGCGTACCACTAGGGGGCAGAACTAGTTTGATTTTGGCCAAGGGCCCCTTTCTCTACAAATGTAAGACCCTGAGGGTAAACAAGAATAGTTTGCATTCACTGACAGCAAACAGAGTATAAAAATTGAAGCAAAATTATATAAGCAAATTGTAGAACTTGTAGAATGACTCAAAGCTTTTTCATATTGGAGGAAATTTGCTATTTAATCTAGTAGCGTCCCTTTAAAAGAACAACAGTTGTTCCTGGGTGTGTTAAAGGGGCATTGATTGTACTGGAGGGGGGATTGTATGGGTTGGGGGCAGAGGGAAGCTTGTGGCTCCTCAATAAACAGCCTGAGATTTATTTATTACCAGTTTGAGGTTGTGTTTTTGTGTTCATGTGCAGCTTTTACTCAGAGCAGAAGAGCTATGAAGAAACTCAGTGCAGAGAGCGTGTACAACGCCACATACAAAGGTATAGTTACACATCTCTCCTGGGACAGTAGTACCTAGCACTAGCTTTAGGGAGAGCAGAGCACAGCAGTGTGAGGATATACCCCCAGTGCACTTGGATAAGCTTCAACCATGGATATATAAATCCATATATCACAGTCCTGCTGCTACTAACTACATACACAAAGGTATGGTTACACATCTCTCCAGGGACAGTACCTAACACTGGATTCAGGGAGCACAGAGAACAGCAGTTTGAGGATATACCCACAGTGCACTTGGAGAAGCTAAAATCATGGATATATCAATCCAGTCCTGCTGCTACTAATAACATACATAAAGGTATAGTTACACCACTCTCCAGGGACAGTACCTAGCACTGGTTTCAGAGAGCACAGAGCACAGCAGTGTTAGGCTATACCCCCAGTATATAAATCCCTATATTGGATTACTAACAACATATGCACAGGTATGTTTGCACATCTCTCCAGGGACAATACATAACACTGGCAGCAGAGAGCACACAGCAGTGTGAGGACACGGTGAAGAAGCTACAAGCCGGGGACATGAGCCAATACTTAATATATGACTTTATTCCTGTATGGGCTCATATCATCAACAACTGTGCCCCAAAATTCCAAGTGACATATCCTCCATCTGTGGTGCCTTACATGATGTCATCGTAATAGAGCTCCCCGATGTCAGGCTCGTCACGCTTGCTTTTCCCGGCCAGCACTAACCCTTTCGGCTGCTCACGAGTCACTCGATGATGAAAGGAAGGGTGTTTGGGCAGCACCCCATAATCTGGAGACATCAAAAATATAACTATTTCACAGTTTGTTGCCATATTTATTCATTATATAGTGGTAATAACGAACCATAAGAATGGGGAAAGGCCATCAGCATCACATGACCACCCTTAAAGGGAATAATTATTCGTATAGTATTGCCTCAGGTTTTATTTTTTTTTAAATTGACTTTATAATAATGAATGCTCCCCTTTTCTGATACAGAGCTCCAAATCTCCTTAATGCGGAGGCTGTCTACAGCCACATACCTCTAGTTCTCATTTAATATGTTATTCTGTTGTCGTTCCCCAGTTATTCCTCCTGAAAATGCATTTGTAAATTGATAGGTGGGCGTTACATCACATGACACTGTCTAAGTATCAATGCAAACACTTCTTACTGGTTACTCCCACTTGTCAGTTTATATTCATAACTGTTTAGGGAGAATAACTGAGGAACAGTTTTCTGTTAGACGTCATATGGGACATACATAGATACAGTATAGTGCCACAGGCGGCTTGGATCATTAGTATTGGTCTATGGGTGCAACGGGAGCCTAAAAGGTCATTCCGACACCAGTATTATCAACGGTAGCACATGATAGCAATTACATATTTGTATTAGGGCCAGGAGGTTTTTTTGTGAGGTAGATACAAACTAAGGCCCTTTGAAAAGGAGTTTCCCCTTTAGTAAATGCTTTATACTTCATTAAATATTTTGGAGCACTTTTTCTTAAATTAAACACTTAAAATTGGAACTTTTTAAATAATCTGATCACTGGGTGTAACAAGTTTGAAGTGGACCTCTTCCTGACCAATCAGTTCTCCATGTATCCATAAATTTCCAATAGGAATAACAGAGGAATGGAAGAAAAAACCCAGAGTTACATTGGGCAGAATACAGGTAGACATATCAGGAGAGGTAAGAGGTCCCCTTTAATTTGGGAATTATTGTTAATAAGCGTAACCTTTGACACATCCGTAAAATCTAATTACCGTCTACAAGGCCGACGTGTTCCAAAGGCATCTCAGCAAGGGCTTCAAAATCAAGGGGGATGTCACGGCGAGCCCTGGAATCAGACAGAGACACCATCATGACTATACAGCGCCCCCCTGGTATGATGGCGGCACAGGAGATACGCACCTTATTGAAAGTGGATGACACATTAGGTTTTGTAGTAGAAGTAACAGGCACATAAGAGAGAACTCATTCCCTCCAGCCATGGCTGCAGCACCTATGATACGTATTGGAACAGAACCTCTTACATCACAATAATCCGGTGATCAGAGTCACGTGACCAAGGCAATGGGTGACAACGTGATCTAGGAACCATTTGTTCCATTCATTCATGATAAATCCCCTACCATAAAACACACAGGAGTAAAACTAATATTTTATTTTACAGATCATTAACTACATTTACAAAGAACTTTATTGTACAAGTGATATTAACAGGAAAAAAAAAAAAAATTGGACAAATTAAAAGGGGTTGTCCCGCAGACATACATCGCCTGTTTGAATGGAATGATGGATGCACAAACATACTACCACTGCATTCAGTCATTGAATGGGACCTTTTACTGCTTGTACTAAGAACCTGTTGCAATGTTTCCCCTAGGCCCCCACACAATATTTCTCATCTAGTACAGATTTGGAGTCACATGACAATTTCTTCCCTGCTCACATATAAAGATAAAAGTCTTACATTCAGGTATTCTCATCTGCAGTAACAGAATGGCGATATCTTTTTCCTGTTCTAGTCTCTTCTCATCAGCAGATCTTGTCGGGGTGTTCCATCGCCATCAATTTGCTGAGCGATGGTATAAATTGGGTGCTGAATTTTAGCAGAATTACGATTGCAGCTCTGAATGACAGTATAAGCCATCATGTAACTCACATCAAATAAATGAGAATTACCAAAGTGTCATATCAATGGAAGTAAAGGGATTGTATGAACTTAGAAAAACATGGCTGCTTTCCTACAGAGACAGCGCCACACCTGTCCATGTATGGTATTGCGCTGAACTGAATAAAGTTGGAGCAACAATACCCAATACATTGCTTAAAGGAGACACCCATAGTTTTGTAATCTCATACAACCCCATGAATAAGGGAAATCCTAAATCATTAAATATCTAGTAAAAATCTGCTTCATATTCCATGATCGAAGTATATAAACTCATCCTAAGATCCCAGCATCCGGCGCTCACAATGGTCCAGATCTTCAGTGTCTCTCATCCCATAGATTTTATTGGGAAACTCAGAAGTCACATTCCATACATCCCTAGCAAGCTGCCATGCTGGTTACACAGGATACAATGTGATCCTCATGAAGAAGAAGAGTCCAGATCAACCCCAAAGAGTCCTTCAACCCCAGTTGTAGAAGTAGATCTTCTGCCACACGGGTAGGTAGTCCATCAGAGGACCTACATAGGGACAAGACGGTTACAATACAGGACACCTCACACATTAATCTACATAGTGATGTTATATACAATGTCACTTACGTGCCACCAGTCCAAGCCCTGGGACGTAATCCCCTAAGAGACGGAGGAGGAGCAGCAGCCGGATTCTATCAATACATCAAAAATTAGGTCAATTTTTGGGATGTGGCACATTCATATACTCTGTTACATGCAGACAATTTCTTATTAAAATAATACAGAGCATTATCCAACCCATGTTCCCATCAAATGCATTCAATGGGTTAAACCCGCAATCAATTCAGATCCGAATCCCAATTCTCAGACTGTGGATTTTGCTCCCAAGTTTGATTGTTATCCCCTATCCACAAGTACAACCCCTTGGAAGGTGGAATAAGGTTGTATTTATGGACCTTCTATTATAGAGGCCCGGGATCCCACTTCTTCCCTATAATCCATATACCAGGGGCCTCTGTAGCAGATTTTACATTTAAAGGGAACCTCTTAGTTAAACTAACCCACAATAACCAAACAAACCAATCTTTGAAAATTGGAGCAGTACAACTATCCCTATATTGTGCCCCTACATGCTTTTAAAGTTCCACTGTCCGTTTGAAAAGTTGACTCACCATCTATGCAAATGACCCCATGGGAGTCCAATCATAATATTTCCTCAGAGCCAAGCCCAACATATTCATGTCTTTCCTGCTCAGAGAGAGAGGGTGAGAGATTCAGCAAGTCACACACAGACATGGGCTCTCTCATTCCCAGAGGGGGGTAAGATTCAGCAGAGCCGAGTCAAACTCGGTTGAAGAGAACGTACATTGTCAATCAGGAAGCTGGAGGCATGGCGGAGACAGAAGAATATGAATGTGTATTGATGCAGAGTCAACTTTCTGAACTTGACTGTGGAATTTTACAGGCATGGGGAGGAACAATATAGGGATAGTTGTGAATGATAGAAATGAATGCTCCCCAACCCTTGTCTCAGAGCTCCGGAGAGGCTATTGGAGGTCCACAGTAGTCTCAACTTAAATTGCTTATTATTGTAGATTTTACAAACAAAGAAGACCTACAATGGAATATATGTTGTTTCTACTATATTTTGTGCAAAAATAGGAATAGCAGTTTCCAGATATTTTTGGTTACTGTGGGTATAGTTTAACTGACAGGGTCCCTTTAAAGCCCAATGCCATGTGCTAGACACACAGAAGAAGCCCACACACACACAGATGTGCATCAGTCCATATACATTGGATACTCACTCTGTATAACGGTTATAAAACGGGGAACGCAGTAAATAATACAGTAGCATTACGGTCCTTCTCCTCAGCTCTCCCCGCTCCCTGCGGCTCAGATGGTGCATATCCCGTAGCACAGAGAGACTGTGATAGAGGAGAGATCACCAGTGACCAAAAGCCATGACACAGCTCGGCTCATGTTCATAACTTGGAGACTGTGGGATACTCACCTTGCAATATCCAATGCAGCCGCCATTATCCAGGGTTTCCAGGATTTCTGACCCCATGCAGCCAAACTCGCCACTGTAATTAAAGAGTTAAGGCACAACTCATCTGCATCTCAATAATCCCATAGAGATGAAGGTCTATTAAAAGGGACACGGACACCACACTGTACCCCCATTAAACTAGGAGCCCCCTCAGGTAGCGTCTGAAAAGTCCTTACTATTATTGACCTGTTTTATGTGAAATCTCACCAAAAATCTCATTCGAAAAGAAAAAATGATGCTGAGAAGAGTCACTTTTTGCCTTAGACAAGTCAAGTTTAGAGGATGCAGGGGGAATGTCATTTCAGATACCATTGTCTTCGGTTCTGTAGTACTAAGAAACATGGTTTTGGTGACATATTAAAGGGCAAGAATCTCATTTCAGATCAGCTTCAAAATAGATACAGACAGTTGAAGACATAGTTGGAAATGTGAGCTGCATATAAAGATCCAGTTAAAGGCAATTTCTTTAAAGTGGTTGTCCGGGCTTAAGAAAAAAAAAATGATAATAATAATAATCAGGGGCACAGTATGGCAAGTATAATATTTATAGTGTTTTAATAGTCCCCCCCAGGCCTCGTATACATTTTTTAAAGCCCAGACAACCCTTCTAACTTCCTGCATCTTTGGTTCTGTAGCTCATCTGATGTGATTTGAAAGAGGAGATTCTTATCTTTAATATGACACCAGTACATGTAGGTACTATAGAACAAAAAATGGGAGTGTCTGAAGCAATTCTCCCCATCAAGCCTCTAAACTTGACTTATCTCTGCTCTTTTGCATAGGACTTTGGAGGAGATTTTTTTTTTTTTTAAATTCACAAATGAGTGAGATTTCACTCATGAGCCAGGGTTGAGGTAACAAAAAGTAAAGGATACAATGTGTCACAGGTCTTAGGATGTGAACCGTTTCTGCTATGGTGCCCAGTGTCCCCAGATCAGAAGGCTTTCCGTTTCTTTCATTGTGCCCTTCCTTCCTATGTTCTGGGACCTGGGGGCTTCTCCAAAAACGATTACGACCAGAGGGAGCTTTAAAATTAAAAAAATTAAAATTTCTCAATACAAAACACAGAGGATAGATTGATGATCTTAAAAGGAGCACTTACTGTCACTCAGGGAGCGCACAGCACGGCTGGAACGTCTGCCCACAAAACAAGTGTCTCGCTTTTCATCACTTTCCTCCCCTGAAAGCAAGTTTATAAGAGAAAACAGAGGAAATAAGGAACGTAATGAAAGAGCAGATAGACATCTTATCTCGTGGCTGTTACTTTGGCAAACTGGGGAAGACAAGTGCTGAGCGAGTAGCTAATAGATTGGAATTGCAGATGTAAAGTTATTGTGGTGGACACAAGATGGCGCCAGAGAGCAGTCCACAGATTGTGGTCATGAGTCCTCATACATGGTCCTGCAATGGAGCTGCGTACGCCCCCTACAGGAAAGTCGTGAGGATGCCCATATACCGCGTGTGTACTTGCTATTGGTTCAAATAACAGATAGATGGTCCGTCTGGCAATAAGAGAGTGCACCCAGTTTCTGGAAAATAAGAACTGGGCAGAATATAGTAGTATTTATGGAGTTAAAGGGAACCTGTCAACAGTTTTTACCCAACTAAACTAGCAGCTCCCTCCTCAGGTAGGGGGGTGAAATGTCCTTTCTAGAATTCCCTCTTTTATGTTAATCTCACTCCACGAAACTCATGTGCAAATGAGAAGAGAAGCGTCACTTTTTAGCTGACAGGAGTCACGCTGAGAGGGTAAAGTGGAAGAGTCACTTCAGACACCACTATCTTCAGTTCTATAGCACCAAGAGACATGACTGCTGGTGTCATATTAAAGACCAGAATCTCATCTTGCATATCACATAAGCTTTGTGGTTACGTGAGCTACATAACTGGAGATACAGGCAGTTAAAGAAATAGATCTTTATTTGCTGCTTGTCTTTACAACTAACTGCCTGAATCTTTGGTCCTTTGTTCTGAAAGATGTGATCCTTATCTTTAATATGACACCAAAATCATGTTTCTATGTGCTACAGAACCCAAGATCAGGGGCGTCTGAAGTGACTGTCCCCTTGCAGCCTCTAAACTTGACTCCTCTCTGGCAAAAAGTGACTCTTCCCAGATCATTTGCCTGTGATGTTGTAGAAGATTTCACATTGAAAAAGAGCAAGTTCTAGAAGGATGACATTTCATTCCTGACATGAGAGGAACGCTAATTTAATGGGGTAAAGTCTGGTGACAGGTTTCCTATAGGGTGATGGCACACGTGGCGTTTTGAACAGGTTTTTGGCCCGTTTTTAAGCAGTTTGTCTAAAAACGCATGCGTTTTTGACAGGTTTGACCAATTATCTTAATTTAAACTAGTCAAAAACGCATGTGTTTTTTGACAGACTGCTTAAAAATGGACCAAAAACGTGTTCAAAACGCCACATGTGCCATCACCCTCAGGCCTCTGAAGTCCATCTTACAAATTCAGAAGACATTTGCCACAGCTGACATCTGTATGAAGAGGTTATACAAGGGATTGAGGCTTATCCACGCTGGCTTCGGCCTGCACAATAATACGACTTCCATAATCGGCATGGCAACAGACTTTGAGTGGACATACATAAACATCTCCTAAAAGATGTGCGGACCTGTTTGGTACTGTACCCCCTCTCGTTCCAATGGAGTCACAGGTGGAGAGGACTGGATACCAGATTTATACCACAGGAGCAGCACAATTCGTAGACAGGCCCTGAAGGAAAACAGGACATTTTGAGAAACAGATATGGTGGATATACACTGTGTATGTGACAACCAACATGGCCACCTGCTACAAGGCCATCACCCAGGTTTCCTAGTGTAAACCTAACAACCCTATAGGTGTCGTAATGGAGGCCATATTGGGTGTCACACAGTCTACAGTAGCCATTTTGATTGCTGAATTTTACTGAGGAAACAAAATGGCCGCCTCACGACAAATCTAAAAAAACACTCACTTCAGCAGCTGTATAACCAAAATGGCCGCCCATCTTATTTTATCCCCCCATGCACGTGCCGACCCGATTTCTATGAAAACCTCCAGACTTTCCAAGACTCCCAACCAGTTTTTTAGACGTTGCTGAGCGCCGTCCTGCAAAAGAACATACAAAGTCGAAATGGCAGGTTATTTTAAAAGATGTCACACATAAAAGGAAGGTTTTGCAGTAATAATAATGATAGGTATAATGGCCACCTTAAAGGGGTTTCACAGAGTAAGAAAAACATGGCTACCTTCTTCCACAAACAGCGCCATACTGGTTTTGTGGAAGTGTCTGGTATTACACCATCTAACATGGTGTAAGTGACTGATACTTACCGTAGGAGGAGGCTTAAGGAATTCTTTCCTCAGGATCCCATCATTGAGTAGAACCAGGAGATTGGAGGCCGAGTAAACTTTTGAACAAAAGAAAATTTATGGTGTAATTTAATGACGTAATTGTACGCTTTCCAGAAATACACCATCTACACATAAAGTCTCTTAAAGGGGTTTTCCACATCAATGGATGTGACGTCACAAGACACAAATGTCTTGTGACGTGGCCATATTGGGTAATGATGTAGCTCATCATTGGGGGGTGTTGTACACTGTACCCCCACCTATACGATATTGATGACCTATACTAAGGCATCAATATTTTAATCCCAGAAATCCCCTTTAAATCAGCACTCAAAGCATTTTTTGGTTTAAAAAATCTAGACCATATTTTGGCTCTCTAATGTAAAAGCAACATTGTGAAGGGCACTAAAAGGGGTTCTCCACTTTAAGCACATTCCCACAAATAATAGATATTGTTTGCATAATGAAAAGTTATACAATTTTCCAATATACTTTCTGTATCAATTCTGCACGGTTTTCTAGATCTCCGCTTGCTGTATGGAAAAGAAAGCTTCATAGTTTACTTCCTGTAGATAAACACCGGTCCATGGTCATGTGATGTCACACAGGTGCGCGGCTCAGCGTTACAATGTGTTATAACAAGCCATGTACCTGTGTGGCATCACATGACCATGGACCGATGTTCATCTACAAGAAGGTAACAATGAAGCTTCCTGTTAAATGACAGCAAGCAGAGATCTAGAAAACGTTGAAGAATGGATACAGAAAGTATATTGGAAAATTGTGTAACTTATAATAACACAAACAATATACATTATTGACTAAAATTTGCTTAAAGTGGACAAACCCTTTAAGTCTCTTGATTTTAAGCAACTAATTTTTCATCCTTATGCAAATTAACTTTCCGATGCACCAGACGAAGGGCTTCTTCTAACAACAACTCCTTTCTGCAAGGGGAATCCGTGATTGGGCACAGGGCTGCTGCTGATTGGTTCTGGGTAGCATAGAAAGCAGAAAAGAGGTGCACAGTCAGGCACAGCTCCGCCCCCTGTGCACTTAAAAACTCATTTCTTTATAAATAAAATCTGCATTTTATCGAAAATGACAGATTGTTAGAAAACAGGAAAGGTATTTCTGGAAAGCTAATAAAGTGTCCAACACAATGGTTTACTTTTGGGAGAGTTGGGTGGTAGTCAACTAGCTTTTCATAAAACAGACTTTTGAGAATAGCCTGATATCATTGGTGAGAATATCTGTACAGAGCTATGGAGTATATCGGTGCTATACAGTACATGTCACAGGCTATAAATCCCAAGACTTACCAAGCTCCGATAATTCATGGGAATCGGTAAAACGTCCTATTAAAATAAAATAAAATTTAAATTAAAAAATATCACAACAAGCACTGAAGTAGTAATAATGCCCCCTGCAGGACATGGATTTATTAGTCTTCAGGATAATTTTGGTAGGTTTCCTGCACCAAAATCTTCACCAATCCCTATGCATGCGGTCGGGCTTTCTACAGCCCTGTTCACACGCGCAGGTAAATTGCAATGGAGTCTGCGGATTCACAGCTGTGAAATTGTACAATATTTTATTACACTTATCCAAATCTCTGATCTTAAAAGGGACGTTAGCAAATTTGCCGCTCAGGAATCTTGGAAAGCTAGGTGGCATTTTGTCCTCCAGGGAACGACGGTCCTATGGTTGCTCACCCAGCTTTCCCAGGATCAGAAATAAGGCTAATCCAATTATTTTATTTATTTATTTTTCTTAAACGGTCAATCCAAATATTTAAAATTGTAACAAAAATTGTAATCTCGAACGTATCGCACTAATGTCACCGCGTGGCTCTGCGTGACGGGTGAAGGTTCAACCCCGTTATCTGCCCCAGATCAGAGCGTGTAAGGTCACGGAGATGCAATGCTCTGCAGAGAGGGAATAGCAGGGCAGCTCCTCTGTCACCTACCTGCAATCAGGTAGGAGAGCATGCGCACAGCCCCCTCCACCTGCGTGGCCCCCGTGGGGTTCTGGATCACAAACTCCTTGTACTTTTGGGTCAGCTCCAGCACCCTGCCCCAGTAGCGGGCTGCTGCCATCCTGCACACTTCTATCTTCTTCCTGGTCTATGAAACTGGGTAATCAGGCCCCGCCCCCAGGGTGGGAGGAGATAACAGATTAACCCACTGTCATCTGGACAATTTTTGTATCACTCAAAATTCTGAAAAACAAAACTGAGCGTAAATTAATGGCCAACTTTATATACTCGCGATTAAACCTCCTTTCAGGCGAGCATGAAATATTTCATTGGAAAGTAGATTCATCGAATATATTATTATTATGTATTACATATATATATAATGCAGATTTATTATTATTTTTTAATAATCCCGTTCTTTCCTGGTTCCCCAAACCCGGCTGATGAAGATCCATCCCACTACTATGTGGGGCCCCCTTGGACATGCATGTGCATGGGATACGTTATAGGGAAATCCGCCTCTAGGGATTGACCCCTATCCCCATTCACTTCTAAGAGCTGCTATAACCTTGAGCAAGAAGGCAGCCGTCTTTTTCTAATCTTGACAACCCCTTTAAGAATTTTTTTGAAAGTGAATGTGCTGCTGTACTTAGCCGAGATGTCCCCCCCTCCCACCAGGATCTCATTCATATGTATCAAGCTTCTCAGAGGTCCCTGTCATTGTCATTTTAATAGCCTGCAATATTCCCCCCATTGTGAGCCTGTCCCCTTACAGTACTCCTATTATTCTCTATACACACATTTACAATACAAGCCGCTTCCTCAATATTCATGAATATAAGTGATGACGTCGCAGAGGCTTGATGAGGCTTTCCCCATCACCCAGTCTCCCCCCGCTGTGCTGAATACATGGGGTAATCTGTTCCTATTGAACTCTGAGGTTGCAATGAGTTGGAAATCTTCCCCATTGTGTTGAGGGGGATTTTGAAGTGGGTTCCCATTAAGCGCTGTTGTAGATGGCAACACCACTTGGTATGTTCGGAATTATCCAATTATAGGCATTGTAGTGACTGGCATCCTCAGCCGCTGCCATAGATACACCTGCACTTGGCTGTAGTGCAATGCGATGGTGCCATAAGGAATGTGCGGATGTTTATTCAATGCCAGCAGCAATGGCAGGGGCATAACTTGATGGGGTGCAAAGGTTGCGGACCCGGGCCCAAGAGGTTTAGGGGGCCCTTATGGTATCACTTTCCCATATGAGAAGACTATTACTATAAACCATACATTATAGTCGGGGCCTGGCACAGTCTTTGCACCGGGGCCCATCAGCTTCTAGTTACGCCACTGAGCAATGGTAATGGGAGTGCACTGCCCCAGCCATTACTGTAGGGTCCCGGCACCAGTCACAGTCCACCTCATACAGCGTCAGTGTGTTACAACAGAGGACCACTAGATCGAGACACTGAAACCAATATTCAGTTGCCTCTTGTCAGACTTTGTAACCGTAAAGTGGAAGCGCCTCTCGTTAGTAAAGTATCAACATATTTTACCACCTGTGTCTACCCATTTCTTTCGTCGCACTCGAATGAGAAACCTTAGACAACGTATTGACTGTGACATCATCACCTTATTAATTGTAATTTATTTCCATCAATGCACATTCTTGCTTTTCTAGCAATTTAATTAAACTCGTGGCCCTAAAAATAACGATTTTCCCTGCCCAGACAGCCGAGGACATTATTGGAAATACTATGCAATAGAGGTGATTAATGGTCAACATTAATTGATAGTCACAACTATCCCTAATACTAGGTGTATCTTTAATTGTACATGAACACTTAGGTACTGTCAGTAATTAATGCAGTCGTTATGTGGTTGGATGCGGAAGGCGCTGTCACACGGTGCGTTCTTGAACCATTCTTGGTACGTTTTTAAATACACTGAAAAAGCAAGCGTTTTTTGCATGTTTACCATACGTTTTCATTTGTGGAAGTTTAAGTAGCTGTAAAAATGTTAATACAGTATTCAAACGCATGGTAAACATACAAAAACGAAACCCAAGAACAGTCCATGAACGCACCGCGTTACAGCACCAAAGTCATGGGATTTGCTGAACCAGAACATCCTGGGACTGGTTGGGATCAGAGACCACAAATATAATGTCAGGCATTTATTAATTTAGGCGCAGGGTGGTGCAGGAAACGTGCTAAATTTTTCAGGGCGAATTCACACGATGCGTTGCGTCACTTTTTTTATGCATTTTTGGCGCATTCCAAAGGCTTCAGCCTTGAACATATGCTAAGGTTATCTTGTGTTTCTGCTAAAACACAATGGGGCACATTTAATTACCCGGTCCATTCTCAATCCCGCGGCGCGTTGTCCGACGTTGATTCGGGTTCTGCCAGGATTCACTTAGGTCGTGCGCCCGATGTCCACCAGGTGTCGCAGCTGCGCTGAAGTCCGCCGGATTTGACCTGCTTCTTCCTGGTGCATGTGAGTGCTATTCTTGCGACACAATTTTTTTTTTTAATTCTGCGTTTTTTCCGAATCCGTCAGGTTTTACGACCGCCACGCCCCCTGATTTCTGTCGCATGAAAGCCGGTGCGCCGCAATGCCATCGTGTGCGCCAAAATCCCGGGGCAATTCGGTGCAAATCGGAAATATTCGTGAAACCCGACGGAAATGCGCGATTCGCACCCTTAGTAAATGAGCCCCAATGTAACCACAGCATGTGATCAAGGCTGAAGCCTTTGGAATGCTTTAAAAGCACATAAAAAAATGCGACGCAACGCATTGTGTGAAAGCGCCCTCAGTGGGATGTAAGTTTGTAGGGCAAGGGATCCATGATTTGGCGCACAAACAAAAATGTTTAGAACTGTCTCCCCATTTATGAAGGTGAAATAGAACTCCCTAGTCAAGCTTTTACCTGCTCTAATTGTGTGCCAAAAATTGCGCCTCAAAACGAGTTGGAAAAATAGAGGCGCTAAAAAAGTGTCGGATTTACAAGCGGCACCAGAATTTTGGACTCAAAAAAAGAAAGTTGTAAGTATTGGAAAAGCACAGTTTTGGCACCGACACTTCATAAATAAGGTACAAGAGGCGCAGCATGGAAAAAACTGTTTGCCATTTTTCCATTTGAAAGTCCATAATAAATTCCCCCCAACATATCCTCCATGCATGGTGTATATTGTTGCATTATTTCAATGCAATGCAGCGGGTTCTGGTTACCAATCAGAGCAAGGCCCCCCCCCATACGCTAGCGATACGTTTGTACGTGTACATGTGACGGCAACCTTACCAATCCTCTTACCACAGCAGTCGTACACAGCAGGTACCGATCACTTGCGGTCACATGTAGCACTGATGCGGAACACGGAAGTTTATGGGTCCGCAAAAGAACTGATGACAGGTCCTTTTTTTTTTTCACCGATGAGACTGGGAATCCAGGTTTTTGGCGGACGCGGAGACCAAACGGAAGAAAAACAGGACAAAACACAATGGATGCGCAACGGGCGTGCCAGGCAGGCATAGATGGCGTACGGCATAAGAGGAGGGGGTGAACGCTGCTCATCCCCACCCCTCTCAATAGAAAATAGTAGCTGCACGGTCGTCGATATAGGCAAAGATCGAGAAGGCTGAGCCTGGGCACCATAGCCACAAGCCAATGGCCGTAAATACATCCCCCAGACGGTCGGGTGCATGAGGCCTTAGGCCGTGGTCACACGTACCACTAGGCGTCCGTTCATAACGCAACGCTAGCGCACAGGGGGCGGTTCTCGGGCCGAACGCACATGCCCCCTGTGTGACTACAGCCTTAAAGAGATTTTTTCCAGGAATTGAATAAAGGGAGTACTGACTAATTTGAGGGCACGTTCACACGTTGCGTTTTTGTCGCGTTTTCATTGCGTTTGAAACGCATATACAACAGCTGATGAGAGGTGATTTGCCTAATTACATTACCGTTTACGTTTGTAAACACAATGTTAACACATGAATTTTGTAAACGGAAATGTTAACAGTGATGTAATTAGGCAAATCGCCCCTCCTCAGCTGTTGTATATGCGTTTCAAACGCAATGAAAACGCAGGTCAAAACGCAACGTGTGAACGCGCCCTGAAGGCTGCGGTTACACGTGGTGTTTTTAAAGCGTTTTTGGCCCGTTTTTAAGGAGTCCTTCAAAAGCCGCTTGCGTTAAAAAACGCATCTGATTTGACAGGTTTTACCAATTATCTTAATTAAAACTGGTCAAAAACGCGTGTGTTTTTAAAAGCGGCCCAAAAACGCGCTCAAAACCCTACGTGTGACCGCAGCCTAAGGGACTGACACAGAAGAACACAGCATTGTAGCAGTCCCATGTAAAGAGCACAATAACCTTAGGATTAGTAAATGCTAACCATGGCAATTGAGCAGATTCCAAGTGATCATGCAGGAGCGTACGCAGAAGGTAAGTGACTAAAAAGGTTTATTTTTTTTTAATAATAATTAAAAAATATTTGATCATACAACCCTCTTACACAAGTCCCCGTGACAAACTATTAATAACAAGCGACATTATTTACACTATTTAACATTATACTATATGAATATTATGTATGGAAATGCCTTTTAACTTCACACATCAGTGTTCCAGTGTTCTCTGTGTCGGCGCCTTTAAGACCCAACGCTAATCCCCGCCCCTTCACTATGATTGACATCCCCGCTCTTCCAGGAACCAATGCGAGCGAGCTGCGCAGTGCGTCGCACTCGCCTCGTCTGGTCTGAGTCAGGCTTTGTTAGGGATCGCAGAGCGCATCGATGTGAATGCCCTGCTGTGCTAATCTGCTTTATGGCTGCAAATCAGAGTCCCCGAGTGTGAGAGACACCGGAGTGACCGGGGCTGGGGCTGGGCATGGAGGATTATCCTCTATACTGAGGCCGGATCTGGAGGTAGGAGGCATATACAGTGTGCAGTGTGTGTGGGTGCAGCAGCTGGCAGGCTGGGGGTGCTGCTGGGCACTGCCAGGGGTGGGTGCTATGTGACTTTTACATGGAGCTGGTGGAGCAGGAGCTGGTAATGTGACAGGGGGGTCTTATATGCTGGAATGCATGCTGTATGCTCCTATATGTGATGCCAGCCTGGTGCCTATAGACATTACATGTGCAGAACATTGTATAGGTGCCATGTCTGCTGCCAGACACTAATATACACCCCACAGTCAGAATTGTAACCCTTATTTTAAGGGAATGTACTTTTTCCGCCTTTGCTTTTCTGTACAACATGTGGATTCCCTTGGATTGCAGCACAGATGTTACAGCGAAACATTCAAAGGGGAACCTGTCAGCAGAAATTGATCTCATAAACTGTGTAATAGTGAAGATTTCTGCTGCCAGGTTTATCCATGCATAGAATAAGGTTTTGATTAAAATACCATTTTCTGCTCTGCGTATGTGGCTCCCAGGAAGGTTTATGCTTCTCCATGGTTACAGACTACAAACAAGCGCTGACTGCAGTTTGTTCTGTGCTCATGTGTTGCTACTATTTATCTTTACTATTTGGTATAATAGATCAGTAGTACAGAATGGAGTGTGATTGGAGGATCTGACTACATAGGGTTTGTTTTGTAGTCTGTATTCGTGGCAACACATAGATCAGCATAGGAGCTGTGTGCGTAGTAAAGGCAGGATCACCACTGTGTCCATAGCTACAATGTAACTGCGCTGAATTCTTACACCCTAGGAATAGTAGAGGGTGCAGGCAGGTGGGTGGCGATCATGTGATCTGGACCCTGGGGGTTGTAGAAGTGGGCTGCTCTGGTAGGAACTTTGTGGGATCTTCAGCACAGGATGTTCCATTTTAACCCAATTTTGAAGTTTTCTAACTTTCTGTAATTTGACATAAATTGGTTTCAAAAGTTTCTGTATCCCGCAATCAGCTCTGTGTTCTCTGGGGTAATGGACGCTCATGAAATTTAGTGAGACGATAGATTCATGGCATTGGATACATATTACGACTAAATCATTCGTCATTGATAATTTAGTGAAATTAGTGACAACTAGATTGGCTATTGATTACCATTAAATATTTATCCGTCACTTGCCATGTATTGAGTGCGGTGTCATGGACTGTGCGCTTTGCATGAGCTCGGGGCGTCCTGGAGGCTGTTCATGTGCATATCCCCGTAAATCCATTATTTATCCTGGTAACAACAAGGATATGAGTACTTTGATAGATTATCACTCTCCCTTCTGGCTGTCCGGGTCCCTCAGGCGCCCCAACCCCTCTGCTGTCGGCTCCTTCCCTACGCTGGCTGTCTGGGTCCCTCGGGCGCCCCTCTCCCCTCTGGCTGTCTGGGTCCCTCGGGCGCCCCTCTCCCCTCTGGCTGTCCGGGTCCCTCGGGCGCCCCTCTCCCCTCTGGCTGTCCGGCCGCCCTCGGCGTCCCCTCCCCCTCTCCCTCGCTGTCCTGGGTCCCTCGGGCGCCCCTCTCCCCTCTGGCTGTCTGTCCTCGGGCGCCCCTCTCCCCTCTGGCTGTCCGGTCCGCCTCGGGCCGCCCCTCTCACCCTCTGGCTGTCCGGGTCCTCTCCGGTCCGTCCCCTCCCCCTTGGCTGTCCGGTGCCCTCGGGCGCCCCTCTCCCTCTGGCCGTCTCATCGGCTTTTACCATCAATCCATTTCCCAACTCCCACTGCCACCCCAGTTTTCTTACATTCCCCCCTCATACTGTAGGCAGCCACGCAGCGGTCTTTATCTAATTTGTTGTTCTTGCCACTTTCCTTGTCTTACTTCAGCAGCCATAGCCACTCTCGTTTGCTTCCAATCCACCCCTTATCTTAAGGTGGGCTCTTACCCTTGTTCCTACAACTCTCTCTGGCTATCGGTGTGTCCCTAGCTCTTCCTCCATACCCATTCCATAGTCGGCTCCCACCGCCAGCCTGTTCGTGTCCCATCCTTGACCGTTTGGGATTCCATCTAGAGGGATTCGGCACACTGATGTCCGATTCTTTTCCCTCTATTGATTCCCACCTTCTCCTCAACCTCCTACACAGTGATGGTAAACCTTTAGACGCTAAGTGCCCAACTACAACAAAACCCAGGTATTTTTTTGCAAAGTGGCAATTTAAGCAGTAACTTATACTCCCGCTCTGTCACAGGTTTAAATTGGTATAGGCCCCTGAGGCACCAATACAGTTAGAAAGAAGGAGAAGATGGATTATCATTGTGGCTTCCTTCCAGGGTCCTAGGAGACCTTCATCCCCTGTGCGGGTGTATGCGCAGGTGCCCCTAGAGAGGGCTCCGAGTGCCACGGTCCCCACCACTGTCCTATACTCTCCACAGTCCCATAGACTCCTTAGTCCTTTAGGATTTCCTCTTATGGTTACTAAGGTTACAATACTTTAGTAATGTATCTTTTAGTAACTTGTAGCTGTATGGCAGCCATTGCTATAGCTTGTCCTATATAATGCGGCCATAGCGAGGCACGATGAGGTTTTATATAGCCGGGTGTGGAAACACGATCCGGAGCAGCTAGTCATCTGGAATATGGTGTAGCTATTCCATCTCTCTGAGGTAGAGGCTCTTATATGGGGCATCGGATAAGTGGACACTATTTAAAGCCGTTCGGTGGTTTTTGTGGCTTTTACTATCGGCTCTGCCTTTTGCACCTTTGTGAAGTAAATCCTACGGATATTAGACATTTGTGGTTTCTGAAAAGTAAAAAAAAAAAATTACTTCATTTTTGTTCCGCTCTGAATTTAGCATCTGTATTTTCCCCTCTATTTCCTAAAAATAACCGCTGTATACATTGGCGGCGGCCGGACCCCTGTACTGTGGGTGGTCCTCGCTGTCAGTCATATCCGTAGGATCATATATCTCCCCCTCGGACTCTGAAGTGTTAATGGCCGAGTGGTTCAGAATCATGCTGAGGTATATTTGGCGCCTCTTGTATATCTCTGGATTTTGCTTGTTGCTGTGAGACGCGAGGTCAGCCTCTCCACCATCTGTCTTTGTTCCTAGAGGATGACAGGACAATCCGAGGATTGACAAGATTCCGAATCATGGAATAGCTATCCCTACTGCTCTCACAATATCTGTTCACAATGTTTGTCAATTTCCGTAATCCGGAACCAATTGGATTGTTAATTCTGCTAATCGCATTGTGACAAGGTTTGCACCCTGCTGGGTTAGTAGAGGGGACGTGAAGGTCAGCCGAGGTAAGTTGTAGGACAGAATCAAGAACTTGGCTGACCACCACGTTGGTGAAGAAGATTGATGAGCGGCTACAGACCTCCACGTCAGGAGAGTCGTGATTAAAAATATATAAAAGGGAAAGCGTCCGCATTGTGTCCAGGGAAAACTGCAGACAACGTTGTGCCTTGTCCCTGGAGAGATGTGTAATCATTACTGTGTAGTGTTAGTAGAAGCAGGGCTGTGAAATTCATTTATTATAACATGATTGTAGCTTCTTCAAAGGAAGTGGTGGTGGTCCTCACACTGCTGTGCTCTGGTTGTTAGTAGCAGTAGCAGTAGTTTGAAATGTGTATTTACATCAGATTGACTTCTCCAAGGGTGTCCTCACACTGCTGTGCTCTTATTTCTCTGCAGATAGATATATAATTATATATTGGTGTATGAGGACTTTAAAATATGGATTATTATCAGGAATGTAACTTCTCCAAGTGCACTGGGGATTGTTCTCACACTTCTGTGCTCTCTGCAGCATTATTGGGCATGGAGATCTGTGTAATGGTAACTTTGGTATGTTGTTAGTAGCAGCAGGACGTGGAATATGGATTTATATTCCGGATTGTAGCTTCTCTAAGTGTAGTTGCGTCCTCACACTGCAGTGCGCATAGCTTTGTACACACCTCTGGTTGCAATGAGTGACTGCTAATATTCAGACAGTAGGTGCTCTCAGCAGGTCAATGCAGAGAGTTAAGAGCACAGCAGTGAGGGCATATCCCTAATTCACTTGGAGAATCTACAATCCTGGAATATAATCCATTTCATTGTCCACACTCCAGGCCCAATATCTAGCACTGCCTGAGATGTAAGATGAGTTCAGTTTGTCATTGCAACCTTCAGCTCAGTCGGTACTGTGCCAAGATGGAACCGGTGGACTTGAAACTACTGTGGAAAGTAAATGCATGTTCCCTTATGGATAATTCCCAATTTTATATGATCTGACGGAGTGAAGAAGCTTCACGTGTGAATACAAAGAGCGGATACTGATAGTTGATGGCAGGTGTTGGCTATATACTAAGGGGCAGGGCGCTGGCTGGCTGTATAATGGGGGGCAGTGGGCTAGCTGGCTATATACTGGGGGATAGGGGGCTGGCTATATTCTAAGGGGCATTGGCAGGTGTATATACTGGAGGGGAGATGGCAGGTGTTGGCTATATACTAAGGGGCAGGGTGGCTGGAGTGTGTCAGCAGTTCCTGCAGGATGAAGGCATTGAAGCTATGGACTGGCCGCTCCTTCCCCAGACCTGAAAATGATTGAGCACATACAGGAAATGGAGTCTGATAATATTCTCAGATCTGTACAATAAGACAATAATCACTCCCAGAGATGATCCCATAGACAAGGATGAAGTCGTTACTGGAGAAATTTTACATTTTCAAACTTCTCTGAAGGATTTTTCATGCTGCATAGAAATAATTTTTCATTTGGCAAACAAAAACCTTTGTTTTTAGTAATGAAAAGTGAAGTTTTTTGGAAGTGCACCTGCTCAGAGTCGGTGCATTTTTGCGCCTTTTTTGCATCTTTTTAGGCGCAAATTTGTGATAGATGCCGTGCAAACATCTGTATAGGAGGCTCTCACTATGTCAGATAAGGCGCAGGGACTCAAAACCACTAAGTGCCGGACTTTGCCGTGCGCCAGAAAATGTTGCAAATAAGCGCCAAATTAACGAACTGCGCCAGATTATTGCTCAAAAAAACGCCAAAAACAGTCTATGATCAATGGCCCCACAGTGATGTCACAGTACAGGGATAATACACACAGTGATGTCACAGTACAGGGATAATACAGTGATGTCACAGTACAGGGGATAATACACACAGTGATGTCACAGTACAGGGATAATACACACAGTGATGTCACAGTACAGGGATAATACATACACACAGTGCTGTCACAGTAGCAGGGATAATACACACAGTGTGTCACAGTACAGAGGGATAACACACAGTGATGTCACAGTACAGGATAATCCACACTTGATGTCACAGTACATGGATAATACACACAGTGATGTCACAGTACAGGGATAATACACAGTGATGTCACAGTACAGGGATAATACATAATGAAGTATAAAATGGTGGTAGTTTAGAGCATAATTCAGGGGCAGATAAGATCCATGTACACGGAGTAGAGATCCCATAACCCGCGGATGTGTTACATGCCCTGCGGCATGGCCGCTTCTGCCATGAGGCGAGGTGAAGTCCCCACCTCAGGCGGCAGATAGCAGACCCAATTTAAGAGCGGCATTTTGCCGCTGGTAGCACGGACTTGCCAATGGCTGGCAGGTCCGAGCCACCTGTAAAATAAATTACATTGCCGCCTTTAAGGTGGTGATGTAATTTATAGGCAGAGCGGTGCAGCACATCGCGTCTGTGTGCACCGCTCTGCAGGACATAGGTCGGCGTGATGACGTCACCACGTGCCGACCTGTGTCCCTTCACAGTGGCTGGAGTGTGTCAGCAGTTCCTGCAGGATGAAGGCATTGAAGTTATGGACTGGCCGCTCCTTCCCCAGACCTGAAAATGATTGAGCACATCTGGGACATCATGTCTCGCTCCATCCACCAACGTCACGTGCACCACAGACTGTCCAGGAGTTGATGTCCATCCACCAACGTCACGTGCACCACAGACTGTCCAGGAGTTGATGGAGTAGTCCAAGTCTGGGAGGAGATATAGAACTCAACATAGAACTCAACATAGAACTCAACATAGAACTCAAAGAAACATCCTGCAGTCCCAGGAGACTCAAGAAATTATGCTCTCAGTGCTATTTTAAAGAAACACATTCGTGATTTTTTGGGACTGCAGGAAGGGGAAGACCATGTGGAAAAGGGAGGATTATCTTTGGAGCTACTCTAGGCCCCACATTTTTTTCCTGTACAGGTGGACCATAGCGAGATGCTACAACATTAGTCAAAATTTGCCCTTCTTTCAACATTTTTGTTGTCCTCAAGAGTCCAATATGATTATATGTTGTAGCAATAAATTACTCCTTAAATTGCCGTGCTGGCACTTTGCAATAAATAAGTGTGTTTTGGTTGTAGTTTGGGCACCTGGTCTCTAAAAGGTTCGCCATCACTGACCTAGGCTATAAGGTTACAAGGGTTTGGGTCAGTCTGTCAGTGCTCTGACTATACGTGGAACATCACATGACATTGCTCTGCATGGATGTTGTCCTAGAGGGAAGCCTCTTCTATAGATGAGGTACAAACTGAGGACAGGCAAATATTAAGGAATACTGGAACCATGTGCTATGGCAAGATGAGACAAGGATAAACTTATTGGGTTCAGAAGGTGTCATGCATGTGCGGGGACTGTAACCAGGTGAGCAGGACGAAGACAAGTGTGTCCTTCAAGCTTGGTGGTGGTAGGTTCATGGTTTGCGGCTGCAAGTTCAATGAGAGAACCATGAATGTCAATATATACTGTGATACAATGAAGAAGAACATGATCCCAACCTCCAGTAGGGCAGCAACCAACATGATGATGAACACAAACACCACTAAGACAACCAATGCCTCACTAAAGAAACTGAGGGTAAAGGTGCTGGACTGGCCAACCATGTCTCCAGACCTAAACCCTATGGATCATCTTCAGGGCATCTTCACATGGAAGGTGGAGGAGTTCAGGGTCTCCAACATTCACCAGTTCCATGATAGAGGAGTGGAATAGGAGATGTAAGATGATAAAATCATAAAATATTTCCAAAAATGTGAGAGGTCTACTCACCTTTGTGAGATACTGTAGATGCGTGTTAGCCAAATCTACTGATTTCTATAGGATCAGCTGATAATCTAATGTCTACGGGGATCTCCCAATTCTCCATTGTCGTTCGTGGACAATCCACAGCAATTCCGACCACGGAAGAAACTAGTCACAAATGTCCACTTTCTACACTGTGCTTTTCTACTTTCGCTATACTGCTAAAGAAATAAAAATCCATAAAAACAGAGCGCACAGGAAAATGGTGCAAATGTGTTTTTTCAACGGTTTTGGACATTTTTTCCAGCTTCCATGGAATGTTGAATAATGACACCAGGAAATACAATATGTTGCACATAAAATAAGCTCTTATACACATTACCATCAGCGCACATATTTCTAATACATTTCAATGGTTAAAGAAAAAAACTAATCAGTTTCCGCTTTGTTACTTTAACTGTGTTTTATTTTTTGAATAAAAGTTCATTTTGATTTCATACATTTTGTACATTGTGTATAAGTGTATATTACAGGCATGGGGACCTTTACATGCGACCTGGATGTCCTCATAGTGCTGCTCAACTCAAAACCATTGGGGCAGATTTACTTACCCGCTCCGTTCGCGATCCAGCGGCGCGTTCTCTGCGGTGGATTCGGGTCCGGCCGGGATTCACTAAGGTAGTTCCTCTGTCGTCCACCAGGTGGCGCTGCTGCGCTGAAGTTCCCCGGAGGCCCGCCGGAATGCACTGAAATTCACCGGCCTATTCCTGGTGAAGGTAAGTGTAATTTTCGCGACACATTTTTTGTTTTAAATGCGGCGGTTTTTCCGAATCCGTCGGGTTTTCGTTCGGTCACGCCCCCCGATTTCCGTCGCGTGCATGCCAGCGCCGATGCGCCACAATCCGATCGCGTGCGCCAAAATCCCGGGGCAATACAGGGGAAATCAGCGCAAATCGGAAATATTCGGGTAACACGTCAGGAAAACGTGAATCGGGCCCTTAGTAAATGACCCCCATTGTGTCACATTATTGTCAATGATTTCGGAACCCTCAGAGGGAGCCCCACAATAATGACTAGCAGAGAGGGCCCCCAATTTCCAACACTCCCACAATATTCACCCATTAGTGAGAACGGGACCCTGTTCGACCGCCTGCCGGGGGTCCGAGCAGTCGAACCCTCAGAGATCAGCTTATCCCAGTGGTGGCAAACCCATGAGACAGGTTCCAGAGGTGGCACTCAAAGTCATTTCTGTGGGCACCCACATCTTTTCCCCTAACGCAGAGGTTGAAAGACAATAAGGACCTCCTCCGTCTGTCCTGGGTAGCTCAGTATGTGCCACGTTCAGCGCTATTTAAAGCATCACTTCCTCGGACTGCAGATGGATCAAGGTGGTGTGGACAGACCGGATCATCAATGGTGCTACTGCCCTATGATTCTTCCTATTCATGGGGCCCTTATATAGAAGCTACAATGATAATCCATATTGGTTTCCTCAAGACACCAATACAACTGAAAGCTGTCGCAGAGCAGTGTGCAATAAGTTGCTGATTCAATTGCCTCGTTAGCACTTTGTGATAAAGAAGTGGGTTTTTGGGTGTCGTTTGGGCACTTGGACTCTAAAAGGTTCACCGTCACTGTCCTATCCTGTGTATACAACCCCTTTAAAGGAGCATTCCCATCTTCTTATATCACAGCCAGTACATGTCATGACATTCTGAATGGTGGCAGTCCAACGTTGAGGACCCTCAACCTTCCAAAAAATTAAACGGGTTGTCCAACCACCAATACTAAAAGTTTTAAAGTAAAACTTTAATCCTCTAATGTTTCCCACTGGTCTCTGTATACTGCCTTTAGCAATAACATCCAGAGACAGACAGGTGACCACAGCAGCCAATCCCTGGTTACGATAGTCACCTTAGTGGTGTTGACAAATCACCATTAGGTTACATTCACACGACGATGTGCCCACCGTACCGTAGCAAGGGGGCCACACGTCGGCGCCCGGGAGAGGAGGGGGTGAGCGCGATATATGGTGCACGGCGCCGTATTACGGGGAAAGATAGGACATGTATCTTTTTCCCGGCTATGGAGCAGTATGGTCCCGCACATGCGCTGCAACTTACCACTCCTAGCCTATGGGGGGCGTATATATATGACGTCTATACGTCCCCCAACAGCCAAGTGAATGCAGCTTTGGTGGTCTTTAAAAATAGGGATAGTTTAATGTCGTGATATGGATGGTCTATCCGAGGAATAAGGCAATATCTTTGTTTTGGTAATCCCTTTTTTTAGTTTGTACAATGATTTTTGGTGCACCAAATACTGGGACCCCCAGAGATTAGGATAATGGTGGTCTGAAACTGCACTTTGAACCCATGTGATTTTTTAAAAAAATCAGAAAACTGAACAATGTGTGATCCATTTCTGAGGGGTAAGTCCACAAAAATAGTCTGTGTGTCATTGATCCGTTTTGGGGAAAATGATGTTCACTAGGGTTTTGTTGTCAACATTGGGTTTCCTTCAGAATCTAAATGGATCAGTGAGCCAGAAACATGGTGGGGCGCCAGCGTATGATAAAACCCTCCCCGTCCATGAGGGGTGCACCGTCTCGTCTCAGGCAGCACAACCTGCCCCAAGATGGGCAGCATCAGGAGCGCAGTCACCTGACAACCTAAAAATAATGTCCCTTCACACCCAATATCAGCACGGGTGTGAGATACGTTGGAGAACCCACTTACCATATATACCCGAGTTTAAGTCGAGTTTTTCAGCACAAAAATTGTGGTGAAAAAACCTAACTCGACTCGAGTCTATAAAAAAAATTAACACTGTACTCACCTTTCTGACGCCCCCCAAAGGTTCTCTTCTTGCGTCCGATGCTACGGCTCCTCTACGGGTCCCCTCGCGATGCCGACGGGGGGGCTGGCAGGCTATATACTGGGAGGGCAGGGGCTGGCAGGCTATATACCGGGGGGCAGGCTATATACTACAGGGGCTGGCAGGCTATATACTACAGGGGCTGGCAGGCTATATACTACAGGGGCTGGCTGGCTATATACTACAGGGGCTGGCAGGCTATATACTACAGGGGCTGGGCAGGCTGTATACTGGGAGGGAAGGGGCTGGCAGGCTATATACTACAGGGGCTGGCTGGTTATATACTGGGAGGGCAGGGGCTGGCTATATACTACAGGGCTGGCAGGTTATATACTGGGAGGGCAGGGGCTGGCAGGCTATATACCGGGTGGCAGGCTATATACTACAGGGGCTGGCTGACTATATACCGGGGGCAAGCTATATACTACAGGGGCTGGCAGGTTATATACTGGGAGGGAAGGGGCTGGCTGGTTATATACTGTAAGGGCAGGGGCTGGCTATAAACTACAGGGGCTGGCAGGTTATATACTGGGAGGGCAGGGGCTGGCAGGCTATATACCGGGGGGCAGGCTATATTACTACGGGGCTGGCAGGTATATACACAGGGGGCTTGGCAGTAAATACTACAGGGAGTGGAAAGCTATATAATCTGCGGGTAGTAAGGGCTGGCAGCTTAATACTGGGAGGCGGTCTGGCAGCTATATACCGGGGGGCAGGGCTAAATACAGCAGGGCTGGCAGGCAGTATACTAACAGGTCGGGCTGCGCTATATACTACATGGTGCCTTGCAAAAGGCTATATCACTCAGGGGCTGGGCAGATCTGTACTACTGGGAGGAAGGTGCCTGGCAGGCATATACTACAGGGGCTGGCAGGTTATATACTGGGAGGGCAGGGGCTGGCAGGCTATATACCAGGTGGCAGGCTATATACTAAAAGGGCTCGCTGGCTATATACTACAGGGGCTGCTGACTTGGTACCGGGGGGCAAGCTATATACTACAGGGGCTGGCAGGTTATATACCGGGAGGGCAGGGGCTGGCAGGCTATATACTACAGGGGCTGGCTATATACTGGGGGATATGGGCTTGTCGGCTTTATACTGACTGGAGTCTGTGACCAATGCATTTCCCACCCTAGGCTTATACTCAAGTCAATAGGTTTTTGTGTTAATATTAGGTACCTCGGCCTATACTCGAGTATACTGTATGTGGTACTAAAAAATAACTAAATATATTAGTTCTGGATGGGGTTGAGGGTGCCCGTCCTATAGCTCGCCTCAGGCAGCAGAGATTAAGGTCATCCCTGGTGTCATCAGATTTTTTAAAAAAAATCATTTTTAATATATGTACAAATTAGTCATAATCCTTATAACACAGCATTTTCATGTAAAACCCCGGATGGATTTTTTTGATAATCAACCAAATAATAAACTTCCATATAAAACTTGACATTATTTCTATATGATTTTCTACGTTTCTAGGTGCGTGCGCTAAATCTGTCACGATGGTAATAATTGGCAAATTCCATATAAAACCCAGATTTTTTTTTTTTTAATTTCATTTCTCTTGTGGTTTTCTTTCTCCCTAGTGTCTATCCTGTGAGGATTTTCTCCCCCTCCATTGTCCTCTCTTCTCTCTTCACTTCTCTTTACTTTACTTTTTCACTCACTTTACATCCGGGTTTTTTTCCCTAGGCAATGGGAGAGCCGCATCACACCCCGTTCCTTAGGCAAAGTGAAATAAATTCGCCGCACCGACAACGTCAAGTAGTGCGCTCTTTCAATCGCTCCTATTTCTTTGCCCTTCACTCTGTGCCCTTATGTTTCCTCAGCGATTAAGGGTTTTCCATAGCGGGGAATCTTCCGGTGCACTTAGTGAACGTGTTTAACGGAGTAAATTCAGTTGCTCCAATCACACCCCCTTCTCTCTCTCCCTCCGCTCGCCGGCCGCTTTTCCTCTCTCGACGTCACAGAGGCGAGCGCGCGAGCGCGCGCGCGCCCGCGGCGGCCCCTCCCCTCCCCTTCCGCGCCTCAGCTTGATAGGACCCCGGCGGGCGCGCGCCTCGGCTAGTGGAGAGAGAGAGAAGAGAGAGAGGGGGGGGTGAGAAGAGTGCGGCGGAGGGATCCAGCTCCGGGTGCACTGCGGTTCGGGGAGGGAGAGAGTTCTTCTTCTTTGGCCATCACTTTCTCTTTATTTATTTATTTGCCCTAACGGGGGCAATTAATTCCTCCCGTTCCCCCGGTGCCGCCCGCTTTGCCCCCCTCCCTTTATCTTTCTTTCGGGCTTTGTAGTTATTGACTTCTCCCCGCACCACCTTCTCCCTGTACTGGGGGGTGCTCCCCCCGTGTTATTTACCCCCAGCCTGTGGTGGGCCGGGGGGGCAGCTGTGAGGAAAGATGTGGCGGTGACACACTCCGCTTCCCTCCCATGAAAGAAGAGGAGAAGAAAGAAACAAGAAGAAGAAGAGGAGGAGGAGGAGTGGGGATCCGTGTCCCCGGCGGGCGACCCCCTCAGGAGCGGGGTGCTGCTGCAGCAGGTGTGGGCCGGCGCAGGGTGGCGGGGGGCTGCGGGTTTTGGGGGACAGGGATGTGTGGGGGATATGACTGAAAACTTGAGTGAGAAGTGCGGGCTGTGCAGGCCCGGGAGCCGGGGAGTGTGGTGCTGAGCGGACAGCCGGCTCTGCACAACTACTAAGCAAAGTGTGCACAGCCTCCAAGCAACTTGTGCGGCATCACTGCGGCCGTGATTTACTTCACTGCTGACCACTCATCTGCATTCAGCCGGGAGCAACTTTTAGCAGCACTTTGATTTAGTTATTGTCTTTGGGTGCGGAGTTATTTTATATATATATATATATATATATATATATATATATATTTTTTTTTTTTGGTTGCCCTTGGAAACAAGCGGGGTTAACTCCGCCTCTGTGTCAGTCATATGACCATGAGAGTGGAATGTCAGGGTCCTAGCTAAAGAGAAACTCTAGAGGGTACCCCCCCCCGCCCCCCCCCCCCCCACCCCCCACAAAAAAAAACCCACCATCCACTGATAACCCTTATAACCCCACTGATATCACTGATTTAAACCTTAACTAAATGAAGGTTTTCTATTAACGAGGATGTTATTGTGTTGTGTGCATGTGTGACTAGGACTCAGTTCACTCCTGTCATACCAACAGAGTGTTTTCAGTGCCGTAGAAAGTAGTGATCGAGGATCCATATCTATGGATCTGTTCACATTAGAAATGATGGGACACCCGTTATTGTTGTTAGTCATATAACCTGCATTAGGAAAGTTCACTTAAAGGGGTTGTTCAGCTACACCAAGTGTTACATCAAGTTTTCCTCCACCTAAAGGATGGGGGATAACTTGCTGATCTATAGGGGACACAGTGGTGGGACCCCCACAGATCACAAGAAATGAACAGAGCAGCAGGTTGTACATGTGTCTCTATGGGGGAGATGGTGCCATAGTCATTGAATGGAGAAGTAGCGCATATGTCGCACCTACCGCTCCAGTAATTTGGGATACAACAGACCTCTGTTCTCATGATCCATCGGGGTCCCATTTCTGGACTCCCACTGATCAAGAGGTTTCCGCCTATCCCATACATAGGGGAGAATAATATTTGGCTGGACAACCCCTTTTAAGTGTTATTATGAGACTTGAAAACTCTCCTACTACTCAAGAATTTCCCTTTATGTATCAGATTTAATACTGCAGCTTGTGGATGTGACTAGTGTGTAACATATAAGTAACTTTCTTATCAGTAACTGTTACACTGTCATACATTGTGTAGTTGTCTGCACATGAGATTCCTGACCAATAATCCTTTATAGATAGGAATGACTTGATCTCTCTTAAAGGTAACATCCTAGGCCAAAATTGGCACGGTATTGGGCTAGTGGGGTGCTGACTTTTTGCCCAAGTGCAAATCAACTACTTGAAGGGGTTACTGTGTGTTTTCATTGTGTTCATTGGTTAGTTTACCCAACATAGTGTCTTTTTAGTAGCAGTAGGTATGGATAGCCATTATACTCGACTCGCTCTGTTTACAGTGAGTGTAAATGACATTCCCACATAGGAAACTTTCACTGGTGTCGGAGCGGTTGATGGGGCTGGATAGATCATGTAGCAGGTACATCATGAGGGAACTGCACAGAAGTCTAATTTTTTTGGTCACCCAAAAAGATTTTTTAGTTTATTGAGCAAACTCATGCCTTTTTTGCCACTTCTAATTATGCATTTGGAGTAATTGGAAGTCATTTGTGCTTTTTCTTACTATAGGTTGTATTTGGAGAGAAAAAAAAAATTGTGATCCTTACTATGCCCTATGGAGTAGCACATGGTAGCTGTTATCTTAAAGTGACCTTGTACATGGTGATCAAATAAACATCCCAGGAACGGTCAGTGCTTGTGGCACATCTATGTGCGTGTAAAGCAACTTATGTAGTCCCTAGGTTTTTCTTTATGATAGACTTGTATGGTGAGTGGTAAGGCAATGTGTGTGTATATTTAAAATAAGACTATAATTGGACATCGGATGCAGCATGTCACAATCATCTGCGTTAGGCCCGGGCTATATGGCAGCTCTTACCATTTCATGTCATGTTTTGTTCATAGGAATGAAATGAGCGGCATAGTGTGTGTCATTATTTGTGTCCCTTGACAAGGTTCTACAACTTTTGCTGGCCTAGGCCTGTTAAGCAGCACATTGTGTGTAAGTTATTAGAAATCTACAATGTGATAAAGCATATACCGTAATCAGTGGAATGTGATATGAGTGTTGTATTGTACAAAACCCACATATGTCTGTGATGTTTATCAGGCTGACTTTATCCCTACTTTATGTACACGTTAACTTCACTAACAATTTGCAACTATTTTAACCTCGTGCAGAAAAGAAAGGGACTGAAAAAAAAATATGTAACACTTGACAAGTTATTTTTTTGTGTGCAGTGTTTTTATTGGAGTGCGTTACATTTGTGTTTTTGGGGTCCACAGTGATTTATTTATTTATTTTTAAATTTCTAAATAACTTAGTACACTCCAGGTGTCTCAAAAAAAGCTAAAGTTTGATTTAAGAATAGGACCCCAAATCACTTGTAAGAAGTCATAAGGTTTATGAAGCAAATATAAGGGTTCATTCACATGTGGTATGCCCGACATGCGCTGGAAAGGAGGTGGTCCCTCCTGCTTCCATAGAGAACAGCAGCGCACGGGCGCACACTTGGAAAAAGATAGGGCATGCTCTATCTTTTCCCGGTGTACGGCTCGGAATGGTGCCACACATGTGTGGCTCTGTACTGCAGCAGGGCCGCTATTGCCGTCTATTGGGACCTATATGCGGCCGCATGTACGTCCCTGCAGATGGCTGTGTGAATGGACCCTAGGGAATAGTAAGCTTCGGGTTCTTCTACATGGACCGATTTGTAGTATAGCAAAGTGAGAAGTGTTGTTTGAACTTATGTTTTTGACACTTTAATTTCCCCCTTTATATCTATGCAGGTTTGTTTTAGTCTGTGAGTCTTAAAATTCCTCCAGCTGTGGGTCCTGCGTCGATATTCACGGAGACTTCGGCCTCTTATTGTGCAAACAATATCAGTTCCGACCCGTAATCCTTTTGTCATAGTCTCCACCAGTTTTCTGGCATGAACGCCCAGCCCGCTCCCTTGGGAAAACTGTTGGAGGAGCCATGGTGAATCCAGGGCCAAAGTATAGTAAAGCCGCTCACATGTCCCCATACAGTTTGCATTTTGTCATCACTGCATTTACTTGAGTAAAATGTGAGATGTGACTTTTCAGTTGGGGTGCGTTTACAAATGCAGCGCTAGGGTACAGGGGCGGACCTCGGCCTGATTGTGTATGCGTTTCTATGAAAACACAAGCGATCGGTAACCAAAACCCAGTGTCTTGCATTGTTTTAATGCAGGATACCAGGTTCTGGTTACCGATCGCATGCGTTTCCAAAACAGCGCATACTCTATCTGGGCAAGGACCGCTCCCGAAACCCTAACGTGTGACCGCACCCTCAGGGCGCGTTCACACGTTGCGCTTTGGTTGCCCTGTGACCCCTCGCAGCCTCCTGTGACCCCTCGCAGCCTCCTGTGACCCCTCGCAGCCCCCTGTGACCCCTCGCAGCCCCCTGTGACCCCTCGCAGCCTCCTGTGACCCCTCTCAGGCCGGTTACACATTCACAATTTCTTTTGCCATTTTTGAAACCAAAACCAGAGGTGGATCAGAAAGATTCGGGGGCCTCCCGTCCTCTCCAAAGAGCCCCCGTCAGCTTCAGGCTGGGGTTACGTGGCACATTATCGAACACATTGGGCAAAACACGTCATCACCTGCAGATTCGTGTTCTAAGCAGCAAGTGGCTTAAATATTCATAAAAAGATTGGGGTGAATTTATCAATGTGTCTCCCCCTGTCAGATTTATCGTCCCGTGTGTAACCCTCAGGGCGCGTTCACACGTTGCGCTTTGGTTGCGTTTTCATTGTGTTTTAAAACGCATTACAACAGCTGAGATGAGGTGATTTGCCTAACGCATTGTTATCGTGTGCGTTACCACATGTAAATAGTAATGTAATTAGGCAGATCCCCGCTCCTCAGCTGTTGTAATGCGTTTTAAAACACAATGAAAACGCAACCAAAGCGCAACGTGTGTTCTAGACGCTCTAAAATGTGTGAGACGATGTCACGCACCTTCCAATTTTTTGGGGGGGACTATATTTAGCCTCTTTTTGCAGAGAATGAACTAGTCAAAAAAGTGTCCAAAACAGGCGTGAAAGCGTTAATGTCGCTCGAGGCAATTCCGCTGGAGGAATCAATTCTTTTTTTCTTTAACCTGAATTGCCACTTTGTAACGGGCAGCAGAAGGCACTAGCAGGACATGGCTTAGGGTGAGGCCACATGTGGCGTTTTTAGTCGGAGACGTGGTGCATGCGCGGTGTCGCTCTGCGACCATCCATGTAGCCTCCATTTTCTAAGCAGCAGCAGCCTGATATTACTGGGGTGGGAGCTTGCGGGCTTTGGGCTTTTCCAACCCAATAATACCAGCCTGCAACCACACCAGTACATGGCAGCGGTGGTGGGTACCGGGGCGGTGGCAGCGGTGGTGGGTACCGGGGTGGTGGCAGCGGTGGTGGGTACCGGGGTGGTGGCAGCGCTGGGTACCGGGGGTGGTGGCAGCGCTGGGTACCGGGGGTGGTGGCAGCGGTGGGTACCGGGATGATGGCAGCGGTGGGTATCGGGATGATGGCAGCGGTGGGTATCGGGATGGTGGCAGCGGTGGGTACCGGGATGGTGGCAGCGGTGGGTAGCCTAATTACATTACTATTTAGATATGTTAACAGTATGGTAACGCATGCATTAACAATGCGTTAACACATGCGTTTTGTAAACGTTAACAGTAATGTAATTAGGCAAATCACCTCATCTCAGCTGTTGTAATGCGTTTTAAAACGCAATGAAAACGCAACCAAAGCGCAACGTGTGAACGCGCCCTCAGTGTAAAAAACTATGCAGGCTGATCATGGGTCCCTTTACACAGACCAAAAATTGTCCAGCTAGTTATCTGTAGTTTAGCTTTTTTTTAATCAAAGTTGCGCCTCGGTTTCGCTGAATTTGCAAGAAATAAAACTTAACCATATTTACAATGATGAAAAGGTATATTATTTTCCCTCTAGAAGAGTATTAAATGCACAAGTGATAATCCAACAATTGTTCCACAACTTTCAGATCATGATATAGTGTGAAGTTTAAAAAAAAATTGCATGAAAGTTTCCTACACTTTGTACGATTCCTATACAATTGTACATAATACAATATCTGTATTTGTGTATCACACTATAGCAGATGAAACGTGGAACGGTAACCGGCCTAGTTCCCAGTTCTGGATTGAAACTGTTAGGGCTGGTATGGGTGATAAATTGGGGATGTGGAGCAGTAATGTATGGACAAGTAGATGTGTATTTGTATGTGGCTTTTTTCACATACCTGGGCCCTATAGAAATGTATGAGATGTTACAGTATACATTTCTATCATCAGGTGTATTGAACAAGTGTGATGTGACGGTAGCTGAGCATTGGTCCTCTGTGCTGTGATATATGTAACTGCTCATAGTGCTTTAGTAGGAGGAGATATTGCAGCATTCAGAGTGCCAAGCAACTTGCTGATTATATACAACCGTGTCCAGGCATCTGCATTTAGTTGGCCAGAGTGAGTGTGCATGCCAGTCACAGGCACAGCGCTCAGAATTTTACATAAAATACTAAGTAGCATAAAAATACAATGAAGAAACACATTGATGGAAAAAGTTGCACATTGTGTAACAAATCAGTAGTCATTTGTAATCTATTCTAATTAGTTTCTGACAGCTAAGAGGTGTTGCTGAAGCCATATATTTTATATTAGACATTCATGCATGCAAGACCCGCAAAACACCAATGACATCACATCTTTTGTTTTCCAATCTGCCTTAGAAAATTGAAAACTGCAGTTTCATTAACTCCTCTGTACTGCCGCACATGTATAAAACATGAGACACCGTTACATGTATTTCTTAAGTCCAATAGAGAAGCTTATGGGAGACAACGTAATATCAAGAGCAAGCCTTCAATATAAAACAAAAAATTGGTAAAAATGTATGAATATGTTCATAAGAAAAAACTATTCTGGCTGCCTACAGCAATCCCAGTGTAACAATGATTTACTACAGGTCTTTTTACAAATGGAAGCTGTGATTAGTTCAGCATCATTTTGTTTTCCTAAATCCCTGCCATTGTTTGAAGTGCGTTTTTATATAACACTTTTGAGTTTCACGTAACATCTGGCTGCAGTGTGTGTCCTGAGCACAGTCTGTGAGCTCTTATCACACATGCAGTTTTTGTGGCACTTTTTATGCAACTTCTAGGCTAAGGCCGCGGTCACATGTTCCGCTAGCGTTGCGTTTATAACGCAACGATAGCGCACACCAGGCAGGCCGAGGTCCGCCCCCTGTGGGCTATTGTCGCGTTATGAACGCTAAGCTGGCTGAACATGTGACCGCGGCCTAAGGGTGATGCCACAAGTTGCGGTTTTGGTCCGTTTTTAAGCATGCATTTTCAGTCCATTTAGGGTGATGCCATACATGGCGTTTTGAACGCGTTTTTGGTCCAAGGCCATGATAACACTTTCCACTAGCATCACGTTCACGACGCTGGCGCACAGGGGGCGGGCAGAGACCTGCCTCCTGTGCGCCAGTGTCGCGTCATGTCGCTAGTGGAATGTGTGACCGCGGCCTAAAGCAGCAAATGATTCAAGGTGGGGCAAGAAGAAAAATGGTGCATTCGCATGTGGCGTTAACGCCTGCGTTTTGAAGAAGAAACTTGCCTAATTACGTTGCTATTAACATTTTTGTTTACAAAACAGAACCATTTGTTTTGTAAACACAAATGTTAACAGCAATGTAATTGGTCAAATAGCCTCTTCTCAGGTGTTTCATTGCGTTTCAAAAGCAACGTGTGAATGCACCCGGGTGTGAATAGGTTGGAGTGGATGCGGCCGTGATGCAAATTAGTATTTAGTTACAGTTTTTTGTTAACAGTACATTGCTAAATATTAAATTCGTTATGAATTATCAGCATAATTCCTGAAATTGATGTGGATGGCCGCGCCTTTGCCACTCTGTCTATTGACTCTCTAAGAGCCAGTACACATCCTGGTTATTTCTGCCGTTTTTATGATACATTAATGTGAGAAAATCGGGTTTGGAAACAACGTGGACATAAAGGAATATTTGCACCTGTTCTGTATGCTAAACCACAGGAAGGCCGCATTCACACACAGCATTTGTGTTGCATTTTGAAACACAGCGCAAAGGCTATGTTCACATGTGGCGTTTAACGTATGCATTTACAGAAGAAAGATTTATCTAATTAAATGGCTGTAAAAATTGGTGTTTACAGAACGCAACGTTAATGCAATGTTAAATCTCGTGTTAACAGTGCGTTAGCATATGCATTTGTTACCGTTTTGCTAATACATGTTACCATATGTTAACGGTTGCGTTTTGTAAATAAAAAGTATTAATAGCTGTTTAATTAGGGAAATCTTTCTTCTACTGGTGCAATCCATCTTGAAATGCATGCATTAAATGCCACATGTGACCTGGTGCAATCCATCTTGAAATGCATGCATTAAATGCCACATGTGACTAACGCATGCGTTTAAAAATGCATTGCAACATCTGCAGAGAGATTTGCCGAAAATGGCAAATTTTTAAAAAAAATTCAGCATTTTTTCTTTTTTGTAAATAAACGCAAAACTTATCAGCCACAATTTACAATTAAGTACAATATGTGGGGAAAAATCAATCTCGGAATCGTTTAGATAAGTAACAGTGTTCAAAAGTTAAAACCATATAAAGTGACGCATACATGATTAATGATTACATTAATCATTGTAAAATCATCTATTCTTTATTATGTAAATGAGGCTGGTCACATGGTCAGAGGCAGTGATGTCACCCCTGTTACCCCTCCCCTCTCCTCCCCCTGCTCATGTCTGTGTGTAATGTATAGTAAAGCATGGCTAGTGTGTGTGCTGCATCTGCTGACATGCTGCATCCTCCTAATATACAGGTGAGAGACACAGACATCATGTGGCTGTGCCTCCCACTCATGAATAGAGTGGACAGCTTGAATATGCTAATGCTTCATTGGACATTTCACAGGTCATTTGCATACAGCTTTAGGACCTCATTGCTTAGGTTTACAGGCATGTAGAGGGACAATGAAGGGATAGAGGCAATGCTCTCTAATGGCAGTTTATGAAAATATATTTAGTTTAGGGGGGTTATTTTGCATGACGGGTTCTCTTTAAGCTACACATTGGCTGCGTCCTTAAGGGGTTAAAAAGCTTAGTTTATTAACATATACTAGAAATCCAAATTTCATTATAAGCAATAAAATATTCTTGCACGGGACACCTGAAACAAAAGTGCGTTATAAATCGGGATTATGTTCAAACATTTTGTGTGAATTGCATGACGGGAAATCAAATGGCATGTAACAATAGAATAGAGCAAAGTATATGTGCTAGAAACGAAGCATACACTTTTTACCGCACCAAAATACACATCTGATTCCTCATCGATTTAAACACTATGCACCTGCCAACCAAACTGATTTGAAAACTATTCCAAACGGTATGCCAGTGCAGGGTTTTGCCCAACACCGGGGTTGGTCAGTGACATGCTATGTATGTAGAGATCACCGCTGATGACCTGTTTTATCCATGGATGAATGTGAGGAGTTGGCAGCTGCTTAGTTTCATATAAGGATAAAATTAAGTAGGGATCTAAACGGAACACATAGGTGAGTTAAGGCCACTGTAGTTTACGGCAACTTAATACTGACTTGAAACACATTGCTGAGGTCTTTCATCAGCCCAATTATTTCTATAGACAGTATGTGCAACAGTGACCTCTGCAGGAGGAATGTGGGAACTTTAACTTCCTAGCACCAGCTCAAACATTTGTAGTTCTTTGAATATTTCTAAACAAATTTTTACAGTGAGTGTTTTGATCTAAAATGCTAAAAATTCTAACAGCACAATATGTCATGTCATGTAACAGCACAATATGTCATAGTTACAAAAAACCCACACAGTTGGCCGTGAACTTTTTGGTACGATTTTTCTGCAGTAAATGTTGCACCAAATGTCACCACCATAAAATAATGTTGCAGTTTAGCACAGAAAAACATGCTGTAGATACTCATCAGTTTGAAAGGAATTGTCATTTTCTCTGGCATCGGTTACTAAGGAAAGCCCTTATTGGATAATGAGGCTGTCAGTCACTGGGGTGAACAGTGAAGCTCATTGACTGCAGATGAGGCACTCCATCTCCTTTGTGTTAGATGGAAGTGCTTATGTTACTGAATGTGTCCCTGGTTGCAGGAGATGAATGTAGAGTTCTTGATGGAAACAGCCTTTCTTTTACACTAAAACAAACAGAAAGGTGATGAGGTGAGTATCATTTTGTCAAAAAGTAATAATTTTAAAGTTCTCAAAATTGTTTGGGAAAAAAAAAACCTAGATAAGGCCGCATCCATCCTAGAGGGGGGGGGGGGGTGGGGGTGTGTGTGTGTGTATGTATGGCATGGCCCGTACACCATGCATCTCTATGGAGAGGGAACAACTACCAAAAAAACCCACATTCATTTTTAAAAAAGCCAGAAACGTAGGGACTCTAATAGCCCCGACTGTAAAAAACAAAGTATCGGAAAAGAATGGAATACAAAAGAATTTCTTACATGCACAAGGTTTTTTTCCTTGTACCCGCTGCAATGCATGCAAAATCTCAAAAAGCAGAGAGATAATTAAATCTTTTGGCCCGAGTACATGTCCAGAAAAATATAAGATAAAAAACCACATGAATTGCTCTACCAAAGGGGTCATATATTGCATTAAATGTCCCTGTAACAAACTATATGTGGGTCGAACCAAGAGGAAATTAAAAAATCGCATCAATGAACACAGACGAAATATTATAAAAGGGTCAGAAGAACACCCTCTATCGAAACACTACAAATTGTTCCACCAGAAGCAATTTGTGGGCTCCAAATTTTTCGCTATAGAAAAGGTGAACCCAAGTTGGAGGGGAGGAAATTACATCGCCCAGATGTCACGGACAGAAACCAAATGGATCTTCTCATTGGATTCATTAGCACCCGAAGGGCTAAACCAAGAAATAGAACTGTTTGCTTTTCTATAATGAATGCTTTGATACATATTTTAAAATCCTTTAAAATCCTTTGGATACATGATGCCCTTTGAATACAGCATACACGGTACCAGCGTATATATGTCGTTGTAGCGGCTATATAGAACACCGTTATTTTTAATGCATAAGTTAGTTACTATTTTAACTTTAAAGTTTTGAATAAAGTTTGTTTTTTTTTTTGTTACTATTTTAACTTTAAAGTTTTGAATAAAGTTTTTTTAAGTTAAAATAGTAACAAAAAAAAAAAAACAAACTTTATTCAAAACTTTAAAGTTAAAATAGTAACAAAAAAAATAAAAAAACTTTATTCAAAACTTTAATTTTTTTTATTACTATTTTAACTTTAGAGTTTTGAATAAAGTTTTTTTTTTTTTTGGATACTTACATAGACAGGCGAACGCTATATAAACACACTATATGCACAGTGACACAAATTCCCTGACAAAGAAGTCAGCAGCCTTCGAAACGCGTAGGAAGAAGTTTGTCTTTCTGGACTTACCGTACCGGGTGACGTCACCACACGGATTGCAATCAGAACTGTGTATGGAGCAGTAGCCACCGGCCGGGGCTCTACTCCACGTGCAAACACTAGCGATCCTCAAGTCTATGAACATCCAGTTTGGATTACCTGTGGAAAGAAACCTTTCTGGACAACTATAATCGTGGACTCTACCATATTTCCGGATTCCAGCACGAAAAGTGACTGTATCCACTTTAGACCAGGAGGTCCGGTTTCCACCATCACCAGGTATCCATTTATATTTAATAGCAAATTACCATCTAGACCCCAAAATACCACATCTTTTATATATACATGGTAGGAGGTTCGTGTATGGTGATATAGAAGGGATTGTTCACTTGTTAGAGTGCTTGGCGCAGGTACATTTTGTTTTATCTTGTTTTTAGTAGCTCCACTAGTTGGATCTATACTCAAGTTGGGGTGCAAGTCACCACCTTTGTTACCAGCGACTTCAGCCTATTGTCCAGTGTTTGCGCTGACTCATTCCTGTTATTTTTTCATGTCTGAACATCACGTTAACGGTTGCTTTTTGTAAATGCAAATGTTAACATCTGTTTTATTAGGCAAATCTCTCTCCAGCTGGTGGAATGCATTTTGAAACGCATGCGTTAGACGCAACGTGGGACTCCCCCATGAACACACATGGGGCGAACACTTGTTGCTTCTTTACAAATGCGTCTTGGTCAAATACTTAAGTGATTTTGTCCCAATAACAACACAATTCGCGCTGTTCCCATGTGCTGGATATGTTGCATTTTGAAGGCGCAATACCACAGTTGAGGAAAGGAAATTTACAAAACGCAATGTTGACACCTACGTTGACATTGCCTTTTGTAAATGCACATGTTAACAACAATGTAATTAGGCAAATCTCCTGAGCTGTTGTATTGCGTTTCAAGACGCAGTGTAAATGCCACGTGTGTGAACACAGCCTCAGTATGACGCAGCTAATCCCGCTGTAAGTATGTTATTGTGAACCAGGCCTGAAAGTTTCGGTAAAGAGACAACCACGGTGTTGATTTGGCCTCCTAGTCTGAGTATTTCCGAGATAAATGCACAACAGGACAGATTGTTTGGTATTATATTGTATGTGCACCTATATGTTCCTCCCTCCCGCTCCCCCTTCGGTATTGATCAGTAACTTGCCAGCCTTCATGCTAGAATTGATTTGTGTAATTGACACGCACAGAAGTGGCTATGAGGACCTGGTTTCCTTCAGTTTGGTGCTTGGACTAAGCTTTGCTTTTTTTTTTTTTTTTTCTTAATATAAGGTTTGACATTCCTAAATCCTCTTCTATCCAGAGCACCCTGTACATAGCGCTTTTCTATGTGGGTTGCTGTTAGGTTGATGTCTTTGTTTACTCCCTCCCCTCTCCTGCTTGTCCTGCACTGTTTTAGTCTTTATTCAGAGTCTCAGATTGTGTTTTTCCCAGCAATCACAGCTGCCATTCTAACACCAAGGAATGTGCTTGATGCTCTCTCCACCCCCTTGCACTTTACAGGGGTTTGCCGAGGACATGTGTGCTGTGCTGAATAACGGCTGGTGTTTTCAGAGGCTTTGTTTCATGGGAGCCTATCGGTTGCCCCATTTCTGTGCCGTGTGTGTGTGTAAAATAAAATATCCGTAGCTTGCAATGGAACAGGAAACCTGCAGTGATGTGGATACTCTTTACAGGAAACATTAAGTGATGTTAACATGTAGATAGAAGTAATCTGCTCCTCGTAGTGGAGCTGCTGGGATTTTACATTCATCTGTTTTCCAGAAATGAGTCAGTCGCTCTGTATTCTTAGGCCGAGCATGTGAGCTGTACTGTATTTTATATGCATGTTAATATTTGCTTTTCAAGTTTGTTTTTTGATTTTTTTTTTTTTTTCCGGCCTAGTTTAACTCCCAGACAACTTTAATATGTAGGCTGTGCAGTAGATGGGGCAAACACTACAGTCCATCTGGCAAGGCTGGAGCTTTGTAGGGACAGGTGGCAGAGAGATCCCAGCTGATAGCTTGTTATTTACTTACTTGCATGAAAATAGGATGTTGTGTGTTTTCAGGGCCTGGGAGTGTCTGCAGGGTCTTTGTCTTTGCCATGTTTTATCTGTGTAGCCTCAGCACATATGCTGGAACATGTGTAGAAAGATGCAGACGCATGCCAGGAGGCTGTACAGGATGTTCTGTTATGTTAGCATATTTGGTAGACTGAAGCTTTTTTGCTGTAATGCTATCCCCCCCCCCCCTCCTACCGATGAGCGTATTCATTGTTTGTGGTTAATCCTTTGATTATTTAAACTTGTCCCTCAACCGTCTCACTCCTCAATTTTTGTTTAACTCCTTTGTGTTTATCTAGTTTAGCTTAAATAAAGTTTGGGGAGTAAATGCGTATATAAATTATTAATATTAGGCCAGTGTCACAATGATACTTTGTATGACACAGGCCTATTTTTGCAACTTGCTCAGCAGAAGGATTCACATTTTCTGTGATCAGTCCGTGGTCACAGACAATAGAAGTAGAGTGCCACGGACCGATCACTCGGCTGGGGACTGAACTTGTGCATAATATTGATATCTGATGCACGAGTTCTTGTTTTCCCAATATGCAGCAGTGCCCTGTGAAACAAGAACTCTGTGCATCATATAGCAATATTATGCACAGGATTCAGTCCCCAGTGATAAGTCCGTGGCAGGGCACTTCTCACACCCGTGATCACAGACTGTGTGAGGGTCAAATGATTTAGGGTGATGGCACACGTGGCGTTTTGAACGCATTTTTGGCCCGTTTTTAAGCAGTTCGTCAAAAACAGTTTTTTTGAAAACGCATCCGTTTTTGACAGGTTTGACCAATTATCTTAATTCAAACTGGTCAAAAATGCATTCAGTTTTGGACGGACTGCTTAAAAACGGACCAAAAACGTGTTCACAATGCCATGTGTGCCATCACCCTTAAAGGGGTTTTGCCACAAAGGCAAGTTAGGCCCTATCCAATGGATAGGGCCTAACTTGCACACAATCCGTTTGTATTACGTTTCAAAACTCATCCAAAACTACAATGAAATGACACACCCACTGGAGCCAGTGATTGGCTGCATTGGTGACCATAACGGGATCTTCTAGAACCAATAATGGTGAAGACAGGGATGCTGGTAATGTTTACTGCTTGGGTAAACTGGTAAAATGTCGACTTCGCCACTACCTCCGATGATGGTCCCGGACGTGAAACAAAGCCTGAAATGTCACCTCAACATGAGAACTACAGCCATATGCTTAAATGTCAGGCATTTTTTTTCCTTTATGCCCGAGTGTCTTTGTGCTTTCCCGTTTCGTTTTTCCTTCCCTGTTGACAGACGAAAATTACAAACAAGCTAATTAGAAGATTATGTCATTTTTCAATGTTTCCGAGCTAGAAAATATAAAAAAAAATAACAATGTAAGGGTGTAAAGGTTAATTCACAGCTTGGTTGTGCCAGTCTAGTATAAGCGTGGTTTGCATGGGTTTAGGAGTTTTTTATGTTGCGTAGGAGCCATTGTTGACAAAAAGTGCTACAGTGTTTGTGGAGTTTGTACTGTTACCATTGTGTGAACAATGACATCCTGCTCTATAATAAATGTGTTTATTCACCTTCTGGGGAAATATGCAAGTATGTTTCCCAAGATAGGATAAGGAAAACCACGCCTCATTTGGTACCTTGTAAGGCAGCTCCCTTGACACCAAGCATGACTTTCTGGAAGCCTAATCTCATGATGCGGGATTAAAGCCAAACCAGTCTATCTATTCCAACTGTTTCGATGTGGTTGCATCTCTTCAGTACAGTGTAGGGAACTGGTTTGGCTGAGTGAGAGGTTATGGGTTTCATGCACCTTTCTTGACTAGGGATTTCATCCACCTTCAGCACTTGGTTAGTAATACCTCCAACTCTCCCACACACATGAATGCTCAGATGTTGGTTGGGGCGAGGGGGTTAGCCTACATACATGCAAAATATATTTGTCTGTGTGTTATTTTTTTTTTTTTTTTAATGGTGGTACATTGGACCCATACACATGGGAGGCTTTAGAAAACCAAATGCAAGGTCCTATTCCTGCCTGTGCCTTCCTATAGAAGTCTATAGGAATGTGAAAATACAGATGTCACACAGGTGTAATCTGTGTACTGTATGTATTTGCGGTTCAGTTTGTAGGTAACACAATGATGTGTTTCAATAGGTTTGACAAGGCAGTTAAATCAATTGACACTGTGTGTATATTATTATATAATATAACACAAACATGTGCAATTCTCAGGTTGCAAACAACAGATCTATGTAAATCAGTAAAATCCTCAGTGTGTATTCCATTGCTGAGTGATATATTCTTGTGTGTGCAGGTAGCCTGACATTGCTGCTGGAAATTATGGCGGTGACTTGTCTCCCATGGAAGTTAACATTCACCTTCTTAGTAGAAATGTTATTATAGTGTTCTAGAACACTTGTTAAATAAGTTTGAATGTCACAGGTTTGTGTACTACACTTCTGTGTGTTTTTGTGCTACTTTAGGAGACTGAAGAGGTTTTGTCCCATAACGTCGCACTTAGTTTATCATTTCTTCAACATCCGTGTCTGAATGGAGTGGGTTGCTACCCTCCAAAAAAAGAAAGTAAAATTAAGTAAAGACAAACGTATTATTTATTTACAAAAGTAATTTATGGTGAAAAAACCTAACATAATGTCAATCATACTCCCATCTACTAGTGTCCACTATACAGGTTTATTGTACATGCCCCATATAAATCCTTTATATGTAACCTGGGGCATATGGAGGTTTGTCTGTTCTTATTATGGAACCTCTAAATATCCACTAGGGAAATATACCATTGTAATATCCCACCAAAAAGATTCTACAAAGTGGCACAGTAGGAGCCCAGCACATTCTATGGATGCTGTATTATAAATCCATATAATGGCCATGTGCATGATTCTTCAGTTATTGATCCGGTGAAACAGCATGAAATGGAAAGTATTTAGGTCTCCTGCTATAAATCTGTTTCCAGTGTGTATGTACTCCAAGTATACAAAGTCTTGTCTTTGTAGGACTGTATAATAATGATTTAATAATCTATATATAGCACTAGCATATTCCGCAGCGCTTTACAACTAATAGGGGAAATGTACAAATAGTCGTATGGAACAATAGGGCCATGTGGGCCATTCTCACAAGAGCTTACAGTCTTAGGTCTGACGTCTCCCTGTCCTTTCACTCCTCTAACCTCATCTAAACTTTATATATTTTTAGGCAGGTTGTGTGAATAAATGAGGATTCAGTGTCTCCCTGCATGCACTGTCACAGATCCTGTAGAGAAAAAGTAATCTAAAAAAAATACTTTTCTATGAGCCATAAATCAGATTTGTCCCATCTGCAATAATCCGCAGAGACCTAATAGGAAAGTTGCAGGGAACCTATACCTGTTGAATTGGGGGCCGCAGCTGTTAGTGACGCGAGCAATGTGATGAATTGTCTAGGTGCTTTCCCTGTATGCAATGTGTGTGAAAAGTGACACCTATATTTATCACCCGCCTTTGTTGTTTGACTCTCCTCAGTGCCTGCGCAATAAACCTTCTCATCTCCTGGATGCTCCAAATCAATTGCTTTATAGAGAGAAGTTTCCTGGGATGTGGAGTATATAGATCTGTTTTCCGTAGCTGCAGTCAAATGGCATAAGCCGTGAATAACCATTTGCTTTTGAGAGTTGAAAGGGTGTACATGGCATGTCTGCTCCGGATAGGTTGCTTCTCCACCAACCTTTTGCCAGCATTTCTCTGCACAGACAAACTTGATGCCTGTGCTCTAAGTGTAGAGTGAAACGTCAGGAGTTTTCTGCCTGTGTAAACATTCTGTTCTCCCAGGGTTTACTGATGGAAATTAGGTCCTTCTGATGTATGTTATGTGTTGGTAGGGTTCTCATTCTGACTGTTAAGTGCTTGTCTGCTCTTGTAGGATGGGTCTGAGATCCTAAATTGGCAGTGTCTTGAAAGGGAAATGAAAGAAAAGATGGGCCTGATATCATGTGCTGCTATAGAACCTTCTTTTCTTGGGACTCAGGCTGTGGCCTGCAGGAACATCACTGAAACACACAGATAATGCTAAAGGTGCTGGGTTTCTAGCAGTCTTGTCAGTATAACTCTCAGGAACAAAGGTATGTCATTTTTATTTTGTTCTCTACAAGGTGCGCTGCTGTTTGTGGAACAATATTTTGTGTTTTGTAGAAGAAGTGCACTTTTATGCTGTGGCCTGCTGGGTAAGCATGCTTTTGTGTTGTGTGCTGTCTTTTCTTTGCTCCTATTTGATCTTTACTGATTCTTGCAATTAATGTCAACAGTTTACTTATTGGGACACTGGGATTAGTAGCAGAGATTGCAATAGCGAGGCTTATGTTTGATTATTATTACTTTTTTTTTATAGGCCTTAACTCGCCATAATTTTACTATAATTTCAGGTTATTGCATGATTTCAGCTTATCGCTATGTCTTTGCTTGGTTGTATATGACTAATGAATTACCTCATAGATATTTTTGTTCCTAACTAGTTCATCCAAAATAAAGGACATTTCTATATGGGGAGAGGTCATCCCAGTGATTGTTGTATGTATGTTCTGGATCATTGTTAAAGGGAACCTGTCACCAGGGACCTCATTTTCACTAAAGACAGATTGTTGCCTTTTCTAAGCAAGAGTGTTATAACCTACTCTTGCATCCTGACAAAATCCTGGGGTAGTCACAGGGGCTGGGCTTTGGTTTGGATGCATTTCAAAAAACATGTGACACGTCTGAGCTGCCATGCCTCCATCTTTGTGCTCTTGTACAGCTTGTCCCTCCCCCACTGATGTCAGGCTAACCAGGCTGTGACCTCTGAGAAGGAGCAGGGGGAGGAGCTGTACAATGAGTACAAAGGTGGGGGCTAAGCTATGAGGAGAGAGTAACACAGACAAGTCGCATGTTTTTTTAAATGCATCCAAACCAAAGTCCAGCCCCTGTGACTACCCCAGGATTTTGTCAGGGTGCAAGGTGAGTTATAACGCACAATTATATTGTGTAATAAAGTATCAAGCATGTTTATCCATTTAATCACTACATTTTTTTATTTTTTCTATTCTATGTTGCATACATGAAAATCACCGGCCATGCACAGGTGACATCGAAGTGTCTACAGACTCTTTGGCTTACAAAAAATGAAACCTAATAGAGCATGTCCAGGTGGATGAATATACTAGCCAATTTGCGTTTTGTCCATGGTGAACTCAAACATCATATGTTCGTAATATATGGAAGTGTGAATAAGCCCTAATTTAAAAAAAAAAAAAAATTTTTATGTCCCTTGTTGTCCAGATGTTTTGAGTATTTCTTTTGTGACAGACAGGGCACTTACTATACAACTAATCTGGCCTTAGTTTTAGTGAGGGGTCCTCTGTTTAGTCCCAGGGGTTGGGCTTTGGTTTTGATGCATTTCAAAAAACAAAACGTGACTTAATCTGTGCTTCAGACTCCTCAGCTCCCATCTTAGTGATTCTGTACTTCTTTTGAAGGGGATGTCTAGTCCAAAATGTATCAAAATACATTTTCCCATGGCAGTACAGCTCCAGCAGAGCTTTTGGTCTTTGGTGCTTAAAACATAATTCCAGTGAATAGGGAATGTTACCACTTGGCCATCAGTTTGGATATAGAGGTCACGTGCCACCTGTAACCCCAATAAAGTTGGGAACACACAGTGAGTTTGCATGGGTAAGGTTAGTCACCAGCAGCTAATCAATCCATTGTGAACTGAATGTTTGCCCTTAACCTTAAAGGGGTTGCAGGTGGCAAGTGACCGCTGCAGCCAATTTAATTCCCATCCACGTTCTGCATCAATAATGTCCCGCTCATAGTGAGCTGTGCTTAGAATCCGCACAAAAAAATAATAAAGAAGTTATACGTAAATTGGTCCTTGCCTATGGTACAGAACAGCGCCTCTTGTCATTGCTGGCATTTGTTGATACACAAAGGCTCCGTGGTGACATTGACTTTCCACTACAGTCTAATGCAGGCCGCAGCCACAAGCTGAGCCTCTGTACAACACAAGGGAGGCGCCATGCTGCACTGGAATGAAGGACTGAGATGACTATAACCTTTTATTTTTTTCACCACCTAGGGCCAATTGTAAAAACCTGGACAACTCCTTTAAGCTGTAGATTTTAACTATTATAATGCAAAAGCATTCTTTAGGAATCCTAATAAGGTAGAGGCAACCTTTAGGGTGCAGTTACCACTGAGGTGTTATAAAGAAACTTGGGTACAATATATAGCCCCCTCTCTTCACCCAACAGTAAAAAAAAAAATTTGGATGGAAAGAAAAGCCATAAAAAATATGTTGAGACAACTTTGAACAGATGTCACATTAACTTAATGTACTGAACAAAAAAACTATAGCTTCTCTGATTTGCTCATTTTATTACACCTGCTCAGAGGAGGAGTAATATGAATTGTGTGGGTGTACCTCGAGAAATAGTGGGTGCAAGTAAGGACTAGTCTTCACACCCCAAGAATATTAAAAATAAGTTATCAAAGAACTCCTTTGGTGTAATGCCAAGTGAGAATGTATTGATATCCATACGGTTTCAGCCGATAACTCTCGTTATCACAGAGAAGTTTCCGTCTTTTGGCTGCCTCCACCAACTTGCGGAGTTGAGTACCTGGAGTGTTGTTCTTTCTGTTGTGTGAACTCTTCTCAGGTTAGGGTGACGGACAGTTGTTGTGGTTTGTTGATTAAGTTCTTCTATTTCCGCGTGAAGATTAAATCAAAAGCGCATTTATTCAGGATGGATTCAAACTGTTTAGATTGTTGTGTAAGATGGTTAGTCTTAAAGGAAACCTACCAACACGATTCTACCTATAAAGGTAGAACGGATGGTAGGTGGGTGTATGGGACGTGAGGATAGCCCTTTTATAGAGCTAATCCTCACGTCCCCGCTATCTTTTAAAAATCTTTAATACCCTAATATGTAAATTTTGTAAAGCGGCTACTGGGGCGTGGAGTAGCCAGACTTCTTCGGAGCGTAGTTCCTTGTAGCAGCATGCCCTCGTCCGAGAAGCCGGCGTTCTGCGCAGCCACTGCTCCGGAGCTACTGCGCACGTGCAGAACTCTGGCTTCTCAGACGAGGACGCGCAGCTACGAGGAGCTGCGCAACAAAGATGTCAGGGTCAGAGGAGAAAAGAGGCTACTGGGGCATGGTGTAGCCGCACTGTGTTGCCTCATGTTCATTTACTCCACGCCCCAGTAGCCGCTTTATAAAATTTACATATTAGGGTCTTAAAGATTTTAAAGAGATAGCGGGAACGTGAGGATTATCTCTAAAAAGGCCTATCCTCGCGTCCCATACATCTACCTACCACCCCTTCTACTTTTATAGGTAAAATCGTGGTGGTAGGTTCCCTTTAATGGTATCCGTAATGCTTTTGGTATCCTATCCTTTCAATGTAAAACTCTGGTCCGTTCATTTTTGTTTTGTGTGTTTTTTTTTTTGTTTGTTTTTTTTTTTTGTTTGTTTTTTTTTTAAATTCATGGCTTAAAATGGAATTTGGTTCATTTATGGATTTGTTATTAGGCCTGGGGTAGTGTCACCAGATAATACAGGCATGTTTGGCGTCCTATCAGTGTATTACAGTCCATGGGCATCTATCATGCCCGGCACTCATTTATTAGTTTCACTAAGACAAAGTATTTAGATCAGTTCTTCACTATTTTCACTGGCTTTTAGAAGCTTAATGATGATGGCTCCCTCACACCCACAATGTCTTCTGTTGGTATATTCATTCTTCCTTTGACCTAGAGAATCAAGAATGAATGAAAGTCTTTCACAATCCCCATCCACAACTAATAGTCATTCAAGGACTGAATCCGTGTGATAACCATTACAGCAGCGTCTTGTGACGACATAAGGTAATAAGCGCTCAGTCCACAAGTTTCAGTGCGAAGAATCTTCCTGGATCCAAGAGTGACTCATTTATACAAACCGAGCAAATATTTTCATTTTTTTCCCTTTGTTTTCCCCTTCCATAGGGGCAGTGATGGCAAAGTTAATTATTGCTTTTGCTTAGCAAACTATAATTACACATTAAAATGATACTTCTAATAGCTGCATCATTTCACATTCCCGTCTTGTGTGTTTTCACACTAATCTTGTTAGATTTATGTGATTCCCATGGTTCGCATACCTGTATAACTGTAATGGCAGTGATTCCCACCCACCTACTCGCTGTGAAGCTAATTTTATCTGTCGGTGATCAAAACTACAATTCCCAGCATGCTCTGAGAGCCACAGACCTGGGTAATGTGGTTGTGAAACAGCTGGGGGGTCACATGTTTGGAGTCCACTGGGATGTGTGATGCATACTCCGTAGCGTGTGGAGGATTCGGGATAGGGATATTCTGTGAATGGGATTTGGCATGTTAGATTTTTTTTCTTTTAGGAAGATAGTCCTGTTTAAATGGAATTTTATGGGTGACTGCTCATTAACTCCCCATTTCCACTAGAAAGGTTTGGGAGCATCTGATACTATTTTTTCCAGTGCATATAGAAGAAAGTAGGTGCAATGAGCACTAAAAAAAAAAACTCTTGTTTTAAAAAGCTCTGGTCTTACAAGTGAGGCTGCAGTCACACATTGCAGTGCCGTGTTTACATGCAAAACCCTGGGTGCTTGTTGAAAATTGCATGCGTTTCACTGGAAACCCAGAAGATGCAGTCAGGCCCGGGCACGTGCATTGTGTTTCTAAGCCATTTGTGACCGCACCCAGAGAGCCAGTTCACATCTCCGTTAGGTCAACTATTATCGCGAGGCAAAACCTGATGTGATCGAACACAGAGAACAGGTGGAAGTCTTTCCATACTACCTTTTCTAGTTACATGTACCACTTCTTTGCAGTAAACCTTTCTTGATGATTCTTATCAGAGAGATTTGGATGGAATATGCACCTGTGTGACATCACATGATTGGGGATATAATAAACCGTGCACTTTTGACATCACATGACTAGAGATATAACAAGCCGTGCACTTATGTGACATCACATGATCAGGGATATAATGAGCCGTGCACCTAAGTGACCAGGGACTGGTTCATATCCACAGGAAGTAAACCATGAAGCTTCCTATAGAACGCCAGCATGCAGAGATCTAGAAAACAGCGAGGGATTGATACAAAAAGTATATTCGGAAAATTGTATGAATAAACAGTATACATTATTTGCTGATAGTGGACATTGCTCGCACTGATTCTGTATGGCTATAAAATGTCCCCATTAGTTTTGTTCTAGAACCAATATTTGCTCCGTACCAGGATGTGATTGTCATGTTGTGGCACATGTCACCCTAACCTTGTATGCTTGGATTGGTTTATTGGTCGGTTTCATAATTTTATTGTATAGAGGATCTGTCAACTCTCCTGACATGTCTGTATTCGTAATTACGTTCTACTATTTTCTGTGAGCATCTATTCTTAATAATTCTTCCATTGTTCTATTCCCCATGGGATTCCATCTATAAATTCATGAATAAGATCAGTATCGAGTCCTATATGATCCCTCGTCATGTGGCTATTTGGCAGGGCCCATAATTACACCATGTGGCGGGCAACGTAGTACCCCCACCCCCCGACTGGACACTCCGATGTCAATTTATACATAAATTGGTAGGAGGAAGAGCAGAAGGACAACACAACAAAGACTTCTAGCAAAGGATGCTAACACGCCGTTAAGAATACGTGTATTTACTTTAATCATCTCCTATCCAAAGTTTCTTGGGAGAGGGGGTTGGAGGCAGCAGGACTGGGTGAAGGGTTACTTGATTGTAAAGTAAAGCTTCTGTATTGTCTGGTGGTGCAGGCAGAGCGTTAGCCATTTCCCCCTTGTGTCCTTTCCATGTTAGAGGGCTTTCCTATGACTTGTTTCCATGGTGATGTTGTGCATTTCATGCCGTTTTGTTTAGTGGAAATCCTATAGATGTGAGTGACATGCTCTTTATTAGTAGCATACATTTGCTCAGTGGCTGCACATTTATTTATTTTTAATATCATCTACAAGAAAGCAAGTAAGGCTTCCAATGCCGACTCTTTTTATAGTAATAACACTTCTAAATTGAACGCTGTGTTTCTATCACTGGGCTGTAAGTGCTGATGACTATTCTCCTATTCAGGAATCCTTGTTATAGGCGTGTCTAGGTACAGTATGTAGGCCTGGCTAGTAAATTCGTTCTCTAGTGGAGTTTTCCCCTTTCCTATCAAGTGCTGTGGATTTGAGCATTTGCGAGTGACTTTCTTCTGTGAGGAATAAAGCAGCAGCTTTCGAGTGGGAGAGATGTCATCAGGACCTGTGCTGTCCGCTCCAGTCTTGTGGATGAGGCTGTGTCTGCAGATTGTGCATGGATTTCTGCAGACCACAGCTGAATGTGTCTGCAACAGAACTGCCATGTACGAGTATAACCTACAGAAAGAGAACATAAGCTAAGGATGCATGTGTATGAAGAAGTTAGATGGAGTAGTTGGCTGAGGATTCACTGACATATTCACGTGTATTATCCTTATGACTGTGTCTCAGTATAGACAAATGTATGAAGAGCAGAACATTTTAGTTTTTAATACGGAAGACAGAATAATACGTAGAATAAAGTTGTATCCAGGTTAGTGAGAGGTCAGGAGAAAAAGCAACATCGTAAACACGATCTTTATTAAATTTAATGCAAGCAAAATTGTAAAATTTTACGTCACAATGATCAATCTCTGTGTCACTTTTCAGAAACTATTTTTGTGGAATTATTACATACTTTACTATATCAAGGCAATATGCGCCTGAACCAGGGAATTACTATTGTAAAATGAGATTACATTCCGATGAAGACCTAACATGATAAATTTGCCAAATATATGCTTATCCGTAATTGAAAAAAAATAATCGCTATTAAAGGGTGTTTCCCGTATCCACAGAATTGGGGATAACAATGTGATTGGTGAGGGTTTGACTGCTGCCTACGAGGGCATGAGAGACCCCAGCTTTGTCCTCAGCAAATTTTGGAACAGGGCTGCACTTCAGTCATTTAGTGAAAGCAGAAACCTTGTTCATGTGATTGTTTGGGTCCCCCCTTAATTCTATTTAGAGGGAACCTGTCAATGGTATTGGGACATTGTGGTTGATCAGCAACTTGGTGTCCCAGAAAACCCTTTACTTCCTTTGTCCTGGGCTTAGATTAAAAAGACCTGCCTACCGTGAGCTGGTTTATTGGCAGAGCTGCCCTGGTCTGTGCAGTAGTTCACATAAGCCTAACCCTAACATTGTACCCCGGTACAAGGTGCATTCTGGTTGCTTTTTGTAACATTAAGCACCTTTAATGCCATATAAAGTAGAAGGCTTGTTCATGTCATTTGTGTGTCTAACACCATAGTTATCTCTTGCTAACACTGTGTAGTATTCATTTTCTGTGTGTGTGATAAAACTGCTGAGGACTGCACTGATTTATCTTTTCTCTCTCAAAACCTTCCAGATCTCTAATGCAAATGTATTTGATTATCCATATAACGAAAACTTTGCAGAGCCGCATCTGCCTTGTCAGCAATTGTTATGTGAACTGTTCTGTATTTGCTCCCAGTGTTCTTCTCCTGATACATCTGTGCTCCCCATAGGGTTGTGTGTGTGTGTGTGTGTGATGCCTTTTTGAGAGATTGCGTCTTGAGTTGGCGAGATTTTGTGTTGAGTTCTAGTAAAAGTGAAATATAGCGCTGCGCTGTTGCTTCTGGCTCTTTCAGTGTTTATAAAACTGGAGCGGTAATTGAATGTTGAAGTTTTCCAATTCACCACTTTAGTGTGACCAGCGAAACGCACCAACTACTGCAACATGATGTAATATCGTCTGCATAATGAATAGTCAGAATAATTCAAAATTGGTCAAAAAGTATGATATATAGATATGTGTGATATAAAATCTCTAATATATAATGCTGAGTGTATGTATCTCCCCTAAGGGAATCTGCACCGTCGCGTTTACAATCGGCAAAATTTGCACAGCCGTTCCTGTGACTCGGAGGATGTCATAGACCAGGTTTTGAGTCCAAATGTTCGCCCTGTGCTTTCCCAAATACGCCTATTAACCACCATCTGCAGGAGCCATTGTCTGCTGGCTGTTGTGGCAGTAAGCAACCAATTACAGCTCAGTTTCTATTTTGCCACAGGTCATTAATATGAGCTCTGAGCTTTGATAGGCAATGGGGGACATGTATCACGTTTATTGCTTCCTTTTTTTTTGTGACTTTTTTCAGTTTGTGACCTTTTAGGCGCAGAATCAAGCAGCGCACCAAAATTATCTGCCTCCAGGATGGTAATGCATTGTGTCATATTTATCTTTGTTGCCCAGATGTTTTTTCAACACGGAGCATGCTAGACCCAGACTTACTTTTTGTAAACTACTACTACTACTAATGTCCCAAAAGTGAGACTAAAGAGGTAACTCGTCACATGTATCACAAAGGGGAAAAACTTAAGATACATTGCGATGATTAAGTAGGCCGACTTCAGGAAACTTGAAAAAGCTTATTTGTTAGGTACATAATACCAATAGAGGTGTATAGGACGTAAAGATTCCAAATCAATAAATCATACTCATTGCTACTTACTTCAATGAAATCTTTATACAAACTTTATTAACATTAAGTATGGCCATCAAAAAATAAACAATTAAAAAGGGAGGAAGCGACAGCGAAGCGTACGTCGGGGTGCTGTGGCAGTGGTCGTGACTCATTGGTTTAAATTTTGGTATTATGCAACACCCGGGTGGGTAATATGCTTGTTTACAACCGAAATTGGGTATACTGTGATCATTGACATTTGTGCATTTGATAATGCCCGTTACGCATTGAAAGACTGGTGACCATCACCACACTGTTGTTCTTGTGGATTTTACTAGATGTTTTTAATTGTTTATTTTTTGATGGCCATACTTAATGTTACTAAAGTTTGTATAAAGATTTCATTGACGTAAGTAGTAATGAGTATGATTTATTGATTAGGAATCTTTAGGTCCTATACACCTCTATTGGTATTATATGTTTTGTATTGGTAATAGGAGCTGTTTACCTAGTATTGGGTTTTATTTTTTTGGTATTTATTATTTGTTAGGTAATACTGATAGAGAGATGGAGTTAGAAAATATTTTTTGTGAATCCATTCTATTTAGTTATAGCTAAGACTAGCTCTTTACTATCCAGGGCAACGCTAGGGGCTACAGCTAGTATATTTGTGTGTGTGTGTGTGTGTGTGTGTGTGTGTGTGTGTGTATATATATAATATGTATGTGTTCGTTCTGGTTTTCTGTTAGAGTTTTTAAAGCCAAAAAGCAGGTGCGGATAATAAAGGGTTACAAAAGATAATTGAGAGTTGCTCTTAACCCTTTCACGACCCATGATGTAATAGCATGTCACGGGTCCTCTGCGGGTGCATGGAGAGGGCTCATGGGCCGATCTCTCTTCATAGTCGTTAAGTCTTTGCTGCATATCGCAGCAAACATATAGGGTGATGGCACACGTGGCGTTTTGAACGCATTTTTTGGCCTGTTTTTAAGCAGTCCGTCAAACGCATGTGTTTTTTTAATGGACTGCTTAAAAACGGGCCAAAAACGCGTTCAAAATGGCACGTGTGTCATCAGTTTTACAGGTAACACCCACTATCGGTGCTAGCCCGCACATCGTCGCCAGCAAAGCTGCAGGCGGCTTCAAAAATATGGCTGTGCATGGGCGCCGTCATCTTACTGGAGTTCGTTGCTCCGCGTTGCCAAGACAGCCTCGGGTCTTCCGAAGAGCCTAGGCTGTCTCGTTTTGCATATTGTAATGAATGATTAGGAAAATCATACAGTAGTATGGCAGTATATGGTAGGATCAATCGGATAACCTAGGGTTGAAGTATCCTAGGGAGTCTGAAAAATAGTAAAAGTAAAAATGAAAAAAAGTTAAAAAAAAAAAAAAGTGTTAAAAAACCCCCATAAAAATTCAAATCACCCCCCCCTTTCCCTAGAACGGATATAAATAAACAGTAAAATGACAAAACAAAAAAGGGTGAGGTCTTTAAAGGGTTAATTTTCACTCTGTTGCTGGTCAAAATGTACATCTGGAAACCTGGCAGTGTGCATTTGAAACGCAATACACCATCTCTACACAGCCGTTGTATAGCATTTTGAAAGGCAGTGTGAATGCCTGAATGCCAGTCATTGGGCTTTAGACCAGAGCTAGTGTGCTAGTATACACTCTCAATACATCTAGTGATGATCCATGAAAAACTGATGTCCTCCATGTGTATGAACCCATGTTCTGTACATACAGGTTCTGTCTAATGAAATGTACCAAATGAATGCATAATTATGTGAATAACAGAAATAAAAACCTAGAATACTGATATTTGTGCAAAGGGCTGGGGAAACACTTCTGTTTTTGCGGTACTACTGATTGATTTCAACTGTAGTTTGACAGCTGCAGTACACAAGATTGCAGGTTGCAAACAACTCAATTTATTGCTTTGGACTGTAGCTGATGCTCGACAGTTAAAATCAATTTGTAGTACTAGAAAGCGTTTGTCTATCCTTGGCCTAAGGGTTCGGTCACACGTGGCATTTGCTTTGTCTATAGAAACGCAATGCAAACGCCTGGTGCTAGGCCCGATTGCATCTGTGTTTCACTGTGAATGCAGATGCGATTGGGCCAAGCCCCAAGCATTTGCATTGCGTTTACTTGTTCCATTTCAATTGTGTTTAGAATCTCATTCCAATTGTAACTGGGAGTGGCTTGGCCCGATATTTAAGTTTGAATTGCGTTTGGAAACTCAACTCGAGCATGAGGAGTTTTTCCCGATTGCAGAGGTGTTTACACTTGAAGACTTTGTTCTTGATCCCAATTGCAAGTGTTTAGGTCTAAACAAATATGAGACTGAGAGGAGACCTTTCCCACTGCCCTTGAATTTCGTTTCTAATTGCAATTTAAATGCTGCACATGAATGCGGCCAGAGGCTTCGCAAAAGCACGGGGCAGCTGCCACAAGAGTGCACTTATGTCAAATAACCAAATGGCATACATTCACTATTTACATATAGTAGATAATAATCTTTATTTTCTTTCACAGGTTTAGACTCTGAAAGAAGTATTTGCTCGGAGTAGAACAACGTGTGAAAAAGCTGCGGGATTTGGGAATTCGGGTGGGGAAACTGGAGAAAGGAGAATGGAGCTTCAGACTCTACAGGAGGCCCTTAAAGTGGAAATTCAAGTTCACCAGGTAAGAACTCTTCTCCATATATCATTGGTAACCAAAGATGAATTCGGGTCCACTGCAAACTGGTATATTTAGAGTAGGAAAGAAACAATAGACGCCAATCCTCTTGCTGTTAAAGGGGTTGTACTAACTATTTAAGTTTCGCTCTGCCCACCGGATACTGGATAATAAGCTGATCAATGAGGGTCCATCACCTGGAACCCTAACCAAACAATAGAATGGGACCCTCAGCAGGGTGGAGAATGTGGTACCATACTCGCTGATTCTGCTCCTCCATTCAATACTATGGTTTTGCCAGACATTGCTGAGCTTAGAGTTGCTATGGCATCTCTGGGGTCCGATCGGAACCCCAGAGATGCCTGAAGGCAGTGCCTTTAAGATGGCGTCTGCGACATCATCTTAAAGGCACAGTGTCAGCCTATGCAAGTGCATTAGCTGACACTGCTAATACCCTGCAATACATAAGATGATTGCTTGTTCATGTCCCATGGTGGAAAGAGTCAAAAAGTAAAAAAAAAAAAAAAAATGTTTTTCGATAAAAAAATAAGTTTATAAATCGCTAAAAATGCCCATAAGCCCCAAAACATATAAAGAGACATATAATGCTCAAAAAAGTCTAAATCATAACACAAACCGCACATATATAGTATCACCGCATCCGTAACAACCCGTAGAATAACATTAAATAACTATTGAGTCCGTACAATAAACGCAGTTTAAAAACCGCCAAAAATTATGATTTTTACCTATTGAATCCCACAAAAAATACAATAAAAAGTGACCAACAAAACATATGTACTCCAGAATGATACTGTTGCAAAGTACAACATGTCCCGCAAAAACAAGTCATCAACCAGCTCTGTAGCCAAAAAAGTAAAAATGTTATGCCACTTGGAAGATGGCGATGCAAAAATGATAGATTTTCCCCCACATTAGGGTTTTATTTGGCAAAGAAAACATATTCATGTCTGGTATCCCCGTAATTGTATTGACCCATAGAATAAAGATAACATGACTATTGGGCTATACGGTGAACACGTAAAAAAAAAAACTAAAAAATCCAGTACAGAATTGATGCTTTTCTACTCATGACCTCAAAAAAAGTTCCTAAATTTTCAACAATAGGGGATATCAACCTCAAAATGGTAAAACTGGGAAAAACATCTCGTCCCGCAAAAATGCCGTCACATGGCCCCAATAACGAAAAAGCGAAAATTTTATAGCCTGCAAAATGGGCCAATGAGGAAACTAAAATCCTGCCAGCTGCAGTTCCCTCTTTCCTTTCTGCGCCTCGCCGTGCCCCCATAAAACAAGTAACTGCCACATGTGGGGGGTCTCTGCACTCCGGAGAAATTTCATAACAAATTGGTGGGTTTTCTTTTTTTATCTTTTGGAAATGTGTAAATTTTAGGGCTAAATGAATGTATAACCGACAAAATTTGACCATTCTAAATTTCACCTTCATTTTGATTCAATTACTATGAAGATCTCAAAGGGTTAACAATCTTGCTAAAAGCTGTTTCTGATAGATTGAGGGGGAAAGATTTTAAAAATGGGTTGATTATATAGGGGGTTTAAATGCTAAATATGTAAAATTTCATTTAAAACAGTATTTATCCGCAAAATAGTCAATTCTGAAAATAGGGAAAATAGATAATCAATTTTTAAGCCGCGTGACGTCAAAATAAATTATCCAGACATTTCAAAAATTATGAAAATGTAAAGTAGACAAATGGAAAATGTTATTCAGCAATTTATTTAGGTGGTAAATCTGTCTGCCTGAAAACGCAGTGATTTTGAATTTTGAAAATGGCAAATTTTTAAAAAAAATTCAGCATTTTTTCTTTTTTGTAAATAAACGCAAAACTTATCAGCCACAATTTACAATTAAGTACAATATGTGGGGAAAAATCAATCTCGGAATCGTTTAGATAAGTAACAGTGTTCAAAAGTTAAAACCATATAAAGTGACGCATACATGATTAATGATTACATTAATCATTGTAAAATCATCTATTCTTTATTATGTAAATGAGGCTGGTCACATGGTCAGAGGCAGTGATGTCACCCCTGTTACCCCTCCCCTCTCCTCCCCCTGCTCATGTCTGTGTGTAATGTATAGTAAAGCATGGCTAGTGTGTGTGCTGCATCTGCTGACATGCTGCATCCTCCTAATATACAGGTGAGAGACACAGACATCAGCTACACATGAATCTGACATGTTCTGCTGTAACATGGCTGCATCCTGAAGCTGCTGTATCTCTCCTCTATATACACACACGCATGCACACACAGGCTGCAGGGGGCGTGGTCACCAGCACCAGGAAGCACATCATTATACAGCCACACATCATTATACAGCCTCACATCATTATACAGGCTGTCAGTCATGCACTGGGGGTGTGGCTGTGCCTCCCACTCATGAATAGAGTGGACAGCTTGAATATGCTAATGCTTCATTGGACATTTCACAGGTCATTTGCATACAGCTTTAGGACCTCATTGCTTAGGTTTACAGGCATGTAGAGGGACAATAAAGGGATAGAGACAATGCTCTCTAATGGCAGTTTATGAAAATATATTTAGTTTAGGGGGGTTATTTTGCATGACGGGTTCTCTTTAAGCTACAAAATGGCTGCGTCCTTAAGGGGTTAAAAAGCTTAGTTTATTAACATATACTAGAAATCCAAATTTCATTATAAGCAATAAAATATTCTTGCACGGGACACCTGAAACAAAAGTGCGTTATAAATCGGGATTATGTTCAAACATTTTGTGTGAATTGCATGACGGGAAATCAAATGGCATGTAACAATAGAATAGAGCAAAGTATATGTGCTAGAAACGAAGCATACACTTTTTACCGCACCAAAATACACATCTGATTCCTCATCGATTTAAACACTATGCACCTGCCAACCAAACTGATTTGAAAACTATTCCAAACGGTATGCCAGTGCAGGGTTTTGCCCAACACCGGGGTTGGTCAGTGACATGCTATGTATGTAGAGATCACCGCTGATGACCTGTTTTATCCATGGATGAATGTGAGGAGTTGGCAGCTGCTTAGTTTCATATAAGGATAAAATTAAGTAGGGATCTAAACGGAACACATAGGTGAGTTAAGGCCACTGTAGTTTACGGCAACTTAATACTGACTTGAAACACATTGCTGAGGTCTTTCATCAGCCCAATTATTTCTATAGACAGTATGTGCAACAGTGACCCCTGCAGGAGGAATGTGGGAACTTTAACTTCCTAGCACCAGCTCAAACATTTGTAGTTCTTAGAATATTTCTAAACAAATTTTTACAGTGAGTGTTTTGATCTAAAATGCTAAAAATTCTAACAGCACAATATGTCATGTCATGTAACAGCACAATATGTCATAGTTACAAAAAACCCACACAGTTGGCCGTGAACTTTTTGGTACGATTTTTCTGCAGTAAATGTTGCACCAAATGTCACCACCATAAAATAATGTTGCAGTTTAGCACAGAAAAACATGCTGTAGATACTCATCAGTTTGAAAGGAATTGTCATTTTCTCTGGCATCGGTTACTAAGGAAAGCCCTTATTGGATAATGAGGCTGTCAGTCACTGGGGTGAACAGTGAAGCTCATTGACTGCAGATGAGGCACTCCATCTCCTTTGTGTTAGATGGAAGTGCTTATGTTACTGAATGTGTCCCTGGTTGCAGGAGATGAATGTAGAGTTCTTGATGGAAACAGCCTTTCTTTTACACTAAAACAAACAGAAAGGTGATGAGGTGAGTATCATTTTGTCAAAAAGTAATAATTTTAAAGTTCTCAAAATTGTTTGGGAAAAAAAAAACCTAGATAAGGCCGCATCCATCCTAGAGTGGGGGTGGGGGTGGGGGTGTGTGTGTGTGTATGTATGGCATGGCCCGTACACCATGCATCTCTATGGAGAGGGGAGGGGTCACACATTCTCCTCTCCATCGCGATGGACGTATATCCGCCCGGCTACAGCCCGATAGGCATACGTTCGGGTAAATTTAGCCCAACATGGTAAAAGGATTTTTGTTTGAAATCTGTGATCCGAGGTCTAGCTACAAAAGCAAAAATGCAATGCTGGGTACAGGGCATTTTTATAAATCTTCAAGCTTGGTGATTAAGCTCCAGCTGTAACTCTGGATCTCAAAGCTCGTATTTTAAGTGAGGCTCTTTTACTAGGATCATTGTGGTCAAATAAGTCTTTAAATATAAATAAATTATATAAATGAACATCAAAAAATCAGGAAGTCATGGTGGAACCTTCTTAAGATGCAAAATAAAATATTTAATATCTAGGTTAATCTGAGCTTAGTATCATTCAGAAAAGCTGCACATTTGCTTCAGCCGGTCTGCTTGATTTTGGTTTTGTTCTGGTTTGGCCTACAGTTCATTTTAGTTTTATCTCCTAGTGTATGGTAGTGTTTTTATGTACAGTTTTTATCAAGCAGTTGACACTTGAATCCCAAAACAATCAGCTATGCCGAAAAATATTTGAGTGGCAAAAAGACGATTGGTCCCGGTTTTGGGCCCTCACGATCTGATACTCAAAACCTATTTAGAGGTAACGTCATCGGTACAATGCAGACTACAGTACAGCTGTCACCGAAAACCTCATAAGTCAACTGTACACAGAATAACCTGATTGGAAACACTGCTGCTCAAATAAAGAAAAAATGTAATTTAAAAAAAAATATTTACTTTAAAAAGTAAAATTCTGTAAAAAATAATTGCAGCCCATGTATATTTATCGAAGTTGTTAACAGTATTGAAATGGTATAATATTTTCTTCTCACTTTTCAGAAATTGGTTGCTCAAATGAAGCAAGATCCACAGGTAAAATTTCACTATTTCTCTCAACTTCTATCACCGCTTTTGTAGTACACTTTAGTGTTTATCCAGATACAGCATTAAGTTTTTTTTTTTAATTAAATTTTATGGTTTGAGAGTTGTTGTCAATTTCACATACAAAATATTTAACAGTTCACATGCACTTTTAGGACTCCAAATCTACTTGCCTTTGAAAATGCTGGGGGCAGATTTATCAGAAGTGTTTAAAGGAAACCTATCATCACTTACTCATAGAACCAGGCGCCGTGACTCAAAAAAATTGTTTTATATTTATAATACATGGCCTATAAACGGCCGAAAAACGCCATGTGTGACATCACCCTTATAGAGCAGGTCCTATTCAGCTATCCTATTTGTGGCTCTTTCAGTCCTTTTTACTGTCATTGGCTCTTTAGTGGACCTGATGACGCACAGGCCTACAACAAAAACTGTATACATTTGTATGCAGGTAGTCCAAGTTTCAAACTGTCTAAATTTGCATATGTGCTACAATTTTGACACATTTGCATAATTGATGTCGCGGGCCCCTTTTGGCATACTAATCATAAATGTGTTGAGATATATTTATTAAAATTTTTAAAGTCATTATAAAACTGATTTCTGCAGTAAACTTTGATAAATATGGCTGACATTTTTTTAATGTGTTTTTAAAATATTGAAAAATGTGTGTGCAGAAAGCCCTACCTTTTTTTTGTTATTGTTGTAAATAACATGTTTTATAGAATACCATATGGTCTGCGAAATTTAATAGAGATAAATCACACAATCATATTACAATGTAGAAACCCCTCCCCCACTACATTGTTGGTTGAATTGTTCCATATCTTCCAGATGACAGAGAAAAAGGGTGACTGTGTAAATGTGAACCAGAGAGTTCAGCACAGGAAGTATACTTCCATTGTTGTGGATCGTCCTCCTTCTTATGACAGTCCATGCAGCCTAACCCGTTCTTAATAAAGAAAATCATATTTATAACACACCGTGTGTATACAGAACGTTACCAGTTTGCAGGAGTAAAATGTACTGTCAGTCTGAGGCTCTAAACATATCTAGTATCTCCTCCATTCACTGCACATTCAGTGCATCCACCAGGAGATCAGCATACAATTATGGCTGTGTCTATTTAGTATTATTTTTCTAGTTTTCTGTGTCAGTGTTCTACTATTACTATTTATTAGAAAGAGTTTCTCTTACTTCCATTAACATGTATATATATATATTTTCTCCTTCAGAATGCAGACTTAAAGAAACAACTTCATGAACTCCAAGCCAAAATCACATCTCTGAGTGAAAAGCAGGTAAGCTAAGAAATCATTATCTTATAGTGGATATTACATACCAGTAATTATCCATTTTGGGAATTAATTGAAGGGTCTTGGGATGATGAATAAACCCACTTGCCTCTGCAAGTCTTCTGATTCTCAAATACTTGCTATTGTAATGTACTCCCCCAAGCTGAGCTGTCACAGAGTGCAAATGTATTGAATGAGTGTGTGTGTTTATGCCATCGCATCCATAAATCATTGTAGTCTGCTCTTCTTTAGCAGTCCCATAGAGATCATGTAGACACTTTTAACTTTACTTCCTGGTAAGCCCTTTAACATGTTGAATTCATACAGACTTCTAGAACAATGAACTGCAACTCGCAATGTAGTCTGAAGGGTGCGGTGACACGGTGCGTTCTTGGTATGTGATTTTAAACTCATGCGTTTTTGCACATTTACCATGCATTTGACTGGTTTGAATCTGTTTTTCTTCATATGTTGAAGTGAAAGCAGCTGTGTTCACTTTCACAGTTGCTTACGCTTCCAAAAATTAAAAAAAAAAAAAAAAAAAAACGATTCAAACCAGCCAAACGCATAGTAATTATGCAAAAACGCATGCATTTCCGTTAAGTTTGAAAACTCACCATTACAGCCGTGATCTGTCAGGGCATGCTAGGAGTTGTAGTTCTGTAACAGCTGGAGAGCCACAGATTGCCATCCATTGTCTTATTCCTTTCAGACTTGTTAACAAGACTCCCGCAGCACACTGAATACATTGGTGACATACAGAGCTTTCAATCAATATATTATACTTGTCAGCATAGAGGGGAAAATCTGCTTTTTTTTCTTTGTTTCCAGATGGAATGAAGTGTTTGATATGTTGTGTTTGTGAAGTATTAAAGTTCTGTTCCTGTCATTGTTTGTAAGTTTTCTTGTGTGAGGGCTTTGTAGAACAGATTGCTACAAAGTGCTGCTTTAATGAGAAAACGTAGCAGAGTTGTGTGTGTATATATATATATTTATGTAAGCATGCATGTGTGCGTGTTACTGAAAGGAGCATCTCTCTCTGCAGTTAATATCTCCTTTTCCAGGATGGGTAAAACTGCTGCCTACACTTGAAGGCGGAAATCTATTTCCCAAGTATGGTAGTGGCCAAGAGTGTCCGTTTGGCCGCCTCTTACTGTATAAGGAACTTGACTTTCCTTTGCACAGTGGCCCACTGACTAGGAATCTCTGGTGCTGTGTGACTATACTGTGGTATACATCAAAGTAAAGGTAGTCCCTGGGTTACATACAAAATAACTTCTGAAGGTTTGTTCTTAAGTTGAATTTGTATGCAAGTCGGAACCATATACTTTATAATTGTAACCCCAGCCCAATTTCTTTAGTCTCTGTGACAAACAGTTTAAAAATCCAATTGATTGTCATCAGAACCAGTATTAACAATAAAGTTTAAGTCCAGACAACTTGGATGTTTATTGTAGTCTCAGGCTAAAGTACAGTAAATTACCAATATCCAGAGGTCCGTTTGTAACTAGGGGTCATTTGTAAGTCAGGCGTTCTTAAGTAGGGGGTCGCCTGTATATACAAATATGGGGAGTCCCCCGATTACATACAAGATAGGTTCCATAGGTTTGTTCTTAAGTTGAATTTGTATGCAAGTCAAAACTGTATATTTTATCATTGTAGCTCCAGACAAAAAAAAAATAATTTTGCCCCAGTGACGACTAGTTTCAAAAAATTTTTTTGCTGTAATTGGACAAAGGATTATCAATAAAGCTTCATTACACACACCTTACAGCTGATCATTGCAGTCTGTGACTATAGTGAAGCATTCAGAGACTTCACCAGAGGTCAGAGGGGGCCGAGGGGGTCAGTCTTTCAACTAGGGGTCGTCTGCAAGTCGGGTGTTCTTAAGTAGGGGACCGCCTATAAATGCTTCAGGTTATAGTATACAGTGTTGATAAAGGTGTCATGCAATGAACTTCTGTTTGTACCAGCAGAAACAAACACAAGTTCATCTGCAGAAACAGAAAGTTAAAAAAAAAATTGCATCATCCATAGAGTTCAATAGGAGGATCCTTAAGATGGTCGATGCAGAATTTGCACATGCATAGCCAAGTTAAAAATGGAAACCTTTCATCAAATTGACAGATGGTTATAGTGTAAGATTTTAAGTACATGAAACGCTGGGAAATTTGGTAAAACCTATTGGTGCTGTGATATTTGCACGCATGGTGATGTAAGGAGCAGCAAGTTTGTACTCTCATCACACAATACAAATCACTGCCTGGACCTGGTCTGAAGGCCTGGAACGGGAACAGTAATGGGATTCCCTAACTATGTAACGTCCTAGGTGTTACGACCAGACGTCTGACCTGTGAACATGGGCATCAAGATCTATTTTCGGAATATCGATTGGCTTTGCACCATCATCCTCCTCTTATGCTGATTGAATCTTTGTGGTTGAAGCGACGCAGGAAATTGTTGGGGATATTTTTGCTTTTACAATCCCTTTTAATTGACTCTCCTGTTATTGAACGCGGATCTCGGTTGTTTGTATAAATTCTTATTGTTGCGCTGTGTAAGAAGAACCCCCAACCTATTCAGAGCCCTTTCAGCCCCAAACAATGACCTCTGGTTTTTGCGTGCAGGTTTTTAGACAATATCTTTTTATTTTTATTTTAAAGTAATGAAAATGAAAGCACTTAAACTGTATTTTTAGGCCTCGGGGGCTTCTAAGTGGGCAGCCGTAATGTTACCCAGCTGTGAATTTATTATAATGTTTCAGGAATGTAGCGTCCTATTTTATTCAAGAGCAACTCTGCAGGATGCCAGCTTACACTTAGAAATACAGAGAAATGGACTTCAAATATTTATAACTTAAGTCATCCAGGGTGCAGTGGTATACACGTTTTCTTTGTTGCCTTTTGATGTTCCTTTTCTTTGTTTTAAGTTGGTTAAATAAGTAAAAAGAGTAGGTGACAGGAAGGGCCCCTACACCTGTGGTGTTTTTTTTTCCGTTTTTGCACGTTTACCATGCATTTGACTGGTTTGAATGCGTTTTTCTTCTTATCTTGAAGTGTTAGCAGCTGTGTTCATTTTCGCAGTTGCTTACTCTTCCAAAAATGAAAAAGAAAAAAAAAAACTTATTCAAACCAGCAAAATGCATAGTAATTTTCGTTACGTTTAAAAACGCACCCTTACAGCCATGATCTGTCAGGACATGCTAGGAGAAGCTGTTTACAGGGCGCTGTCAATATGGTGCGTTTTTGGACAGTTTTTTTTAAATGGACTGAAAATACATGCATTACTTTGCATTTGAACCAGTTTATCTTCATTTCTAGAAATGTAAGCAGCTGTGAAATGGATTAAAACCAGCCAAACGCATGGTAAACATAAACAATAACCCAAGCCTTTTCAGTCCGTTTAAAAACGGACCAAGAACGCACCAAGCGACGGCGCTCTGTAAACAAAATAGTACAGAAAAAACACCACAGGTGTAGGGGCCCTTCCTGTCACTTACTCTTTTTACTTACCGTATAAGCCGACCCGAGTATAAGCCCAGACCCCCAATTTCAACACAAAAAACAAGGAAAACCTATTGACTTGAGTATAAGCTGAGGGTGGGAAATGCCTCCCAGTATATAGCCAGCAAGACCCCTGTAGTGTATAGCCTGCCAGACCCTGTAGTGTATAGCCTGCCAGACCCTGTAGTATACAGCCTGCCCAGCCCCTGTAGTATACAGCCTGCCCAGTCTCTCTGATGCTCCGGTACTGCCACAGGTCCTTCGGTCCTTTTCGGATCCTTCCGCTCCTCTTCGGGTCTTCGCGCTTTGCCGGCACACAGAATGACGTCAGCTGCTTGCCGACATCATTGTTTGTGAGCCGTTGGCATCGCGAGGAGACCCGAAGAGGATCCGAAGGACCCGTGCTGGCACCGGAATTTCAAATCAAGCATAGGACCTACGGGTGACGTCGGAAAGGTGAGTTTTGACTATTTTTTTCTTGACTCGAGTATAAGCCGAGTTAGGGTTTTTGAGAACAAATTTTGTGCTGAAAAACTAGGCTTATACTCGAGTATATATTTTTAACCTACTTAAAACAAAGAAAAGGAACATCAAAAAGCAACAAAGAAAATGTATATACCACTGCACCCTGGATGACTGCACCCTAAGAAAAGACTCCCTAGAACTATTGATAGATCATCAACTAAACTCTTTGGACTTGGACCACACAGTGATGTGCAAAATTTAAGATAACAAATATCCTCACTCTCCACATCACAACTAATGATGGTGAATGTACCCGATAGTTGCTAAAAGAAAAAGATTCATTCTACATCATTGGATTGAAGTGTGTGAACAGTCATGTTCACTTTCATTAGGCTCCATGTACTTTCTCTGCACTTTGGATCAGTTGTTTGTGGCTTGTGTGTGAGATCTGTTGACTCCAATAAAGACTGACAAGGGAAGGAGTAGGATCCGTTCTGAGTTTGGCTCACACGGACACAGAGCCCACGGGTCCATAGAAATGAATATGTCCCTGTGCGGTCTGTTGGATCAAGGGCTAAGGTTCAGCATCAAGTTCGGTGGTAACCAGGCATTGCAATCTTGTGAAGTGCAACAATAGGTTGTGATGTAGCTCTAACCTTACTGCCAGATACAGGCTGATGGCTGCAACGTGTCAGTAGCCATATAGATGCGTATAACTGCTGCTGACGTAAAACAGGTTTACATTCAAGCAAGTAGTTTAAAGAAATGCTAGTGGACCTCTTTCCAAATAAGACCTCTTATTGGCAATGAGGGAGAGCCCCTTCTACATTTAAAAAAAATATCTACACCGGTGACCTGTGCAGCTTCATCATAGACTTTATTATGACTGTTTTTTATGGTTAGATCTGCTATTTAACACTAATGGAAGTGTGCACATAAATAATATATGTGAAGTGTCGAGACTTCCCCGGTATTTATAACACATGCCCTTTATGCTTTCACAGTAGTGTATATGTGTATGAACATAATAATGGTCTTATGTGGATAAGGATCTGCTGATAACTTTTTAACTTTGTGATAATTGTGGACATCTGTTGGAGTCTGTTAAAGTTTTTACTTCAATGCTAGGTATTTCGGTGACAAAAAATGTGACCTACACAATATTATGCAGGTTTACTGTTATTGCTGATCGGTGTACGAGTTCACCCTGGGAAATTTAGCTCTACTCTGCTGTCAGACACAACCAAACAACAGCCTCTCTAACTAGACTTATTATACAGGCTCCCATAATGCATTGCTCTATGTATAGGACACCTCTGAGGTCAGACATTGTTAAGGTCAGAGTCTCTGGACGTCTTTCCGATGCTCAGAAAATGCATGTATCGTCTGATTGTGTAGCTTGTGTTGTAGGATGTAGAGTGAGAGGGTTAGTAGTGTGAACAGTGTGACAGACAGTACTGTATGTGCTGATTTGTGTGTCTCCAGAGGAGGATGTGCAGCCCCCGTTCTGCTGATATTACTGGTTAGAGGATACTTATCCTGACATTACAATTTAGAGCAACACAGTACATTATGGTGCTCTCTGTGCTTTTATGTGGCATGTTTACAGCTCCACTTCCTTTCAAATTGGCAATTGTTGTATTTCTTCACTTTCTGGAGCTGGAGAGGCCTGTGAATGTGCTGCCATTAGTGTTCAGCTCAGGCTCTTCTACAGAGTAAACACAATCTCTACTTCTGAGCATCTATGGGCAAAAATATAGTTAAAGCTGACCTGCATTTCTGTGTTCTCAAATGTGTGGGGGGTGAGAGAAAGGAGCGTGGATGATCCCTTTGAGCTGGTTTCCTTTGACTGATGCTGCTAAAAACATTTCTTCCTGGCACATAACAGGATTATATAAATACACACAGCCCTCCTCTTTCATTGCTGCTTGTAATAAAACCGAACCTGCTGATGATAGGCTGGGTGACATTAAGCTTGTTGTTTGGAGCCAATATCTCCCCTTTTCCTCCCATAAAGTAGGAAAAGCAAATTAGAAAAGTGAAGCTGTCAGATATAGGGTGGATGGATACAACAAGAGTATATTCCAAATGTTTCCCTCACAAGCATCAACCATCTACTGCATGGATAAAAAGACACCAGCATGTTTATGCACCCTAGTATTACAAAAGGAGAGTGACCACTGATAGCTGGGATGATTTTGAGGAATAGGCATCTTGTTCCACAATCTATGCAGTTCTGCCAAAAGTAACAGTATCACAATGATGTCTTTCTATTGTCTGGAATATTCAGGATTCTACAGAAAAAGATCTGTTAACGCTGTATTCCAATTACCTAAGTCATCCATGGGGGCAGAGAAGAGTCATGCTTGACCCTCCTGACTTATCTTGTGCTGATGCATTATCCTATGACTCAGTCATCTTCAGCAGCTGCCACACTTTTGATGCTGTACCTAAACTATGGGACATCATCAAACCATAAGGGGTATTTCATCTGTATGCAGCATCCAAAGTTCAATTTCTGCTAAACACTGAATCTCCCAGAATGTAGAAGGACAGCATTGTATTTCTGTCTCCATTCTGGATGAAAGGCTGGAGGAAATTTTGTGGACCCAAATTCAGATAACAGGTTCCTTATAGACTGGACAGTCTTAATCAAACCGTTTGGACATGTACATATATGTACATTTTCATGTTTTCGAAGGCCCTTTGCACACAAGCTTTTCAATACTGGTGACATTCACTTTAATGGGCAATACAGGCATCCATTTAAATGACCGTACCGTACACAGAAAGATCATGCCATACCATACGTACAGCCCAGCTGCATGGCTCCCTATTGCGGAAGCGCTCCTCAAACACCCCCTTGTCCAACCAGCGCTATGCTATGCCCATTTTCCAGCCAGGGAGTAGCATACATTGATGTGTAAGGATGATTTGATATTACTGCAGACTATGGATTACATACACACAGATTATGAATGCAAATATAGTTAATATATGAACATAACACACACAAACACATATATATATTCAAATAACCAAGACTTTAACCTGACACGGATTGCATTGTTGGCATATTTCTAATCAAAACAAGCGAAACACCACTGCATCTCATAAAACAAGGTCTACAGAGTGATGTAGAGGTGAGAAAAAATTCATATTTCTGCGTTATCAGAATGACAGCTTCTGTGATGTTTTGCTTCTTCAATTGAACAATTACAAATACTGTATCTGCGTGCTGAATTAAAGACCTACTACTATTATAGTCTGTGTTATTGTTGGGGCTGACAAAGATTTCTCCTTGTTGTGTTTTTTCTCCTGGATATTGCAAGCTAAAAAAAAGGCCTTCTGCATTGAGACTCCTCCCAAGTTTTAAATGAAAGAGTAATCCCAATCGCAGCCTGGAACGTGTTTACATAAAAATCGTTTTCAGACCGCTCTCCCCTACGCATACACGCTGTGTCAATTCAGAGCTTCCAGAGCTTAAAGTTTACATCACAATTCTCCTCTGCCCAGGATTGAAGTGAAATTATTTGCTAAATTGTAGCACTAAAATAACAGGGGGTCGATCTCGATCACCGCTGTTTGCTTGTTATTCTTGCTAGGCTCAGATTGCTAATATAAGACTTTGCAGTATATTTTGGTGTAATGAGGTCCCATCAGATCTGCAACTTAATTGTGTTTTGTCTCCCATGATAGGCCTTCAGTCAGAAGGTTATTTTCTTCCAGGCCATAATAGTATTGTGCTACTTTAAAGCCATTTTCTGCTTGAGTGCCTTTCCTTCATTGCCACCTACAAAGACCTCAACCTGGAAGCTGTGGGCTCCACGTTACATCCCTTGCAGCTAGTTCCCTCGTGCCAAGACACTGACACCGCTTTTTGATGAGTTTGCACCCTCAACTTGCGAAGCATCACAAGCATGGTCTTCAATCTTTGATTGACATCGCTTTAAATACCTGCGCATTCAGGAGACAGGTGCCTAAATACTTGCAGCAGGGGACAATTATGTTACATGCACACAAATATTACTGTCGTCATTTTATATTGCACTACAAGGGCTGCTGAGCAGAGAGGTTTTGTGGTTAGCACTGGGGACCTGGTTGCAAATCTTTCACACTCGAAAAGATACTTATTGGGGGAAAGTTTACTAGGCAAAATGTGGCTGAATTCTTGAGTAATTCATGCAAAAAAATTTTTTTAAAAACATGCATTATTAATACACGAAGTGCAATTGGTGGTCACATTTTAAATATGTCTTGAAACCTCAGCTTATTTTATGCCAGAAAATGCACCAACTTTTGCCCCATACACACAACCGTATGCCTGTACCTGGGCATAGAATATGGCTGGGTGCAGGAGTGAGGAGGTGTGATTGCTTCTCACCCCTTCCCTCTTTGAGGAGAATAGCCATGACGAGGTGCCATAGAACTCTATGAGAGCCGTCAAAGGGCCACACAGTTTGCAGCTGTATCACCGGCCCCCAAACGGTAACGTGTATGGGGCCTTTGCCTAATAGACATAAAGTTTGACCAAATTCCCTAGGCTTCATTCTCACATCGTGTTTGAATTTCATTTAGAAACTCATTTCCTGCACAGAAAGCAAGAGCTTGTAGTGTTTATTTCAGGAGAAGCTCCTCGCCATTGCACTTGCATAGCACTTACAGTATATGCAATGCAAACGCAGTGAGTGAACAGCAGAACTTTCTAGTGCCAATTCAGATCCAAAATTTCCTTGAGTAACTTCGTTGTTGGGGAAGGAATAGGAATTCCTGATTGGAATTTGGCTTCCGGCCCCTTGTAGGAGATGAGGGACCAACGTGGTGTTGAGTTCTGTACAGCACTGTGGTATAAGTTGGCACACGTATGTATAATATAGTATAATAGTAACCTGTGTGCTCTTGACCTGGCATGAACTACACTTCATGCAGTGAAGTTGCCAAGATGTCCCTCCCCAATGATAATGTCAGTAATATTGACTTTTTTTTCTCTCTGATTTGTGTTTAATTTCAAGCTTAAATCTGTGCGTCGAGAGCTGGAGGTGTAATTATAATTATAATTTCAATTTTATTTTTTTTTTCCTACTTGAAGGTCAAGCATATTTATTGAGCTTCCTCGAAAATAATTAACCGTGTTTGACATGCAAATTATCTGCCAGCCTCCCATCCGTTATCCAAAGAGCCTCCCACTGTAGGGGCACATCCCAGAATTTTTTTTCGGACTTTGCCAAGGCATTTGCAGGTATCGCATAGGGATAATGTTGCTGAGTCGCTACAGATTTTATAATATGCTCTGCAAGTAATTAAATCCTTGCAGGAGATTCTCATAAACATACACAGGTAGTAGAGAAACCTTATACAGTGCGTATTAGAATCCATTGTATTATTACTTAGTAGAAAGATACACAATGTGATAAATGTGACTGTGTGCGCTCCATCTCTCATTGTTTATACGATACTATTGTACCTGGAGAGTCTCATTGGGTTTATGCAGGGCTCCATTCATTCAGCACAAACCCCTCGCTCCCATGTGGCACACAGCTGTCTTACAAGTCAAGTCTCGACTTGTATACAGGCTCTCGGCAGTAAACATCAACTCGCCACCACTGTAAATCTTCTGCGCCCATTTGTCGGTGCATTAAGTGCTGCTTTTAACTTTTTAGAACACTGAATGCTCTAATTTTCATGAACCATCACCATTGCCATAGCAACAAGCGGCAGTGGAAGGAATAAATGCAACCAAATAAACCAGTGCCGCTCACTTTCCTCAAGCAGGCGTCAGCGATCGCTTCTGTTATGTAGCTTAGGACTGTAAATGAAGACGTAAAAAGGGCGGGCGACTTCTGTGTAGTAGAAAACTCTTATTTCTTAGTTTCTTCTAATTGGTGAGGAGGCCGGGGTCTATTTATAACGTTTGGTGGTTGTATTATTGTGTTTTTATGGTTCCTGCATAACAGCTTGATATTCTTTCCATTATCTGGAGTTCAGACGCTTACTTTATGCCAATTTTCTTCCTACCTTTTTGTTATGTCTTTGTTTCTTTCTGTGCGTCTCATTTGCAGCACTTGAGAGCTCAGTGAGATAGTTTTTCATAATTGAGCCGAGCATCTGGAAGTGTAAATTATTGGTTTAAAGATTTGGAGGGGCTTTGTGTACCTTCATTATTCTGCGCGCCCGGCAGTCCATGTTCCGTCAGGTGCAGAATTGACAAGTGTTTTCTTTGGCCAAAAAAAAAAAGAATAAAATAATAAAATACTGTAACAAAAAAAGTCACTGACTTAATTGAACCTCATAAAATAGCCTTGTGTGACTAGTGTTTTATTCGGCCAAATCAGTACGTTCCCTCAGTGGTTTGCACTGGGCAGACATGCTGGAGTTTGCATGTTTAATAGTTTAGAAAATTAGATGAAAATCCATTCTGATAAACCAGGGACATTACTCATAGATCCAGTCTCCGTGACTGTGGTAATCTTCTGATATTTGTTATCTATGGCCTCCTTCCTTCTAAAATCAACTTTTCAAATTTATGCTAATGACTCAGAAGTGTTACCCTAGCCCCTCTGTAACACTGTCTCCACCTCCCCTCTGTTCCCTCAGCACTTCCCCCTCCCTCTGCCTGTTATTATGTCACAGTAAGAAAGGAGGTTTCAGTACACAATGGGAAGGGGTATTTCTAGTGCACATTCTTACAGCCTGCGTAGCTACAGCATGGAGGGGCTCCCAGAGCCCTTGCTGGCTCCTAATTTTAAAAGGTAGATTTTAAAAAATGGCATGGAAGGCAAAGGATAACAAATAAGGAGATTTACCATAGTCGCAGTACCTGGATTGATGAGGAAGTGTCCCTGGTTTATCATGCTTGATTCTGATGGTAAATTTCCTATATGGTGTTGTATTAAGTATTTTTGTTATGTTCTATCTACAGGATAAGTGATTACAGCGGTGGCTTAGTGGTTAGCATTAGTCTTACAGCGCTGGGGACCTGGGTTCAAGAATTTGTATGTTCTCTCCATGTTTGTGTGGGTTTGCTCTGGGTCCTCTGGTTTCCTCCCATACTCCAAAACACACTGGTAGGTTGATTAGATTGTGAGCCCCATGGGGACAGGGAATGATTTGTTAAAGGGGTATTCTCACCTGGGCATTCACATTCAGTTTCGCTAATCTTCCATATATAAACATTTTTTCAATTGGATGTTATTTAAAAAAATGTTCCTGTGTGAAGATAATTTCCTATAAATGTAGACATGTTGTCCCTTAGAAACGAGATGGCTTCCTCGGTTACGACCAGGTCACACTCTGGCAGCTGTGGCCAGACATGCGCTATTGAGCCCTGCCTGACCTCCTGGATTCAGTGATCATTACCACAGGACGGGTGCGGGACATGCAGTAACTCCTGGACATTTCACATACCAAAACCTTTTTGTTTATTTGTGCAATCTCTCAGGCAGAGGTGGCCGTATCCGAGGAAGCCATCACGTTTCTAAGGGATAAAATGACTACATTTATGAGAAATTATCTTCACACAGGGACATTTTTTTTAATAACATCCAATTGAAGAAATGTTTATATATGGCAGATTTATCAAACTGAATGTGAATGCCCAGACGAGAATACCCCTTTAAGCTATGCAGCGCTGCGTAATCTGTGTCATAATTCTTGTATTTATATAGCGCACAATCTGCACTGAGTTGGGACCGGCACTGATCACAAGACCAATATCCCCAGCAATCGCCAATTGAATGAAGTGACTGGTTGAGCAAGTGTCCAGCCGCTCCATTCAATACAATGAGTGTCAGTATGTCCAACACTCTCATTCACAGTCCATGAGAGATGGCTGAGCACTGTGCTTGCCAATTTTCGGTGGCAGGGGGACATGCCTGACCTGCTTCTTTATTCACGTACTGAGAACAAGACCCCCGTTCTTTGGATCAGTGGTGATAATGCATATAGGGGATAATGGTAATATGTGATACAACATCTAGTGGACACTTTGAGAAGTACACATAATAATGGCCTCCATGCAGCACTGTAGAGTATGTTGCCGCTATATCATTACAATTATTTATAAAGAAACCTTGAAACTGTGTTGGAGGTACAGTTTTGATACCATAGCATTCTGCCATATTGCAGCTCCATGCAGAAGAGGCATAATCTGGCTCTGCATGATGATGAATGGATGCACCTATGTGTAATTTAAACCAAGCTTCTTCTACCTGCCCTTGTCATTCCATATTACGGGTTACAGGCTGCCTCTCCCTACCTTAGCTCTCCATTGCCTCTGTACTAAGTGTGTAGACCCTGAATAACAATGCAGACAGTCGGATTGCAATACCTTTTTAAAAACTAGTTAACCATACAGTTTTATTAACATACATGACACTGACCATCTGCATAGAACAATTCGACACCATTGAGGAACTTGCCTTGTTCCTATGGATGCAAAAATGTTTGATGCCAGTGACCTGCGGTCACACCAAATTGGTAGTACTGATTTTGTAGGATTCTTGTGTACAGTTTTTCTGAGACTTGAAACCTGTTTTTTTTTTTTTTAATGTACTAGGATCTTCTTCAGCAACCCATTTCTTTTAGTATGCGCAGTCACGTGCTTGCTTACTGCTCTTGTGTACATAAGGAAATTGATCATCGGTCTTGGGATGCTTTACCATTGATAAGTGTCTTTTGTAAAATGACCCATCTGTGTTTCCATAGAAACAAGTGTCTGACATACAGTTCCCTCTTGTAGTCGCTGGCAGAAGTGCTTGGGAAGGGCGGTAAGAAGCCGGCTTGAAGCTTGACTGACAGACAGCTGGAGAGTTCTGCTTCACTGTCTCTTGTAAGGTCGACTTTAATGTCCTCCATGCCCGGTCTGTAGAGTAGTTCCCATTTGTGTGCTTACAGGGTATTTGTCAGGGGTTAGTTTCTGGGGGTTATTTTGCATTCCATTAAATAAACTTGTCATTTAAATCGGAATTATTTGTATGTATGTATTTAAGGTTTTTCTTTTGGTTGATGTAAAAAAAAAAAACACTTCAGTGAGTATATCTGAATGGCCTGCTGCTTTGTCAAGGATTTTGCATGAAAAGCCATCCTATTACTGCATCTAAACTATTCTCTTCACTTTAGAGGTCTACTAAGAAATATTTTATACTTTTTCTATTCTCTAAATGAAGGTTGGGAAATCTGCTTCTCCTTCCTCTTAGAGGTAGAGCTGTAGGTGGGCAGAAGAGGCATCACTATGAACAATGACAGGACATGAGGTGTGTCGCGGACTACTTCACACACTCTGTAGACCCCATTGAGAAGCTGTAGAGATGCGTCACAGCCTATGTTACTAAACACTAGCTGGGCAGGGCTAGACATGTGACTCTGCAGTATGAGAACAGGGTTACATGTCCAGATGTCTTTACACATAGCAGATGGAGCTAGGGAGAGGTTGCTTCTTGACACAGAGCCTTTTAACTAGGCAGGAACTTCTCAAAAACCAACAATTGCCCTTCTTGGGGCACTTGTTTGTATTGGAGAGGTTGCTCTTATTAGGAACAGGCGTAAATCTGAACTAATTGCCCTTATTTGGGCACTCTGTAGATTTGTATTATGATGCTATAGTGCTGATATTTTTACTGCTGTATTTTTACGATTTTAGGCTACATTCACACTGCCGTTGCCCGCCGCATCATAGCACGGCGGCACACGGCCGTGCCGAGGAGGAGGGGAAGAGCACCGCTCACCCCTGCCCCTCTCCATAGCCTAACATAGAACCCGGCGCTGTATTCCGTTGAAAGATAAGACATGTCCTATCTTTCTACGGGGTAGGGAACGGTATGGTGCCGCAGGCGTGCTGCACGGTACCACTCCAGTACGGCGCCATGAGGCCATTGCGATGAATGGAGGATGTATATTGGCCGTATATACAGCGCCCGTATATAGGTCCCCCATACGTTCGTGTGATTGTAGCCTAAGGCTGCATTTACACTGCCGCATGTGGGATATATATACGGCCGACGTATATACAGCCGATATACGTCCCCTATAGACGGCAATGGGCACACGTGCAGCACCGTACCGCTCCATACCCCAGGAAAAGATAGAACATGTCCTATCTTTTCACGTATTACGGCTCCGTGTGCCATATATCCCTATGGAGAGGGGCCGGGGTGAGCAGCGCTCACCTTCTCCTCCTCTCTCTGCGCGCTGCCGTGTGCCCGCCGTGCTGACAGCACCCTTGCATTGGCAGGGGGAAATTTCTCTTGCACAGTCTGTAAAGCCACAGCATAGCTTCTTAGCATAATTTTAAAGTTTGACTTTCAGAGGAGGCCATGGATAACAGATATAAGAAAACCACAGTCCCGGTGCCTGGGTCTATGACGAAGTGCCCCTGGTGGATTTTGATTATCTTCTGACCTCACAGGATACAATCATGTTCACCGTTCCTTTGCAGGTCAATGAATGGTCTGTAATGTATTAATAAGTATTTTCATGCCTTCTGCTCTCAAGGGCAACAAAGTCCCATACAAAAGCATAAAATAGCGCGTGCCTATTCCCTTGCTGCACAGTGGATGGTGCCCTCCCGTTACTATTCTCAGTGCAGTACTCGTGTGCATTATTTATGTGCAGCATCCTCCTATATGTGTATGAAGAATGACCACGATCTAGAAGGTGTTGTGAAGCAAGTGGCAAACACGTCTTCAGGGGGTTTTAATGGTCTCAATTTGGAAGCTCTCACCTAAGAGTATAGGACATCAATCTGTGTAATGAACTCTGCATCCAATATTCTAGAGTTTTCCTCCAAGGGATTTAACTGGATTTCAGAGGAGTGTTTTTTTTCCTCCTGTATTTAATCCACACTTCCATCAGAGGAACGTGTTTTTACTTCTGATTTCTATCATTTTGGCAAGTTCTGGTTGGAACCTAGGGAACGTAGTACATGATCACAGTCAGAACTGTATGTAATTCAGTGTGCATTGATGTTTGCACTGTCGGAAAAATTATTTCGAGAAGTGGTTGTACTGCATGGAGAATGATGAATGGGTGCCATTACAACACCTTTAGGAGAACTGAGAATGACCAAAGCGGGTGACAGAATCGGTGCAACACACAGATTCCCTGGATAATGTTATTTGTATTGCTATGCAGTCTCCTAACTACTCATTGCTCAGGTATAGTATAACTATTCATCTTCACCACTATTCTCCCTAGTGTATGAGCTCCCCTGGCCTTCTGCAACTCTAGTGCCAACTGGGTGCAATAGATAAGGGCTTTGCAGAAGGCAGCTCATGACAACAGGAAGGTTTTAATACTGCAGACTTGAGCAAAAAAAACCCGAATCCAGCTCTGTTACCCAAGTCAGACGCACTCAGCTCAATTATACATGAACACAAGAAAGAAGGAGCAAGACATGAAGTGCACAATCAGCTGGATAAATGGTTTGGACATTACTCCGGCAGCGGGTGATTCACTGCATTACACAGCGCGTTTAATGTGCTTTGCCTCTTCATTACATCTATGCCTCCCAGTGAATGGCGGTTTTATCGGTGACAGACAAGAGTGTGGGGGGAAAAAAAAGAAAAACAATTAAATGATAGGACGCGCTGCACAATGCAGCCATTTTTTTGGAGTCTGTTTATCTGACAGTATTCATTTCTACTTAATGAAAAGCAAAGAAGTCATCAAAGCCAGAATCCATTCCCACTGCCAGGGAAATCGCTCTATGCACCTTCTGCCTTATAATTGTATAACATTATTTACATCCCCTGGGTTGTCTATGTGACTGCAGTGGGTTCACCAGATCCTAAAGTTCATTGTATATTATTGGGTTCCTGTTCATTGTACTTGTCAGAATCAGGGACTTTAATCTGAATCACGTAACTTTGGACTGTGTAGCATTATTTGCTAAAAAATTTTCAGCATTCCCATAACGTGTAAACACAGACATGAAAAGTCACTTTCCTCCTAGAGTAAAATAAAGTCTCCAATCTGCGAGCCATATATCCGAGGACTCGGAGGCACATGCAGCTTTTCATAAAATGTTAAATGTCGGGGGAGGTGAATGGTGATGGCAGCATTGAAGCTTTCTGTGCAGGAAAAAACCCATTGTTAAATATCACCCTGCGACTCGCTTTCATTCAGCTGCAGTTTTACTCTCTCCGGTCTGAAGAGATGCACGTACAGATAGATCCGCTCACTCCTCGTGTTATAGCTGCCTGAGCCAGAGGACTGTGTATGGGAGGCATCTCCCACTATCACAATTCTTCTTTTGATTGGAGTTCCCCTCTTGTTACAACCATCTGGCTGCATCATTCTTGTAGCACAGCGTTTCCTACTGTTACCTTCTGCTCAGCTGCTTCCGCCTTGATGAAGGCTTGTATACGAGAGCCTGGATTTGTATTGGGCCTTATAGTGGGGCTGATTATTGGATTTGCATGTATGAATAAGGTTACTTAAGGCTCTCGCTTTACTCTAAAATGCTTATTTTTCTTTTTACATTTTAATGATGTTTTTAAGGCTCTTCAAAAAGTGGTGTTTTTTGGAGGTTTTTCAGCCTTCTAGAGACCACACTGCTTTATGCAGAGGCTTGAATAATGCACTATAGAATTTTATATTAACATCTGGCCACATAAAAAAAAGCTATTAAAAATGCATGAAATTAGTAAATCTCCTCACCAAAGGGTAATATCCATCCAGGCCCAAACTAAATGTGCTCGCTGTAGATTTTCAACAAGAGGCCTTTTTGCACAGCAGACCAGTTTTTGCGATTCCAGATGGAAACATTGTAGTGTATTTTCTCCCTTTGCAGATGTTTATTTAAAAATCTTATCATAGTGGTTGTGCGTGGTATTGCAGGTTAGGCCCATTCACTTGGGGCCGAGGTGCATCAGTACTGGCCTGTGAAACAAACTGCATCCTTGAAAGCTGTGCTTGCTTAAAACTGATCGGCAGGGGTACGGGTGTTGTGATCAATTAAAGGAAATTTACCATCAAAACCAGAGCTTCTCTGTGCTACAGATTCACAGGCTGTTACCCTGTGCATGAGCACCACTGTGTACTGCAGCTTCCTCTGCTAGACTACAGCAGGCAGGTGCAGGGGAGACAGGGTAACAGCCTGTAAAACTACAGCAGAGGGGCTCTGGTAACACCCCCAGGAGCCCTTCAGACTCATTAACATAATTATACAAGTTGGTTTTAGATGAACAGAGGCCATGGATAATAAATATAAGAAGATTACCACAGTTCCACTATTTATCATGCATGATTTTGATGGGGGGGGTGGGGGTTATGTCTACTTTGTTTAACAGTTTAGAGTAATAAGTGACAACCAGCTAATTACATGGCTCATGGTGATTGCCTCCCCCATCTAGCACATGCTCTATTTTCCTTTTCTCTGCCATTACTTATCTGTGCAAGGCAAAATCAAATTACAAAGAAATGCGTATTTTATTTCTGATGCCATTTGCTTTGTTCTGTATGTTGTGTAAAAGATCAAGTAGTGAAGGTTATATGCAAGTAAACATGTACTGTATGACTTTACCTTGCTCCAAGTTACTTTATTCATACTGTATAATACACCTAGAGCGATTGTATTGAAGGTGGTTATGTGGACAGGTTTCCAGTTCATCTCCCATTGCATCTCGTTACCCAGCGTTATGCTTGCATAGAACAAAAGGCAATTCTCAGAACCAGCCAGGAAATTGCTTGACTCTGCTTCTATTAGAATGTCTTTATAAAAAGGAGTCTCAATAACTCGTCTCCCTCATATCACATCTGACAGTGTGTCTGCAAATAGCATTTTAGCAAGTACTAATACTTGAATACAATGTGCTCAGATATCGTTTGCCTTACAATAGTTTGCTTTGACTTTCAGAAACTTGTAGTGGAGCAACTTAGGAAGAATCTCATAGTTAAACAGGAACTTCCGGACAACAAGCTTCTCATCCAGCCTCTGCTTCAGCTCGAGAGCAAACCGCCAACACCGCAAGTGCAGCCACATCAGATCCAACTACAGCAACTCCAACCACAGCAAGTGTCACAGGCATCTACATCACCTCTTCCAGGCCTGAGTGGCACGCAGGTTAGTGTGTGACTGCTAGGTTTAAAGGGGTTTGCCCACAAAAGAAAATTCACACATTTCTATCCCCTAGTGATTTATTGCTGTTTTAGCTTCTATCTCTCCCTCGGCAGCTCAGTCCAAAATTCCAGGGTGTGGGCAGGGACTCTCTAAGCAGACACATTATCACCCATACTATACTGTATTATGGCAGTATATGATAGGATCGATCAGACAACCTAGGGTTAAAGTACCCTAGGGAGCCTGAAAAAATAGTAAAAAATAAAAACAGTTTAAAAATATAATTAAAAAAACCCTAAAAATTTCTAATCGCCCCCTTCCCTAGAACTGATATATAAATTAACAGTAAAAATCATAAACGCATTGGGCATTTTTGGACGTGGCGATACGCAATCTATCAAAATATAATTTGATAATAATTTAATCAAACTGCGTTTAACCCCATAATAGAAAATAGCGCCCAAAGTCGAAAATGGCACTTTTTAAAAATGATAACGAATTCTGTAAAAAGTGATAAAAAAGGTTGTACAGTCCTAAAAATGGTATAATTGGAAGCGTCGAAAGTCGCAAAAAATGACACCACCCACTTCTCCGTACACTGAAGTATGAAAGAGTTATTAACGCCAGGAGATGGAAAAATCTAAAAAAAAAAAATTGTACGGGAGGTTTTAATTTTTGTAAATATATGAAAGCATTATAAAATCTATAAACATTTTGGTATCCCTGTAATCGTACCGACCCAAAGAATAAAGTAGACATGTCATTTGGGGTGCACAGTGAAAACCGTAAAATCCAAGCCCACAAGAAAACGCAGCAAATGCGGTTTTTCACCAATTTCACTACATTTGGAATTTTTTTTCCCCCCGCTTCCCAGTACAAGGTATGGAATATTAAATACAACCATTTTGATGTGCAAATTTGTTGAAAACAAGCCCTCACACAGCTCTGTACATGGAAAAATAAAAAAAAGTTATAGATCTTTGAAGATGGGGAGTGAAAAACAAAAAAGGGCTGCGGCGGAAAGGGGTTAATAATCCAATTTTTAATATTGTAGGGCATATATAGAATTGTTCGTCATTAAATGCTGAAAGTTTCTGCATAGAGACCAACCTAATCATCAGCCAATATCTGTGTTTGTAAGATTAGGGGACAGGGCGTTGGGTAGAATATACTGTATAACCAAAGCCCTGTTTTGTCAATGGGGAGTGATAAAGGGGGGTTGGGAAATTGGGTTTCTGTTCAGTTCCTCTAGGCTACAGTGGTTCTGTCCAGCCCCTTAGTCTGTGCTATTTACCATAAGCACCCACTCCAGTCCTTCATATATCACAGGAATAACATACAACCCTCGCAGATACTTATATACAAAAAGACTTTACTAACAACAAGCATGTGACAAAGTAACTACATAAAATACAATACAAAATACATAGAGAACACAACTACACACAAACCTTCTTCTCCTAACCCCTCCCGGACGCAGTAATGTGTATGTATATACAATATATAGTTAACACTACAGAAACTCCTGGATGTACCCTGAAGCAGGAGTTACATCCAGTACCTGACCATATACATGTACATATACATATAAAGACTCATGCACAATAGCATCTATATATCTACTCCAATACACGTGCAGGGCACAGATCCACGTGTGAATGGGATACGGCTATAGGTTATACATGTAGTTACGCTAATATATACACACTCACTGTAAACACTTAGCTATGTATATATATGGTAAAACACATAACACCTGGAATATCTATAGGTACACGTATAAAGTCTACTATATTATAATAAGTACTATGTTATAATTACTCTTATAAAGCTATATACATACACAGAAAGCACACACAATATATGTCCTGGTCCTTTGTTAAGTGCTGTACGTCCAGGGAGGTCAGGAGCAAGAGACAAAAGAGACTGATTTCTGTTTTTACCATGCTTAAATATCCTTGTGTGTAATCCCTTCCCACCACCTATAACTCCACCCTAAGACCCTCTTAGGATAGACCCCAGTGTGTGCAGGGAATCTCACACCTGGTTCATGGTGGCTTCTTACTGTTCAAAGCCTTTTGATATGTTAATGACCCAATGGCTTCAGTACACACACATCTCACCACAGAGTATCAGTGAATGCTATCAGTATATACTGTATCCATTTACACTATATGTAATATATATAATAATAGAGCAGAGGGTCCAGTTATGAATAATATCCCCTGTAACATATCCCCCTGATGTCAGACGCCTGACACACTATGCTGGAGTCTGCTCTTCTATGTGTTGATGTTTGACATAAAATAAAACAAACTAAGTACAAAATAAAGACAAATACAACCAAAAATCACCCTTTCATGTATGGGTGTAAAATAAAAACAGAAAGACATTAAGATTATATTTCATCTAGAGGTCACAGTCCATATGGTCTTGAGTGCACATCACAAGTTCATTTGCATCTTTGGCTCGCTCTTTGGATGGATGGTTCCAGCTTTCACGCCATCTATGTAGAAGAGGGATTGGCTAGTTGCACTTCCTTCAGTAGACAGACACTCGCTGCTTCTCTGTGTGTTCCCACCTGGAATGATCAATGGAAGAGGACACTGCATAGAGGAGGAATCCTCAGTGACTGCCGCATGATACAGAACTCACCCTGCAATACATTTATTCTATGTACTTCCACCATGGTTTATTCTCTCGGTTTACCTCATCAATCAGGAGACATGATGTTCTCCTCCTGTGGACAGAGCCTTTACCTCAGATATACCACTAAGACATTGGTTAGCAAAAAGCAAGCTTTATATACTGTATACCTGGCACCTTCAGATCACACGGTATAAACCAAGGCTGGGAACGTCACTCCTATGGTGCTTCCCCTTTGACCGGCAGCTTAAAAGACCCGCGTCCGACTGAACAGTCTTTGTACCATAATGCGCCTCTGCAGTTCACCGTGGTTTTACCCACTCCCTGCAGAATCCCCAATAGCGAGAGCTATGCCCCACGGACTATTGGCTGCGCCGCGGACTTTGCTGGTGAATTACACTGTACGCTCCATAGGTCCTAGAGATAGTTGACCACTTTCTTTCCTGAGACCTATTGCACTTAGACAGGGGCAGGTAATCACCCCTTTACCCGAATTTTAATTACTGAGGTGCCAGAAATTAGAGAGATTATACAACCAATCTTAGTGGATATTATTTTGTAACTGTCCAACATGTTACCAGGTGAATGTCCAATCACTGAGAGCAGAGAGTTCTGTGTACAACATTAGCTTAAGAACCATCATATTGCCAAAACAAATATGCAAACATAAAGAAAGACCAAATTTGTTATTTACGATTAACACCTTTGTCTTTACAGGCAGAGGCCTGACTTCAGGATTGAGCCATAAATGACTGAACAATACACTTCCCTTGCACTTCTGCTTCTCTTAGCTGATGAAAACAAAAGGACTGGACCTCATTAACACTTAGTTACAAACAGACTATTTACACAGGTTCAGGGACAGTAAACCTCCTCCCTCCCCCCTCTAGGTGGTAGAATCTCATCACCAAGCAATGAGAGCTAATGAGGTTTACAATACACATCCTGGCCATTATATGGGGAATCCAAGATTTTACTAATTTTGGCCAAGTGTATTATGGATCCCCAACTTTAAGCCTATTGCAGCAGATTCCCAGTAGGGCTGTCTGTTGTACAGTTGTGTGGTCCTGCTCCATGTGAAACCACACATTTGTGCCCCTCATTTTGTGAGACCATCCCCCGTTCATACAAGTTAACCCTTTGTGGACAGAACCTCTTTATATGTCCATACTGTAAACAGTGAAAACACCTAACACCCCCCCACTTCCTCAGTATTTGGCTGGGAGATGCTTACTTTTGTACATGGGTTCCTTGCAGTCTGGGGTGAATTGCTATCGGTTTCCTGATCTTTATAGACCTTCTATCTTTGAGTAGATCCTGCCTGACCTGTTCTATTACCAGGGCAGCCTCCATGAGTGAAGCTTCTTTTGCTGCATTCAATCTAATTGTGGTGTCAAGATATGGAAACTTCTCCACAAACATGCGGATCATGCCTTGTGGGGTTCCTGGACTATGATTCTTAGTCACCTTTCTATACATAACTCCAAACCTCCCACACAGAGACAAGGGCTCATCATAGATGGTTGGTCTGAAGTTAACCAGTATGTCTGGGGTGACATCCAAATGCCCTGTTACCAATTTCATGAGGATGGAAAGTCTGTCTCCCTCATCATGAAATTGGCCATTACTGGGAGCTGCTTTCCCTAAGGCCTCATATCTTTGGTAAAGATGTGCTGGTAGCCATAGCTTGAACAGCTCCATGCGATGTTCCATTGGAACAGAAAATTTCTTACAATAACCTTCAAACGTGTCACAGGAAGTGAAAGGATCTAAATTTTCATCATAGCTTGGGATATATTTACATATATTCAACAGATATTGCATCCTCTCCATCTTATCGGAAGATTGCGATTCCTGTACATTACTGTCACACACATGCAGGTTATGGCTGATCAGTGGAGTCTCAGAGTCGCCTCCTAATCCTCCATCTATCCCACCAGTAATGCTTGTCCCTCCATCTACTACACTGCCCACTAGTCCAGGCCTAGTAACAAGCAGGGGTGTGGAGTGATCTGTAGCAGCCGCAGGTTCAGTCTCATCTCTCCCCCTGTTTGCACTCGAAACACAAACTTGTTTCGTGGGCAAAGACTCTTTGATGGACGTCTGCCTGCTACAGATGATCTCATCCCTTTTTGCTATTTCACATTTCAAGTTCTCAATAATCACTTCTGTAGTTGCTGCTTTTTGCTTATATTCGGTTATTTCCATGTATAACTGTATAAACACCTTATCCACATCTGCATAATACTTCTCCTTCTCAGCTACCGGAGACTGCAGCGTGTGCATGCGGCTTTCCATCTCATTTATAGCCTCCATTTGCTCTTTCAGTTGTGTCTCTAAGCTGTTCGGACCTCTGATTCCCTCCATGGTGTTTGCATTACGTTTAGAAACTAATGTGATCTCTTAGAAGCACCCAGTGTTTTACATTGTTTACATGCATAAAACAGAGTGCTTGTTTCTGGTCACATGCGTCTTACTGGGAATGCATATGCGATCGGGTTGAGACCCACACGGGGCGTTTGCGTTGCGTTTTTAAATGCAATGCAAAAGCCATGTGTGGCCAGATCCTCAATCTTTCATGATCCTCAATCATGCCAAAATTAAAAGTGATCAAGGGAGTTCCTGTGACATAACACAGGTCATACCTAATGTAGGCAGACTAGTCAGGATTTGCTGAACATTATAATTTTTTGATTTGGCAAAAAAAAAAAAAGTTACAAATGTAATGCTAATGTATATGCACAATAAAATAACACAAAGGATAAAAAGAGGTATGACAAAGCAGAAAATTCCAAAGCTGTGCAGTCTGTAGGACTCATTAATTGAATATCACTTATTAATTGTAACTTTATGATTAATTATTTGCAGATCTTGTTGCATAATTACTTTCATCAGAATCTCAGGCCACTTTTAACACACTCTATTCACAATATTTTAGACCACTGTCTCCAAGCCAAATTTCATATCCAAATAAATTTATTATAGGGCAACCATGAAGCAATGGCGTTTGGGGGACCAACAACTTGTCAGAAGGGAAGCATAAATGCATTGATCTGAAAAGCAGCCGAATGTGATATTTTGTATCATTGCTCAAAATTGTACCTTGTTGCACTTATAGTAACTCTGATCACTTTTCTGTACTAACTTTGCATTTGTCTTTCTTCCCTTCATCTAATGCTGTTTCTTTACTTTTTAACAAGACTGTGGCCACAGCCTCTATGATCACGGCAAAGACTCTACCTCTCGTGTTGAAAGCCGCAGCAGCATCCATGCCCACTTCTGTTATGGGGCAAAGACCAACCATTGCCATGGTGACTGCCATCAACAGCCAGAAAGCGATCATAGGCTCTGATGCACAAGGTGGTGCAGTAAACCTGCAGACGTCTAATAAGATCACCAGTCAGGGAACCGAGACCTTTCAAATATTGGCAAAAAATGCTGTTACTCTGGTGAGAAATAACTCTACGCATTTATGCAATTTACACATACGTTGGCTCTGTTCAGAAATGTTTAATGTCTAAGATTTTCAATTTGTGTATAGCAGGTCCAAGCAACAACTTCTCAGCCTATCAAAGTTCCCCAGTTCATCCCACCCCCGCGGCTCACTCCTCGTCCAACATTTCTTCCACAAGTAAGTGCTTCCCACATGTTTTTGATTACAATCCATCATTGTTGCTTCCATATAGTCATTTTAGTCCAGAAAGATAACAGAGGTCTGAACGCAAGTGTACACTGCGCTTTAGTAGTGAAAGTACATGGAAATTTTTTTTTAATTTTTGACAATGTTCATGAATGTTACTAATTGAGTAATTTTTCTATCATTTTGAATATTTATATCAGGTGCGGCCAAAGCCTGCTGCACAAAACAACATACCAATTGCCCCTGCCCCACCTCCGATGCTGGCGGCTCCACAGCTCATCCAGCGGCCAGTTATGCTAACTACCAAGTTGACGTCAACCTCTCAGAATTCTATCCATCCTGTGCGCATTGTGAATGGACAACCCACGGCCATTTCCAAAGCCTTCCCTACAGCACAGCTCACCAGTATCGTAATAGCTGCTCCAGGCACCAGGCTGGCAGCTCCACAAACTCTGCAACTTCCAAAACCAAACCTGGAGAAGCAGGTAACAGCACTTTTTCATTTTGGTTAATGAATGCAGTGCAGATAGGATACTATGTACAACGTGCTCAGATCTTCCTGCTCTATAACATGCTGCCCACATGTTGGACAATAAGTACAATGTGCTTGTCTCCTCCTGCTCTATAACGTGCCTTCTGCGGGTAGGACACTGCCTGCAATCCGATTAGCTGCTTCTGCTCTATAACATGTTGCCTGCAGACAAGGCACTTTGTTTCCAGTATTGGTTGGGTCATAGAGGTCCCACTGATCAACTGATCATATTCCTTTTTTCATGGGAACATAGTAACGCTTTAAGTACACCATAAAGGCCATTATCCCGATATCATGCAATTAGTTATACACCTTAACCTGAAAAGTATTTGATGACTGTAGTCCACAAATGAGTAAATTTTTTTTTTTTTTTTTTTAATTATTATTACTAATGCAAATCTGGCTGGTTAGTGAATTGCTGTGAAACATCTGTTTGTCTTTTCCTTAGACGGTTAAAACTCAGGTGGAAACAGAGAAGCCAACTGAAAGCAGTACGACCGTGCAACCTGTCCCCAAGCCGAAACGAGAGGAAAACCCACAGGTACAAAGATCTGAGGAAAGCAGGGCTTAAATTCATTCCACTGTGATGGCTTTAGTAAAACTTCTAATCATTTCTCTCTTCTTAGAAACTTGCCTTCATGGTGTCGCTAGGTTTGGTAACGCACGACCACTTAGAAGGTCAGTAACTTGGTCGTGTTAATGAATCAGTTTTGACAGTTTTTAGATCTTGTATTATGTTGGAAATTACTTTTCAAATTTAACATGGATATTATTGAGAATGTGTATCCTGGTGAAAATACACAACATATTTTGATTTTTACATTATCTTATAGACCCCCTTTGTACAGAAACATTTGTGCACAAACTGACCTGTAGGATCTCTATTAAATGCACATTTTGCCAGTACTGTAGCACATTGCAGATTTTGCACTGTGAAATCTAGAACGTATCTATCCGAACTGTGTGAACATACACTTAGCTCTTTAACCAGTACATTATAAGAATGTTCTCCAGTATAAAGTTAAGCCACTGTGTATTGAGATGTTATACAACTTTCCAGCATGCCTTCGGAATAATGTCTTCAGTTTTTGAGAAATTTAAACCTTCATTGTTGATATTTGGTGTAAAATCAGGTGTCTTGATAGTGTGCTTCTTAAACTCCAACTTTTTTTTAATGTGGTCAAATCCTAAATTTATTCCCATTCTAACTGCAATTTAGATGGGAATAGCCCTGACTCTCTACCTCTCTGGAGTGGTCAGACATTGCAGAAACCCTCTTTATGCTATTACCTAAGTAGTTACCTAAGCGGTGTGTACAAGGAGTATCCAGTACTGTCATGCCTAACACGCCCTGTGTGTAGAAGTGGAATTTTTAAGTTCCCAAAATCTTTTGAGTCCTGTTCCTTCCCTCAGGCCCTGCACTAGGCTTGACACTGCAAAACAGATTGATCTGGGGCGTACCTTTTAAACCCTATTTTCATAAAACAGACCAACCCCCTTAAATGTTGGATGTCATTTAGCCAGAGACCATTATTGACTACTTTGTGATTAGATAGAACAATAATGTTATTTTTACTGTCCCTCCCCCAAATATAGAAATTCAAAGTAAACGGCAAGAAAGAAAAAGAAGAACCACGGCAAATCCTGTGTACAGCGGGGCAGTATTTGAACCAGAGGTGAGCAATCTCTGTGAATCACACTGTGCTTAATAGATTAGTCAGCCTGAGAATATATAGATCATCATTTAGGTGGTGGAGCTGAAGTGATGTAATATTCTTGATGATTTGGATGCAGAGTATTACTGAAGCATCCTGCCCGGGAAAATATTTTAGTTGTGTCACTGACCCTTCAGAATTTCTCATAATCTAGGTTGGTTTTTTTACTTTATCACTGTTTGTATACTTTTTGATAACAAAAGAATCTTGTACTTCTCATGACTGAGGTAGATTAAACTGTATTTATTTTGGACAATCTGGATCCCAGGCTATTTTAGCTTGTCGAGAATTGTCTTGGCTGATTTAAATTGTAGAAAACTCTAAGCTCTGAGGCGGATTAGTTTAACCAGTTTTTTCGGGGTCTCTGAAAGGGGTTATCCCATTGTAGTAAGTTAGGCCTTATTCACTGGATAGTGCCTAACTTATTGATCGTTGGGGGTATCAGTGATAGGACCCGTCAGGATCAGGAGAACAGGGGCCTGAAGTCCCAGTATGATCAGAGCAGTCAGTTCCAAAGAGATGAACAGGGGAGCTCGCGCATGCGCAACCACCTGATTCGGGTCATCTCGGATTCAACAGGGGTGCATTGGGTCCCATCACTGTGAGCCCCATCTATCAGCAAGTGAGGCGCTATCCTGTGGATAGGGCCTAACTTGCTACAATAGGACAACCCATTTTAAGTCTTTCGGCCCCTGGTGGGACCTGGACACCAACCCCCTTCCTCTCTTATGATCATAAAATTTTGATTTGTATAGACATAATATATATTATATTAACATAATTTTTTTCCTCTTTGCAGCGTAAGAAGAGTGCAGTGACCTACCTGAATAGCACAATGCATCCAGGAACGAGGAAGAGAGGTAGCTCCTTCACATCATTTCCACCTCCCCCCCCCCCCCCCCCCCCCCCCCCCCCCCCCCCCTTGGCACTGTCTCTGTTGTTTCGCCATACTCATGCAGGCTTTTACTAGAATTGATGCTGCGATTGAACTTGCTTAACAGTGTTGATTATTGGCTACTAACACTCTCTCTTGTACAGTAATATAAATCGTAAAATTAAAGCATCTTGCATATGTAGAAGTGGTAAAGGTACATTCACCACGGCATAACCCTATGTAATTGGTGCAATTGGTATTGCCTTTTTCGAAACACCATGGCACAATTTTCACATTTCTACTTGCACTCTCCAAACTATGATATTGTAAAGTGACAAATCATAAAGTACAAAACACTTTTGGGCCATTCGAGGCCACATCAGTGCTGAAAGATGCTGCTGGCCTAACTAACAGATCAGCCACTTATGGAAGTATGTTAGAGCGGTCCAGGGGCTTGGTCTAAAAGTTGGCCTCAATAGAATGCAAAAAGCTATTGGAAAATGTGGTGACCTCCAGCCCCACCATATATTTAGAAGACACTTAAACTTCATGTTTCTGATGGATCAGACAGACTATACCCAGGAAGCATTTGAGCTAACATGATGTATTTAAAGGGGTATTCTCGTCTCAGCATTCACATTCAGTTTCATTAATCTTCCATTTATAAACATTTCTTCAATTGGATGTTATTAAAAAAAATGTTTCTGTGTGAAGATAATTTCCCATAAACATAGCCATGTTGTCGCTAAAAAACGAGATAGCTTCCTCGGTTACGACCACGTCACAGTGGCCAGACATGTACTATTGAGCCCTGCCTGACCACCTGGCTTCAGCAATCATTACTACAGGACGGCTGTGGAACATGTAGTAATTCTCAGATATTTCATATACAAAACCTTTTTATTTATTTGTGCAATCCCTTCAGCAGAGGTGGCCGTATCCGAGGAAGCTATCTCGTTTCTAAGGGACCAAATCACTACATCTATGGAAAATTATCTTCACACAGGAATATTTTTTTTAATAACATCTAATTGAAGAAATGTTTATTAATGGCAGATTAATCAAACTGAATGTGACTGCCCAGACGAGAATACCCCTTTAACTATAAAATCCAGAACTTGGTAAAAACAAAGCAGCATCTTGTTTTAATTTGTTGAGCCCCTGGAGATTGTGTTGTTGTTTTTTTTATTTTTTTTTTTTTTTTTTTTTTTTTTAAATCAAGCAGTTTTTATTAACATTTTTAACTTTTCACAAGAAAGAAAATACATGCATACATACATCCCTTCCCACCCCCAGAGAAGGGTGTCTCAATATCTGACCAAGCATCAGATCCATCCGAGACGCAAACTCTGTGTTCGCCACCGTTTTCGAGCAGTCTGTCAAAAACGCATACGTTTTTTGACGCACTGCTTAAAAACGGACCAAAAACGCCATGTGTGCCATCACCCTAGGCTGTGTAGTCCTGTTCAGGTTTTTGCATGCGGTTTTAAAGCAAAAATTCAGAGTGAATTGATGAAAGGAGGAACAGTTTCACCTGTCCAGTATATATCAACTGTTTGTTTTTTGGGTTTTTTTGCATTTTAATTTTAAGGATTTTAAGAAAAACACTTGCACTTTTTGTCTTATTAGACCTAACTAAAAGATAATAACCTCACTTCTACCCGGTGCAATTTTTTTCTTCTTCTGAACAAATCACATCTGATGGTAAACAGTCAGAGCACACCATATATCTCCAGAGTCTGCTAAAGTCTCTGGGGTGAAAGCTAATTCTTCAATGACAAAAATTCTCAAACAAAAAGTTCTCCTGTGTTTTCTATTCTATATTATTTTTATTTATTTATTTTTTTGCTAGGTAGATAGCTTTGTGCCAGCACCTACCTAACTTCTCACCACCTCCCTTCAATATTTCCACATGATAAAATGGCTTCTATACTTTGTGCACAATCTTTGCCTTGTACTCATTTATTGTGTCCTACTACCCAGTTACGGTCAGCACTTGTTACCGGTGTCCATTCTGCCTCTTTCAGGCATCTGATGTCTTTCTAGTTCTATAACTTGCTACTTTATCTTGTGCCTCCTGCTTTCACCTTTCCTTTTTGTTGTGTAATACTGTACTATGATTATTTCCTTCATCTCCTGCATCATTCCTTTTTCATGCTAGCCAATGAGGAACACTGGCCAAAGGTATGTAAATCCCCCATTTTGTTTCTGTTCTGTTTTTTTTGTGTGTTTATTAACGTATAGGTCGTCCTCCCAAATACAACACGGTCTTGGGTTTGAGCGCCCTGCCACCTGCCTCCCCTTCATCCAGTCATCCTCTTCCCCATGAAAACGAAAAGGCACAGCTTACATGTAGTTTCCCTTCAAGTGTCCTGCCTGTGCCCCTGCCTAATCATTATTCCACAGACGTAAGTAATTCATTCTGGAAAGAGCCCTGCTGTCACGTGTTAAGGTACGGCACCTGAGACGTGTCTGATGACCAGGGCAGAATTGGCCACAGAGGCTACGGCTGGAAGTTTCCTGCAATACGAGTCTGCCTTGTCATTGAGCATAACCGGACTGCATATGTGTAAGATTTGCATACAGCTGTGTAGTGTGCGACTTTGCTTGGGTAAGGTTATTAAGAGCTGCTTACATTTATGACTTGTATTGAAGTGGTCCCGAGTGGGTTTGAAAACAACAGCATGATATATAGCTAGCTTTAAGTCATTCTGTTAAAGGAAATCTACCACCAGGATGAAGGATTGTAATTATGGTGGTAGATTTCAATTAAAGGAACACAAAACCAAGAAGTGAATAAGAAAAGTAGAGACAGGAGATGCAGAAACATGGAAGGCACAGATCTGTTTTATTTCCAACCTTGTGCTGCAGCCAGTGACTTTAAAGGAGTTTTCCCACGAAACAAGTTAGGCCCTAACTTGCTGATCAGTGGGGTCGCCACACAGATCACAAGATCATGGGATCCAATATACCCCAGTTGGACCCCTCATTGCTTCCCGAGATGAACAATCTCGCCGTGTAAGGTTCTCTGCAATCTCTATCAGCTCCATAGAGATGAATGGGGCTGCGCGTCCGGCTACTCCACACATCTCTAGGAGCTACGAGGGGTCCGATTGGGTTACATCGTAAATGTGGCACTAGACTAGTTGAGCATATCAAAGAGAGAAGCGGCTGATCTCTAGAAATCTGAGAACATTTTTGTAATCTATTTCTAAGCTAGGGCTGCACGACAGCCTCGACGCTGCATGGGCAAAGATTGCAGGATACTTGCAATCTGCACAATTGCACAAAACTCCTTTTAGTATCTAGTTGTGAGATGCATTGCACACAGTTATATCTCAATCAATCATTGGTCATACAGCTGATGCCACTGCCAAATTATAATTGGATTTGGAATAAACAAAGAGGGTGCGGTCACACGTCGCGTTTAACGAATGCGTTTAAATACGCATTGCATTAGCTGAAGAGTGATTTGCCTAATTAAATGGCTGTTAGCACGTGTGTTTACAAAACGCAACAGTTAACGCATGTGTTAACATTGCGGTTAATGCATGCGTTTGTTAACCCAAGTGTTAACAGCTGTTTAATTAGGCAAATCACTCTTCAGCTATTCCAATGCGTTTTTAAACGCATGTGATAAACGCAACGTGTGACTGCACCCAGAAAGTTCTGAATTAATTTGTTCATTTTTGGTGTTTAGTGTTCCTTTAATAATGACAACTTTTTGCTTTTAAAGCCATAGACATGTTATGAGTGCAGTCACAGTCAATATCAACATTAATTACCCAGTAGCCCAGAGGGTAGAGTTCAGGTAAAGGTGGGTTCACATCAGTGATTTTTTGCACATACAGATTTGTTTTCTCTTCCTGGCTTCAGTGATTCTTCACCGATGCCTTACTGACCCATTCTTTCTGACACTTCATTATTTTTTTTCCATTGAACAGTGGAAATTGCAAATACAATTTAGAGCCTGTCTCCATTTTGTTTGAAAAATAGGACATCAGTAAAAAAAAAACACTAAAGCCAGGAAGAGAAAACTATTCTGTATGTGTGCATAGGCCAAAAATGGTTTCCGTGAAAAAAACACCAGTGTGAAAGCCCAAAAATTACGGTAGATTGTGGCTTAGCTGCAGCTCCAGATACAGAGTGATGTTTGTGCCATGTCTGGTAATATTGGAGCAAAGCATCACTTCCCAAAAAAGTGCCACTCTATATGTGGGAAGCTGAGTACTGAGCTTAAGACAGCGGCCAGGACACCAAATCTTTAAACGGGTCTACAGTATTTCTTACAAGTTTCTATGGGCAACTGGAACAGTTTGACCTCAGACATTCTGCCATATCTCCCCCAATGTCATAACTTTGGAGATATAGCTATTCTTTGCATATTTGACAATGTCATTCTGAGATGTTTCCCCCTCTGTAGCTTTAAAAAGGAAAAAATGTATAGTGACTAATCTAATGTGAAGAGGGCCTTAGCTGGTTTCTGTACTGCAGTCTCAATGTGTGTTGCATCGCGTATTATTGCTCTTCTAATAAAATGTGTAGAGTATTTTCCTTAGTGTAGATAAGATGCAGCTTGTTTTCTGACACTGTACCCTCTCCTTCCGTGCTTTTCCTTTACTGTCAAGTGACTTTTTCCTGCAATTTCCTCTACATACTACACTCTCAATGGGCAGAAGATGTTTCCTCTATTCTTTATTTCCTGACACGTGTGTTGCTTACTTATTGCACTATAACTCCGCTCGTACTTCACAATGTGCTAGCTGTCCTATGTAATCTAAGTAGGCACTGTCTATCCTTCTGAAGATTCTGCTGCTCTATTCAGACTAATCTATTTGTTCTTAACAATCTTCTTGGCATATAAAACTTGTGTGACTTAAGAGATGAAAGAACTTGATTCCAGTTGCCTCTCAGTTCCATATGTCTTTTTAAGTGCTATGCACAAAAGCCTGTGTACACAGCATTAATCAGCTTCCATGTCACCCAGATACAGGAATCTTACTGTGGACCCTCAGAGTTAAATATTGTGGCATGCTACAGCCAACAAAGCATTAAAACGAAGAACCTTGCTGCCCGCAGCACTCCGGAGAGCGCTATAGAGTACAGCAAGGCTTTTGTCTGACATGAAAGAACTGGGAATATTTAGAAATATCTAATATTTAGAAGCAGAAACAACCTAGCTATGTATTGGGGTAATGCCACATCTTTTTAGATGTTGTACACCTCTTTATAGGTTTTGAATTAAAGGGGTTGTCCACTTTCAGTAAATAATTGATGTCATGAAAAGTTGTATAATAGTTTTCCAATATACTTTCTGTATCGGGTCCTAATGATTTTCTAGATCTCTGCTTGCTGTCATTCTATCAGATTGTTCATTGTTTACTTCCTGTGGAATGAAATCTGGCCAGGGTTATGCGATGTGACACAGGTGCACCGCTCATTATAACACACAGCTCTGTGATATAATGAGCCGTGCATCTGTGTGACATCACATGACCAGGGGTATATATAACGAGCCGTGCATCTGTGTGACATCACATGACCAGGAGTTTATATAACGAGCTGTGCATCTGTGTGACATCACATGTAGTGGAAGTAAACAATGAAGTTTCTTATGTAATAGCAGCAAACAGAAATCTGGAAAACCATAAGGAATTGATACATAAAGTATATTGTAATATTGTATTTCTTTTCCTTACAAATACAATATTATTTGTCCTTTAATCTTTTATGCTGGAGCTGATAGTTTGTACACATGGGGCTGCTTGTGGGGGGTGTTAGATACCTGTGTTGTAGTTGTCACGCGGTGCACTGACTGTTGTGGGGCTATTGCTTCCTAGTGCTGTGTGTTCAGTAGAATAACCTTCTCTGTACTGTCCTATGGCATCTCTTGTGGCTCTTAGATTTTGTTGTGTGTGTGTGATCTAGCATCTAACATTTCTTCTTTCGGTGTCTGCATTGTTTTTGGTAGTTTGAACTGGCAATTTTTTTCTGTCTTCTTTTTAATCCTATAGATTAGACCTGCCTGGCATGGCGGTTTTTGATTAAAAAAATGCCAAAATAGACTTTTCAAAATTTTTACTACTTACACTACTTCCTTTTTTCACACTTTCCTTGTCTCCTCTACTTCTCTGCCTCGGGGTTTTTCCTGCACTGCTCTGCTGGTCTTAGCAGTGTAAATCTCCATTCTGCTTTCCTTCTTTTTGTTTAAGAAATAAAATCTCATGAAGAAGGGCGTTTGTCAGATTTTTAGGCTGACCCCCTTTTTTTTTCCCCGCCTCCTCTCTTGTGACCTCTTATAGGCTGATATCCATGAGGATTTTTGCAGCGTCTGCAGAAAGAGCGGACAGTTACTGATGTGCGACACATGTTCACGTGTTTACCACCTGGATTGTTTGGAGCCTCCTCTGAAATCCATTCCCAAGGGCATGTGGATATGTCCCAAATGCCAAGACCAGGTACCGTGTGATAGATACAGGAAACAACCGCGCACCCTCCCCTAGGTTTTTATTTTTTTAAGCACACCACAATGCACAAATAAAAATCGCATGGCAGATAAGAGAATTTTCCTGGAATCGGGAGAAGGTTATATCCCAGCAGTTTTACATTGTATTGTGATGTATTTTTTCATATAAATGGTGTTTATTAGTCAGGTAGTTTGTGTTTTGGGTTGCCTTTGGTGTTTTGGCCAGGGATTATTAGTATCCATGTTGCAAGACAGAAGGGAGAAAATAGAAGAGCCGTATGAAGAACTCAATCATCCTATTAATAAACTTACATTGTTCTCTCCAGTCCCTTTACACAAAGGGGCCGGCACAGACCGGGGTGATGAGCCGGCGCAGAACTAGTAATAACGCAATGTGATGAGAAAGATTTCCTAATATAAATGCACCAAAATTATGGATACATGTGCCAGAATTTACCCAAATTTTAGCACTAAGTGAGGGAGTAGTCATGCGTTTTCAAACACATCACAACAGCTGAGAAGCTCTTTGATTGCTTTGCTGTCAAAATTGCATTTACAAAACGCATGAGTTACAGCATTGTCAACACTTGTCAACGCATGCGTTTTGTAAACTCAATGTTGACAGCAATGTAATCGGGCAGATCTCCACTTCTGGGCACCCTCAGTAAACTAATAATTAGTGTAAAGTGTCTAAAGATGAACCTAAACTATGATGCTCCATCAAACTGGTTCATTTTGTATTAGACTTTATAAGACAGAAATAGAAGGGGGGGGTTTGATGAATTTGGCATGATGTCATCGTGCAGGTTACAGGATGTCATTGCGAGTGTTATATATACACACTCTTTATATGCTTTTCAGGATCTGGAAGACCAAAACATTTTTACAATTGCTATTCTGTACAGGTTGTTTTCTTGGCTTGTCTGATTATATACTCTGAGACTCAGGATGGATTTGCTTTTTTTATATACTTTTTTTTTTCAGTTCTGGTAGTAAAACTACTATTTGAGCAAATTTGACAATTTTTATAGTTATCTGATATGAATGTGGACATACTTTAGTACCGTACCATGTACTATCTTCATTCCAGAGTATATTGTACAACACCGTTCTGTAAGGATATGTAACCAGAGATGATACAGCATTGAGGATAAAATGCAGTGAAGTAACTGGAACTTGTCAGCATAAGGATATGATAGGTGATAAATGTGTGCTCGGTGGGAGACTACCCTTCAATGCAATATACACAATTTGTTAGTCAGTGTTTTACCTCTATATTCATAAGTTTAACTTGGGAACCCAGGTTCTTCTGATGGATCGTACCCTCTGTGATCAGAAATGTATCATTTATCCTCTGGTGTTTGTGGTACGAATGTTAAATATCAGACAGGTAAAGACAATGTGATATAAAGATCAGCAGCAATGACAAATGACTTCTGCATTTTAGGGAAACATGTAACAGAAGATCAACTCGCCCTCGCCACACAATTTTGCAGGGGATACATTGGTGTTGCCTGCAAAAGCACATGACCACAGATGGATATGTGGCTACCACAGCGGTTGTTCTATTACTGAGGGTGCGCTCACACATTGTGTTTTTGGATGTGCTTTTACATGTTTCCATACATTTTGGCCCCTTTTTCTTCATTGCTGGAATTGTAGGCGGCTGTGTCCCAATGCTAACACGGCAATATTTTAAAAAAAAACCTCTTTCAAAGCAGCCAAACGCATGGTAACATGTAAAAACACATGTGTTTCTGTGATGTGCCACATGTGAACACAGCCTGACAAGGACCATCATAGACGCAGTTTAAAGCAGCTGTACCCTAGTGTTAAATCTGTTTGCTGGGCCCACAACAATCACTTATAATACTGGCGTCTAGTTATGCCATATACGTTACCTCTGCCCCCACCATAATGGGTATAGATGTTGCTAAAGATGATGCTAAACTTGGTTGTGTTATTTGTGATTAACCCAGGTCCATACTAGTGCAATGTGATCTGTGACAATGTGAGCATGAAATTCGAGTTGTCTTTATGTTATATATCATGATGCAGAGGCCCGGTTAATATCTCCATGTAATTGGGGATAATCCTTGCAGCTATATCTGTCATCATTTTCCAGGAATTTCCTTTTTTTTGCAGCTGCATGATACAAATAGGTCTGAACATCTATATCCATGGTAATAAAATAGTCACTTCTGAATCATCGAAAAGAGATGAATAATTGGGACACGTTTTATTTGTAATTGTGACGTTTGTCAGTCTGCTGTATATTGTAACCTATAACGCGCAGCTATATGTTTGAGTACTTTGATGACTTTGTGCTGCTTGTTTTATGCATTATTTTATGTTTTCTCTTCTAGATGCTGAAAAAAGAGGAAGCAATTCCGTGGCCGGGGACGTTGGCCATTGTTCACTCATATATAGCGTATAAAGCAGGTACGTTTCATGCATTACATGGTAGAACTATCCCATCAAAGTATTGTCAAGGTTCCAGTACTAAGTATACAAATATCTAACAAATAAATGGTCAGGGCTATATGGCTGCTTCTATGCTAATGTAAGTGAATAGAGTAAAATCACAACCCCCACGGATGTTGCGATTTACATTTTTTCAGTTGGGCAATACCAGATTTTTATGTGAGTAGAAGTCGCAGCACAGTCAAGGGTTTAAATATATCCCGTTCACTTGCATTAAAAACTTTGCTTCTTTTGGTTAGGGTTTTGGGGTGTAAGAGCTCTCCTTACTGATACTCTGCCAATTAATGCCGCTTTGTAGCCCTACGGAGACTTCTAGCCATTGACTCTCCATTAGGAAATTTTGGGAAAATATGCAAATACATTTTCCAGGATGGGATAAGGAAAATCATGCATCTTTTAAGTACCTTGTAAGGCCAATCCCTCAACATCACCTGGCCCTAGTCAAAAACCTCTCTCGGAGAAACCAGTTCTCTACATCATACTGAATACATCAAACCACATCGAAACAGTCTAGAGTTGGGAATTTCTTCCTCCTGGAATAGTTAGTAAGAAGTTCCAGAGCAACCAAAGCAGTCTAAGACACATTTAGCATCACTAAACTGAAGGTAGATGTCATTTGAGGGGACTGCCTTACAAAGTGTCTAAAAGAAGCATGGGTTTCCTTATCCCGTCCTGGAAAACGTATTTGCATATTTTCCCTGATTTCGGTCATGCAGCCAAAGATGATTCTCAGTACCAACAGTAAGAGCATATGAGTCCAAAACAATCAGACTGGCCATAGAACAATATGGGCTTGATAAGGCAACCATCCAATGTGTTAGGGTTCGATCTAATGGCAGAAAAATATCACTATGCTACATTTCAATACACCAAGCTTGAGAGAGTTGTTGGCCAAACATATATTCACCTTACAACTCTCTCCTCATTCCTTAATAAATATGTACTGATTATTGTATGACTTTCAGCACCCTCCCTTCCCCTATTCTCGTATTCAGTTCTTGCCTGATACTGGTAAACCAGGAGGTATACATTGTCATTCCATCTTTTGGACTCACTTGACTTGTATTTTACACCGTGTACAGTACAGAAAATCTCACTGTCCCTTTATTATATTAAAGCAAAAGAAGAAGAAAAGCAAAAATTACTCAAGTGGAGCACAGACCTGAAGCAGGAGCGAGAGCAACTAGAGCAGAAAGTAAAACAACTCAGCAACTCCATAACGGTAAGTCCATAGATCATCACTACACAATGTGGGATGGATAAAGACTGGCGTGAGCTCTTGCATATGTGTGGGCCACGTATGAAGAGACTAAATCATTGTAGGAACTAGTCATTATGTATAAATAGGCGATTTGTCAGATTGAGAAAGTCTTTTTGTTATCAGATTCATGTGTGATGTAATTGGACGGCACATAATTTAAACCCAAATTGCACTTTTAATTTTATTTTTTGCTGTGCAATTGTTTTGCAGGATTTCACTGCTGAATCTTCAGCATTGAAATCAGTATTGTTGTTTTTCAAACCAAATGCGTAACATAAATACTTTGTCCAGTGGAAAAATTGTTTTTTAGTAACAGAAAAAAAATCTGCTATGGAAACTTACATTTGTAATAAGCGATCATCCTAGCATTGATTGTAGCTCTAATTTTAAAGGGTTTCGTCCAACAATATAACATATACCATATCCAAAGGGTAGGTGGATAAGCTGTACATTAGTAGGGGTCTGACTGACCTCTAGAATGAGGGTCCCTCGTACTAGATCTGATAGAATGAATGGGTACTCCCTTCCATTGCTTGCAGTGTCCATCTATGCAGACACTCACGATCCACAATTTATCACCTATCCTTAGTTTCACAGATACGGTTTATTGATATCTGGTATCTCATATTTGATAGGGAGTTGGGAAACGTTGAAGGATAATGAAATGGTTAGTTATCATAATCACCTCGTTGCCATCATTTTGACAGATCTAATAGGCAGGTGGACCTGACTTCCTTCCCCTACAAAGCTTTGTGGTCTGAAGTGGAAGCATCTCTGCAGACCCTTTATTTTACCGATTGTTATAGATTGCAGAGGTCCGATTCCAATTGATCATTGCAATGGCATCTACTACCAGTAGCATTGGTGGCATATTGGATCCGGTATTTAACCCCTTCCCGCCGCAGCCCTTTTTCGATTTTGCGTTTTCATTTTTCACTCCCCACATTCAAAAATCTGTAACTTTTTTATTTTTCCATGTACAGAGCTGTGTGACGGCTTATTTTCTGCGTAACAAATTACACTTCAAAATGGTGGTGTTTAATATTCCATGCCGTGTACTGGGAAGCGGGAAAAAAATTCCAAATGCAGTGAAATTGGTAAAAAAACGCATTTGTGCCGTATTCTTGTGGGCTTGGATTTTACGGATTTCACTGTGCACCCCAAATGACAGGTCTACATTTTCTTCTTTGGGTCGGCACGATTACGGGGATACCAAATTTGTATAGGTTTTATAATGTTTTCATACATTTAAAAAAATTAAAACCTCCTGTACAAAATTTTTTGGGGGGATTTTGCCATCTTCTGGCGCTAATGACTTTTTCATACTTTAGTGTATGGAGCTGTTTTTTGTGGCTTTTGATGACGTTTACAAAGTTATCATTTTTAGGACTGTACTACCTTGTGATCACTTTTTATAGAATTTTTTAAATTTTTTTTTAAATGGCAAAAAAGTGCCATTTTCGACTTGGGCGCGATTTTCCGTTACGGGGTTAATCGCAGTCAAAAACAGTTATCATATTTTGATCGTGCATTTTCGGACGCGGTGATACCTAATATGTTCATGATTTTTACTGTTTATATCAGTTCTAGGGAAAGGGGGTCGATTTGAATTTTTAGTTTTTTTTTATTATAATTTTTTTATTTTAAGTTTTCTTTTATTTTTACTATTTTTCAGACTCCCTAGGGTGTCTGTACGATCCTATCATATACTGCCATACTACAGTATGGCAGTATATGTGGATTTTACTAATCTTACATTACAATGTGCTGAAAGCACATTGTAATGAATGGGTTAACCCGAAGTAGTAGCGTGAGACCCGAAGCTACCATGGCGACGGATTGCCGCTCCCCGATGACATCACGGGGAGCGACGATCCACGGAAAGATGGCGGCGCCCGCACGCCGCTGTCTTTTTTTAAGCCGTTGGCGATCAGCGGTAAAACACCCGCGATCGGTGCCGCAAAGACTTGCGGCTATGGAGAGGGCTCGGCCCGCGAGAAGTCACATGTCGGGAAGGGGTTAAGATCAAACTTGCTGACTCTTTGACTGTATCCCTCTAACATGATCTTCAATGTTTTCTAGAAATGCATGGAAATGAAGAACAGCATCTTGTCCCGGCAAAAAGACATGCACAGCTCCTTGGACAAAGTGAAACGTCTTATCCGACTCATTCAGGATATAGACCTCACCAAACCTATTAACTCAGAGGTGACCTCTAACCACAGCCAGGACTGCACCGCTACTGCCAACAGCCCCCCTCCAGAACCCAATCCAGTCACAGCCTCTTTCCCATCACCCAGCTGTGTCCAGAACTGCACCCAGGCAGAAGAGACTAAGTGACCCATTTATTGTGAGCAAGGGTACTCTTAAAAAAGATATGCCGCGTCCGAATAGTTCCTGGGAGAGACTGGACCATAACCACAGTGACTTCCCAGGGCAGAGACGTAAGCACTGGAGTTTTGCCAATCAACCTTTTGTTCTGTGTGTTCCACGTGTGAGCTGGCGCCTCCTGCCAGCACCATGCCAAGTGACAAATAGAAACAAATCTTTAACTTTACTCTCTATCTTACACCAGTGTGTGCCTGCAGCAGCCTCCGCAGCAACCATAGATATCAATCTTTATTTTTTTCTTTCTTTGCTATTTTCTTAAAAAGGTGGATGTGTGGACACGGTGGGATTCTGAGAACTCCTCCTCCTTTCTGTAAAACTTTTTATGTTGAGCTCAGTGGGGAGGGAGGGGGCAATACATTACCAGTCCAAAGACTAGGAAAAGTCTACTAAACTCAGTGTGATGTACCAAAAATAAGAAAGAAAAATGGAAAAAAAATTACAAGATCTATTCTTCTCATACGAATGCCTAGCAGCAGAAAGTGGAGGGGGAAGGATGTTTAGTCAGTATTTAAGGTTCTCTGATGAGGGCAGTGGTGTCCTCACTGATCGACATGTCTATAATATGCTGCGTTCCATAGTGGAGTATGGAAGGGAATGCCCATCCTCTGCGTCATGGTGTAGAAGTAGCTGTTTGTTTCTTTCTTTTGTTTTCATATGTGCCAGCATCTCCATACGAAATGGAAATTTGGTAATTTTACCACCAAGGTAATTATTATTATTCATTGCATTAATTTAAAAAAAAAAAAAAAATTTGCAGAAGTATTAGCAAAGCAGACTAGGTTGTGTGGGTTTTGGGTACACCTCAATGGAACACAAGTTGTGTGTAGTCTCCCATCAATGACACTACCAATGGCACAACACGTTCCTTTAGTTATAGTGGGCAGCCAATAGAATACAGAGAGAGTCTGTGAGTACCTGAGGGTAGGGTGTTTTTTGTTATTTTACTTTTTGGGTTTTTTTTTCCCTCCCTGCTTTGTGTGAAATCAGGAGGCCCAGGTACAAACTATTACAAACATGTCTTCCTATTGTCGGCAGAGAGGGGAAATAAGACATCTCTGTGCACAGTTATTTGAGTTCATACACGTGGCACGGGGTTTTTAATAGGAATTTCTGGCGGCCTAGGGATGCTGCAATGCTTCATTGCAATCCATTCTGATGGATACGGCCTCCCTTATTTATGTACATCAAGTATATGGCTTACACATTGGTCATATATCCAAATGACCACCTTAGAAGGGAACCCATCCTGGGGACACAATTCAGTACAATTCTCCTTGTCAGTGCTTAGGATGTGAGCAGAGCTGACCTTCTCATAGGCGATCGAGTGTGATTTGTGGGACCACCCCATTAAAGGAACACTAAACTCCGAAATGGATGATAGAATTTGACAAGCAATGTAGCCGCTTACATTGTGCCTACATAGTCTGGATCATAGATAGACCATCTTGTAGAAATCCTGCAAGCTAAACAGGGTTATGCCCTGCCCCATCTTTGACAAAGAACTACTAAGTATGTGGGGGGGGGATACTGGGTGGGCAAATTGGAATTTAGTTTTCTTTATTTTCTCAGAATTTTGTGTGTTTAGAGTTTCTTTTAGGGCCAAGTACTTGCAGCTAGCAGTAACTGGAATAGAGGCAGACGCTGCCATCCTCTTAGGGAGGCTCAGGAGATGCTACCTACAGGTATTTTATCGATTTATCTCTATATATGATCAAATTTGGGCTCCTTCTCATCCACTGTTACCATAGGAGCTGAAACAGATCGTTTTTGTATGACCATAGCTCATACATAGGTAGTTTCACTTTTCTGTGCACTGATCTGCACTTCTGTCCTACTCTGTAGAAGCTCCTGAGCTTGGGAAACGCATAAATGTGAACCTGCTGGTCATCTGCCAACACAAATTCAGAGTTCTGTGAGTTCTACCTTTCATATAATTTAGCTATAGACTTGTGTCAGGACATATACAGAGAGTATTTCTGTAATCCAGCTCCTACACCCCTCAAAATCCAGAAAAGTAGATAGTTACGAAGATAAATCTAAGGTCCAGGTAGCTCCCCCTGGTGGTGGCTTTAGGCCGTCATGATTTTTATGCTTTTTAAATCGAGAACTTGGAGCTCTTTGCTTTGAAAAATTTGTCTCCAGACCCTAAAATCCCTGATCTATTGTTATAATAGACTTTAGAGAATATAATTGATGCTTTATCATTGGCATGAAATATCAGTATCAAATGAATGGGGGTACCTCTTCAAGCCAGTCTGCCGATCAGATAGTTGAAGGGGCTGCAATGCACAGACAAGCGTTGTGGCCTTGTTTATTACTAGGCACAGCGCCATACATGATGCAGTGGCTGCTCGTGGAACTACACACATCTCTGTCCTATTCACTTAAATCTGACAGAGATGCGGTTAACAAAACGAGTACAACATATACAGCACACTGAGGAACACAAAATAGTGGGGGGTACAGGGGGTAGGACCTACACTAATCTGATATGAGCGGGCTACCTTAAAAACAGAGCATCAGGATTATACTGGAAAACCCATTAAATTATCTATTAAAAGTAGTAAATCAGATTCCTAGTATTTCTCTCCCAAAATTTATAATGTGGTATCTCCCTCCCTAAAAGTTAGTTAAAAGCCGATTGGATGTTGCAATGATCCAATTCATCAGATAATCCCACTAATTCCTTGGTGATCACGTGGGTTCTCCATAACTACTATATAAGATAAATTCCTCTGCACCTCTCGCCCTCCCGGTATGTTGATGTGTAAGGTACGTTGTACACATTAATGCTGTGAAACCTTCTACATCATTACTAAAACACTAACATCAGGTGGGGATCACTTTTCGCAGTCCACATAATAGATTGTGTCCTGACCACGGTGGTAGAGATTGCTGGCCACGTGTGAGGGTATTCGTCCCTGTCCAAATTTTCATTGCATCTGCACCCATTGAACCCATTACACTACTGTGTGCACTGATGAGGGATCACATCTCCTTATATATATATATATATATATATATATATGTCAGTAGTCGACTTTACTTCTCCTTTATCCTTGTCCAGTTAGAAAAGTCTCCCCCCCCCCCCCAAAAAAAGAACATATGCAGTGAGCACGGTCCAAAGTGCCTTATTGCATTACCCTATCATTGCGGGTGTCTCTGTGCATGTATAGATAAGAAACGGGAATCATTGTGCATTGTTCACACAGCCAGGGGAGTGACTGGGCCTCCATTCCCGGTGCATCTAGCAAGTAGAGGAGGAGCTACTTTAACATGGCTTTTTTAAAAATTAATTTTATAATATTATTTTTTAGTACGGGTGTTGGATGTCACATGTACACGATGTAGATGTGCTCACAGAAGTGTGAAGTCCAATATAAATCGGTATGACCATCTGGCTTGTTAAAGGGACACCAAACGCTGAAGCGCGGGGGCTTCTCTGGATGGGCAGGGCCTGTGGTCTCCATTGCTGTGAGATATTGTACGGCTAGGTCACACATACAGCTGTCTGCATAAGGCGTCTAGTGTGCGGGACAGTAGCTAGACCCCGATCTACATGAGATGGTCACTAGGTTTGGCTTACTGTATATACACAGTATATAGGCCAAAATGACCGCCTTGGCTCCTGTCTTTGCCGTGACTGGTTTGATTGATCTGAATTCAAATGGATCCCAATAAGTTATAATGGGATCTTTTTAATGTTTACTTATGCGATATGGAAATACCAGCATGTTTTGGTATTTTAGTGTCCCTATCATGTGTACCCAGTGCAAGCTGCCATTTTCTTACCCAGCCCAATATGCAATGACCGTTTCCACCCAAAATCATCTCCTTGAACAAAACTAGCTGTTTAGGGTATAAATATCCCATGTACATGTGTGACATCCTTTTGAACCATATCATATGTTTATGGGGTTTATCCCCCCCCCTTCCCCCCCTTCACAGGTTTCGGGCAGTTGAGGGGCGGTGGTGACCTCCGGTGGCAGCCCTGCCTTATTACACCTCTCTAGGATGTGTCGGCCCTTGGTCGTAGCTTCTCTTAATGCAGTGTTAAAGGGGCAGTTATCCTCTGTCCTCTTTCCTTCCCAATAATAAATTTAAGGGCTTTTTATGGATCATTTTTTAAATTTTTTTTTTCCCCTTAGTCCCAAATTGAGAGGACTCGTCCCCGTGCGTCAGTGATCCAGAACCAAGCAGAGGTATCCCCCTCCCTGCAGTACCTTCTAGCCTCAGTCCCCCATCACATTACACATTGGGTCTCCTTGTCCTTGTTTACATTGCATTAAGCCCCCCACACCCTATTTTTTATTTTTATTTTTTTTATTTCTGTTCTCAGCCTAGGAGCAATAGTTATGAATAATAATACAGAAAACTTCCAGATAGTGTCTGGTATATGTAATACTCACACACTCTGCTCTGTGAGGAAGCTCTCACATCTCTTGTGCTGCATTTTAGGGATTAAAACAAAAAAATACTAATAATGATGATGATGATAAAAATAATCTGTCAAATGTCGATATCATAATTAAAAACAAATATTGTAACATACCTTTTTTCTATAGGAAAAAAATGTATAATTAAGTTTTCGTATAAAATTGAGAGGCGTTCCTTATCTATTGTAATGGGAACTTTTTTTATGTTTGTTTTTTTTTTTGTTTTTATTTTTAAATATACATTATATATTTTTTTTTTCCAGGCCCAATGGTAGTGAACTGCAAATACTCTGCCTTCTCTGTAAAATTGGAAGTCTGTGTTTTTCAGTTTTGGTAAAACTGTGCTTAGAGTTTAGGGAACTGGTAGGGTCGGGGGTGGGAGGGGGCCGAACACAGAGCGTCTGATCAATTTGTATCTATTTATTTTAACATTTTTATTAAATAAAACTGAATGAAAAAAGGCAGCGTCATTGTTTCTGTGTATCCCGAGCCTCCACCTCCTGACGGCATTGTGAGACCGTGTACATGTCCGATGGTTAATATTGTTTTATGATGTCTTCTGTTTATTGCTCCCATCTTGACACTTAGAGGCTACGTGGTATTTTCCTATCGGAGGAAGGTGACCGCTGCCATCAGTGATTGGCTGAGAGGTAATAGCGTTGGGCGTGAGCGACACATCTGTGATGTGAGTATCATTGCATCTATGTCAATCAATAGGACCCTTCACTAATTTCAATTCGTTGCATTTATTAGGTGGCACATGACTAATTCATTATTCTTCTCTCTAGCTCACATCGTTCCTGGACAATCATTGCTGTGACTTTTAGCACTCAATGGACCCCATTTATTCATAGTGAAGCAAACTGCACTGCACGGTGACCCAAAGAGCCTAAACTGAGTGCACCAGTCTTTTTTCTGGTGAACTCAGTTTAATGGGCGTGCACCACAGTTATGTTGGACTTCACACATAAATATGGAGGCCGGTGCGAATATGTATTGTGTTGCAGAGGACATAGTGCAGCCGCAAAACAAGACCGATGCAAACACTTCATAAATACATGTGCAAGCAGTCTGTAGATGTATTTATGTGCAGTCCACACCAGAATACTGTAGCAGATTGCTCGATAAATATTGACCAATGTGTTTGTTAGACTTTCTAGTGTCAGGTGGGTGGTCCTGGTCTAGAGAAGAATGCCTGGGACCGCCCACCTGACACTAGAAATTCTAAGCCTCATATCGGATACCAAAACCACTTATACGGATTGTTTAACAATGAAGAATGTTGCAGTGTGAAAAGGGTTGGTTTCCTGTTATTAGTAGTTGTGTCTAATTTGACACTTTTTAGCCGCTGTGAGAAATGTGATGTACGAGAGACGTCTAAATAATGCGGCATTTTCCCGCATTATAAAAAGTGGAGCACGATGCTGCAAAATCTCTTCACTTAACAGACGTATTCTTAACATTCACTGGGAAATATCTTGTAAATGAGTCGCTGCTCATGGAGATGTCCCATTACATGGTAGTAGTCTATACGATCGGGCAGGGGGTATGGAGAGAGGAGAGAGTGTTATGGAGTAGCTTCTCTTCTTCATAATAACTAGACCTGCAGAAAGCAAGTCATATGACATGTCAGGCCGTGCTAGACCAGATACTTTATATATTGAGAACATGCATGTATTAGATTTGTTATGATTCTCTGATCACAAAGAGCAAGGCTGGGTTCTCATCACATTCTTCTATATACGTTCCGCTCCCCATGGATACGCTGGCATATACTGGCAGACTGAGGCATAGTTGTCTCCATTTGACCACTATACGTCGCATCTGGTGACGTATATGGCAAAAAACCCTAATGAGAACCTATCCTAAGATCACGTAGAGGATTCTGCCCGAGACCAGCCCCACGATGTCTGTGGAGGGTTGCTGTGAGTGTATGCAGCTTTTTTGCAGACTTTGATGTTAAAAGGTAACCTGTATAACCCAGACTTTTAAACCCACAGCTTTTGTTTTTGTTTTTTTAGCCATTGCTTGTGTATACTTATTGAATAAACCTGGACAGATGTCTAAAGACCCCCTTATACACATGGACACTTGTCTTATCCTAGACATCACTATCAGTGTTTACTAACCGACCCAACCCTCCTGGACTCCGACCTCTCCTGCTCTGTATATTCAATCTCTTGCCAAATACATCTCAGAAACATCTCCAGAATCTGGTGTGTTAGAGGTTTCCATTGTAAGAAATAGGCAATTGTCACTCTGATTCACTCTCAACTGGATTACTGCAACTCTGGTCTTCCACTCACTAAACTCTCTCCTCTCCAATCTACCATTTTCCTTGAAAATATGTCTCTCCCCTCCCCCCCCCCCCCAAAAAAAAGCCTTAGTACAATATTTTTGCCCGCTTACAAATATAAGACATCCCCTGAAGATGAGACCTAGCGCCAGTCATTGCTATAGCTCCAGCCTCCCCATACATTAGTATTAGTAGATCATTTAGATACTGCAAGAGGCTGTGACATGGGTGTGAATTCATAGGATAAAAGCACAATAAATGCTTTTTTTGTTTTGCTCAGTTAATTCTTGTACATCAAAAAAAAATCCTCTGAAAATGAGACCCAGCACGCCTTTAGGAGCAAAAATGAATACGAGACAGTGGGGCACATTTACTTACCCGTGCCTTGTGCGATCCCCGTTGTGCATTGTCCGACGATCATGGACTCCGGCACGATTCACTACAATCGTGCACCCGATATCCTGCATGTGTCACTTCCCTGCTCAGGTCCGCCGGAGCTCACCTTCTTCTTCCTGGTGCATGTAAGTGCGTTGGATGCACACAAATGCAAATGTTTAATCCCGTGCTCAGTCCGAATCCGACGGATCATCTAAAGGTCCGCCCCATGATTGTGTAGCGTGAAAGCCGGTGTGTTTGTGCCAAAATCCGATCTCGTGTGCCACAATCCCCTTTTAAATGCGGCACAAAACGGTAATCAACGGAATATCCGACGTTTGTGCGGTCCGCAGACCCTTAGTAAATGAGCCCCACTGTCTTATTTTTGGGGAAACTGTATTCTTAATGCAGCAGCCAGGCTAGTCTTTCAGACCAAACGCTACACGGATTCTCCAGTCTGTGCCCATTTCCTTCTGAACACAGTTTAAAATAATCATCCTCATCCACAAAGCTCTGCATGATGCTCCACCCACCTACCTCTCCTCTCTCATCTCAATCTATCGCCCTTCCCGTGCTCTGTGATCTCCCAGTGATGTTAGATTATACTCTCCCTTAATTCAAACCTCCCACTCACGTCTCCAGGACTTCTCCCGAGCTGCACCAATTCTCTGGAATGCCCTGACCCGGACTAATACAAATGTGCTCTTAAAACCCATCTCTTTAGGCTCCTATCAGACTCCATAACCACATGCAACTTTGGCTCTCTTTACTCCTTGGACTTTGTATATAAGATGCTGATGACTGGTTCAAGCAGCAGCATCTTTATTTATCAAATTATTTTTATTCCATTCCCTTGTAAAGAATGGCCGGACAATTATACGAGCTCTTATAACTCTGATGTCACCCCCTCATCCTCATAGACTGTAAGCTCTTGTGATCAGGGCCCTCACTCCTTTTGTTCCATATGACTATTATTACTCTGTAATGTCTTATTTTATTTGTATATGTCCCATAATCTGTAAAGCTGTAAGGAATATGATGGTTCTATATAAATATGATGCACATTTGATGAGAAGACTGCAGAGCTAACAGCTGCGCCATCACCTGCTTACCACCAGAGGGCGCTGTGCTACCACTAAGTGCATCCCCTCTCCTCAGCAAGTGTCCTAAAGTCTGCAGCATCAACTCTTATGGAGTCGCTGAGTCACAAGTGTCTGAAGCAAAATAATCCTATGGTAATAATATGTTTTTGTATTACTAAAATTTACGTAATATGTAGCTTTGTGCATTCACAATAATTACATGTAATCTGCAACCTCCAGCTGATGCCAAGTCTGCAGCCTGGACATGCTGAGAGTTGTAGTGCACCCATTGGAAATGCACAAGTTACATCTTATCCTTATTATTTATTCAGACAGTGATTTACTGTACAGATCCGCTCCGACCAGAAGTGTCCTCACCGCATCTGCCTCCTGGAGCAGCGCAACTACTAGAGGTAATGTTTTATCTTCTGTACAGATCTTCAGAACTCTACATGAAAAAACTATTTCCTCTTTATTTAGTCATTGGGTGATGGCACTGTACACTTGGCATTGGTTCACTAAATGTTAACATTGATGACCCGTCCTTAGCGTAGGTCGTCAATATTAGGTTGGTAGGAGCCCATCAATTAGGGGGAATTACTGCTCACCCAGCACATTGCCGCACATTGTATAGTGGCCGTGCTTGGCATTACAGACCCAATCACTTTAATAGCACTGAAATGACGTTTATTGTGCCATTTAGCTGGAATTTTTCTTTAACCCCTTAAGGACACGGCCCTTTTTTTTTTTTCCCTTAATTTTTCACTTCCCACTTTCAAAAATATAAAATTTTGCTGTACGAGGGCTTATTCTCTGTGTGTAACAATTTGCATTTCATAGTGAAGGTATTTAATTCAGAATGCAGAAGTAAAATCTCAGAAAAAAAATTTCCTTTTCTTTTGCGCTTGGTTTTTAAAGCTTTTACTGTGCGCCCCACATAACGCCTCAACTTTATTCTATGGGGACAGCAGATTGTATTTTACTAGTTTTTCATTTTTGATTTTTTTTATAATACATTTCTACTTCTACATGTGGGGGATAACAAATGAATACAGGTTTTAATGCATTTTTTTTTATTTAATTTTTTTTTTCGTACACAGTTTTATGTTTCGCCGTCTTCTAACGCCAATTACTTTTTCATACTTCGCTGTATGGAGCTGTACGAGGTGTCATTCTTTTTGTGAGATGACTGTATGTTTTATTTCCATTTTGGGGACCGTACGGGGGCCTTTTGATCACTTTATTACATAATTTTATATATTGCAAAATTACGAAAAAATGGCGTTTCATGGGATAGCCATTTTTGTATCTTGATTGAGCTGACATTTTGGCCCAACATGTTTATGATTTTGTTTATTTTTATCAGTGCTAGGGGAAGGGGGTGATTTAACTATTTTTTTATTATTTTTTCAGACCCCCAGAGTACTTTAACCCTAGGTTGTTTGATCCTACTACACTGCTATACTACAGTATTTTATATGGGGACAGATACTGGACACATGGATAATTGTAGGGTCCATATTAAGTAAACAATGTTCAAGGGAATTATTTGTATAGCGGATGGAAACCTGGGACCCGCTCCCATGGGTGCACATAAAGAGGCCTCTGTGATTGGTTCAGTCAATCACCTAAACTGCTTAACCATCACCCCTATAGCGCTGTCAGAAACTGCTGACACTTTCCCTTTAAATAAAAGTGCAATGTGTTCTGACCAGTCACAAGATACAAGTCTGTAACGAGACTGGTGGAGATTTGGCTCCGAGTGGTTAAATTCCTCAAGGGATAATACACTAAGACGTAGAAGAGGGTAAAGTCCTGACCCTGCATTAACCCCTTGTACTCTGAACATGTATATAACCATAAAGCATAGAAAAGAAATTAAGAAATCATACAGAATTTTATTGGCATAGGGTTTTTGTTTTTGTTTTTTTAGAAAAAAAAAAAATTAAATCAAGTATCAGGCAGGAATCCCGTCCCGGCTGTGCTCCGTGTCTCTGGATATCAGTCATAAATAAATAAAATATATAGTATTGGAAAAATCCGAGCCGGAGCAGTGGTCAAAGAATCCAGTGAACAGGACTAGACGGCGGCTGTGATCGTCTCCAGAGAGAAATATAAAAATATCCACAAGTCTGGAAAGAGGCACAATGATCCCTACGAAAAATGCAGGTGACCCTCTTCAGTAAGGCAGTGGAGCCCGGGATATGCTACAGGCACAGAGTGATCCAATGCACCGGAGCGCTGTAGGACTCGTACAAGGTCCGATTGGATTGAAGGTCACCGGTTCCTCTCGGCTGCGATGTACTTGAGAGCGGCAGATCCGTATCTCCGGGACAAGTCCTGATGAAATTCTTCTTTCAGCGTCTGTACACAAAGCCGATAGTTTTCACTAGAGCGGAACTTGGAGATATCGAAGCTGGGAGCGTGAGGCATGTGGATGATGAAGGCGTTAGGAAGGACAACCAGCTCATAGCCCTGGGGACAGAGGAAGAACACAGCAGCGGGTCACAAGCAGGACATGGACAGCCTCTCATTGCCTATGCTCTATTTAGGATAGATATAGTAATGTACATAGATGTAATCTGCCCCACTCATATCATAAGTGGCCAAGTGTGCATGTATACGACAAACCATCCCAGCATAACACCCCCCCCCCAGGAGGTGTCCTGCAGACAGAACTATGATGCTGTAACTCTGGGTCAGTACTGGAGCTCTCCCAAAGAAGGCAACTACTAGTAACAGAGAATGGAGAAACGTCCGTACCTTGGCATCCAGCTCCATGATATGAGACACTTTGTTCCAGCCAAATCCCAGGAATCGCTCGTCATACTCTGGACAGTCTCGCCGGACAACTACATAGGGTTCGAAGTTTGGTGCCCAGTCCACACGGTATGAAGTGGTCGCTATTCTCCACTTGGCATAGTTAGTTGGCGCATGTCCCTTCTCCCATACGTGGTATCTAGGAGAGACCAACAAATCATAAGGAGACGTGAAGTTACACAGCAATACTAAGGGCAGGGGATAGGAGGACACACTGCCCCCTGCTGGTGTGGTGATGTGGCTGGTCATGGTATTGGACAGTGGTTGCGAACCTATGGCACGGGTGCCAGAGGCGGCACTCAGAGCCCTTTTCGTGGGCACCCAGGCCATTGCCCCAGCAGTTCTAAGCAACTTAAAAGATGCAGCTTTCAGTAATATTTTGATACTTCCTTCTCTACTTGGGACTGTAGGAAGAGGGAGAATGAGTTGACAGGGCTGAATTATTTTTGGAGGACCTCCTGCCGGCCCCATGATTCTCTGTGTACAGAGAAACACTGGAAAGAAGTGAAGTAAATTTTCCATCTTTCTACTGTGTTGCTGTCCTCAGGAGGCCAATATGATTGCAAGTTGTTGAACATGGAGCAATACGTTACTGATTTAATTTTTTGTTGGCACCTCGTGATAAATAAGGGGGGTTTTGGGTTGCAGTTTGGGCACTTGGCTGCTAAAAGGTTCACCATCACTGGTATAGGACAGTCATCCGTATTAGTGATAGAACACACTGCCCCCTGCTGGTGTGGTGATGTGGGGAGACATGGCATAGGACAGTCACCCCTAGTAGTGATAGGAGGACACACTGCCCCCTGCTGGTGTGATGATGTGGGGAGACATGGCATAGGACAGTAACCACTAGCAGTGATAGGAGGACACAATGCCCCATGCTGATGTGGTGGCCACGGTATAGGACAGTCGGGCACCCCTAATAGTGATAGGAGGACACACTGCCCCCTGCTGGTGTGATGGTGTGGGGGCCACGGTATAGGACAGTGATCCCTATTAGTGATAGGAGGACATACTGCCCCCTGCTGGAGTGATGATGTGGCGGGTCATGGTATAGGAGAGGCACCCCTAGCAGTGATAGGAGGACACAATGCCCCCTGCTGGTGTGATGGTGTGGGGGCCATGGTATAGGACAGTGAACCCTATTAGTGATAGGAGGACACACTGCCCCCCTGCTGGTGTGATGATGTGGGGACCATGGTATAGGACAGTGATCCCTATTAGTGATAGGAGGACACACTGCCCCCTGCTGGTGTGATGGTGTGGGGGCCATGGTATAGGACAGTGATCCCTATTAGTGATAGGAGGACACACTGCCCCCTGCTGGTGTGGGAGTCCTCAGATGTGTCCTGTCATGGCCGTGGCTTTACGTACAGGATGATGCTCCCCACACACTGTAAGAATTCCCTGGAATATCTCTCCCAGATTACTTCACATCCCCAATCACCAGTCACTAGATTTATCACCGATCCAGGAGCAGCTTCACCAACCTCCGAGTGTGCAGGGTCTATAGACCCAGAGGTGACCATACAGAACCTGCATCCCATCTTGTATCCAGGGTGGAGGCGCCACCAGGGTTCTAGAGCCTCCCCTCTATTGTACAGTTTTCCAATAAACCTCTCCTTTCTCTCTAATATTATAATCACTTCCATGTATCCTCATCACAGTCACAGAGAGAGTTTTATTCCAACAACTCCTTCACCAGACATTTCCAAACTTACCGGAAGGTGTAGAGTGCCCCCATATCCAGCATGGAGAGCAGCTCTGCTTTGGATTTGGGGAAGGTCAGACGGTAACGCAGAGTTTCAAAGGCCGGGACTATCAGAGCTTTTGGGGTTTTGGCCATGTTTTCCTGTACGATGGATTTCCTAAGGATAAAGAAACACAATGATGTCCAGAGAAAGGAGCCAAATGCAGAGGACGGAGTCACAATGGACTGCAGTAACTACATGAGTCTGACCCAAAATACTGACCTACCATTAGTATGCAAGTATACAATACTCTGAGGGTCTCTTCAGCGCCATCTATAGGCTGGGCATCAATGTAATTTTGGTCTCAGACAGTACTCTGAATGCCAGGCAGCTCCCGTATTAAAGGGGTTGTCCGTTTTGAGAGTCTGGTAACATTTAACGGGGTATTCTGGCTTTAAACTGGAATACCCCCATATGGTATCCAGTGACCAGTCCATAGGAGATAAACACGTGGCTGTACACTTCTACTACTTGGTCCCTATGACCACAGATTATGGATCTGTTTGGGACTCACCTCAAGCTGTCGTACAGTCCATACATGGGCAGGAAGTCTATGTCAGACAGGAACACGTACGGCGTCTGTGCGTTCCTCAGGGCCACATTTCGCAGGAGGTTCACCGGGTAGAGCTGCCCTTCTTTATAGACTACGTGGTAGCCAATGTTAGTCCGAGACTGTAAAACCTCAGAGGCTTGTGCGTAACGTAAGAACTGCTGAGCTTCTGCATCCGACAGGTACAGAGCCAGGCTGACCGGACCCTCCCAATGTCTGCAAATCAGCTCCAGCATCTGCAGCCGGTCCATAGACAGCTGCGCCACCAGAGTCACATCCGTGGGGTCCTCTGCTAACGTCTTCTGCGGGAGAAAGGAGAGGTGGACACGGTGCGACGCAAGACGTTCCCTGCGGAAGTCATAGCAGACGTCCTCCTCGTCCAGTTCTTCCAGGGCCTCCTGAAGAGAAACACTGAACAGTGAGGATGTAGCAGTGCCGAGGGGGTTGTTATAGAATGATGGATAAATAAAAAATATTGCTATATATTGAAGGCAGCTGTACTGCGTTAATGTCTTGTCTATGGGTATAAGCCATTGACCCTGCTCTCACCTCCTGCTCTTTGTCGCTGGGACAGCCAATCAGCTCTCTGCGCAGGAGGCTCCCGTCATACTCGAGAAACGTGAGATAGAGCGTCCGGAACAATTCCACATGTTTGTTCTTGACGCGGAGTTTGTGTGGGGAATTCCAGTGAATCACCTGCAGGCGCGAAAGAAATACATATTAAGTACAATCCATTAGGGGCCATTGTTATCCAGTGATGCCACAGGACTGATCGTGCCAGAAGGCGTAATATACCTTTAAATCAGCGCTAACACTAGTCCTTTGTTAGGAAGGAGGCAGCGCTCGCCTCCGTCTGGCCTTGAGAACGTTGTCGCTCTCATATCTCCAGGATAAACTGGGCCTTAATCTTGTACATTAAAAAATATTTTTCCTACTTCTGCACATACCAGGCCTCCTGATAAACTTCTTAAAGGGATATTCCACATAAAGAGTTAGCATAATTATGTCTACACTAGACATAGATCTGAGCATTTAAATTCTGATTGCCTAAAGCCACCACTAGGGGGAGCTAACCTCAGATGGTCACAACCTGCACTAGACATAGAATGTAAATGAACTGTAATCTGACTGCCTCCAGCCACCACCAGGGGGCGCTGACCTCTCACCTTTAGGTCGGCCAGCTCGCTGTAGCACTGTTCAGAGCGCGTGTGGTCGGAGAGCTGCACGTTCCAGTAGCAGGGGAGCTCGTAGACCAGGGACGGGGAACTCTTTATAAGAGCATTGAATATATCCTGAATAGAAAGAAGCAAATATTATCCTCCAATCATATTTTAGGAGCCATCTATAACCCCCTACAAATACCCCCCAGGCCTCACCTGATCAGCGAGGGAAGTGCTCAACATGTTCATCAGCTCCCTCTCTGCGGTCAGGCGCCACATCTCCTCCCAGCCAATCTGACGCAGCTTATCCAGAAGTAGTAGGATGACCCCTGGGGTGGAAAGAGGTCACCAATCAGACACCATAGTAGATAATGGGGGTAGTACTCCACACAGTGACATTGGTACTGACCTGTATTGAATCCACGGCCTAACGCCGGCCAAGGCTTATGGTTCTTCCACAGGTTCCCCAGGTACCAGTCGCTCTGATTCTCCACCAGGCCCAGGACCTGCTCACCTGTAATTCATGCCATGGTTAAAGGGATTGTCCAAAAATATCCACCCACCAATCAACAGAACCCCTGCGTATCATGAAAAGAAGGGTCCTCTGATAAATTGAGTCAAAGGACCCATAGACATGTGCAGGGAGGACCCCCATTATCGAGATCGGTTCATTTTATCACTGACCACCCCCTTTAAATCCTGGGAGATTTAAAGTGACAGACATTAGGCCAGAGTGTGGATTACCTGTGAATTTCCTGAATATAGCCCAAAGCTCCGCTATGTCTGTGGCAAAGGTGATGTCTGTGTCCAGGACTATGACCTTTGACAGGTCAGAGGGCAAAGCTTTAGTCAGTGTCAGTTTCATCAGGCCGTAAATTCCAGAGTAATGTTTGTTTGGGATCCATGAAACCTCAGGCTACGGAGAGGAAAAGTCACAGCGTGAGAAATCTCATATGGAGAGGACACCGGGGGAGAAGGGGGCGCCATTGGACTATTACATGAGGTCACTTTCCACCAGGACTGGACCAGAGGCAGACATCTCCATCCGCTTCTAGTGGCCAGGCTTGGTTACTGCACGGTCTGTGCCCTACCTTGAGATCGCTGGCGTTGTAGAAGCTGATCTGCAGAGACGGAACCATCCAAGTTCTGAACAAATTGCCTAAAATGCGTTGGGCCACAGAATCTGTGATCAGGTGGAAGTGAAGAGGGTTTCTCCTAAAAATACAGGGATGGAGAAGGTAAAATCCATTAATACTGTCTGTTATCCCTAGTGCAGGGCCTGAGGGCCACCATCATGAAGAACGTCATGCCTCCCCACCCTGATAACCTACCTGTGGAACAGAATGGATTTGACCAGGGTCACCACATCCCGACTACTGTTATGTCCGGCACAGACAATGGCCACGTGAATGAGCTGGAAGAAAGGTGCAACGACAGGAGGAATTAACAAGGAAAGATCAATGATTGAGTCTACATGTGGCCTGGTGGGCCGGAGGTGTCTATTCCTGGAACTGCTTCTATTTACTCTGTGTTTTTACGATTCCTGGTATTCAGTCCAGTAAATATCATTCTTCTCATCTGTTCCTATTTATTATGGTGCGAAGATGAGGTATAAAAAGTTGAGGACGTCCTCCTCTGTGGTGGAGAGAGAATTAGAAGCTTCAAATCCCCTTACAAGAAATTTAGCTAAAATTGAAATGTTGGCTTCCCAAAGCCACCACTAGGGGGAGCTCTGAACATTACTAACAAAGTTATTTTGGGAAGGAGTCAGAACTTTTTCGTTAGGGGGGTGCCGCACTGATTGGATGGGGGTAGACTACTTAGTAACACCTACTTGAATAAATGAGGAACAGTAGAGAGGATAGAACAAGTAAGAATGGGGGTGTCAATTGAACTCAAAATAAAGTTGATGGGGGAGGCAGCTGAACATTTCTCTTCCATTACCGTCTATAGGATTTAGAGGTCCTGGCCCAATTCCATAAAACGCAGGATCCCAGAGACAGGAATGTGTAAATATTTTTGTGGTGTATTGGGACAGCTGGGAGAGAGATAAGCGGTCACTCACCTCACACTTCTCGGTGAGACTCCTCTGTGAGCAGCGACTACTGTTGTCCCCCTCGTGCTCCTCGCTCCGTAGTTCTCCGAGCTGAAGCCGCAGCCTCCGGTTCTCCTCCTCCGCTTCCTGCAGTTTCATCTCCAGATCTTGCACGGAGGGCGCCCTGGCGGGAAACTGCGGAGCCGAGGCCCCCGGAGACGCTCCATCTACAGGAAGAGGCATATATGTATATGGGGACAGTGGTGGAGACTATAGATAGAGGTCACTGCCCCCCGATAGTGGGTGTCCTACAAGGGAGCTGAACCTTCTGCACTTGTATGGAGATGGGAGACCCCCATAAGGAATAGTACGAGGGGCCGCACCTGTTCAGATGACTTACATCAAGTGTGTATATCCAGATATAGAGACATAACAGGTGGTGTGATGGACAGATCCAGAGAAATATAATATATACAGAGAAAGATATAGATGAATAGCGAGAGATAGATATTATATAGATGACGTATGATAGATATGAGATAGAAAGGTATAAACATATCAGATAGATGTCTATCCCTCACCGCTCTCATATCCAATTGCCGGTATCTATCTCTTATCCATCTGTGAGATTAGATATGTGAGAGATAGATGGATAGGAGACATATCTAATATATATTCCTAAATATCTCATTTTTTAGATCTATCTATTTCTCACATATCGCTCATCTCTCAGATAGATAAGAGTTAGATAATTAGATGGATGGATATCTATCTGTCCATCACTTCTCTCATATCTAATTTACCTATATCTATCTAACTCACATCTATCTGAAAGAGGATGCATCAATATGTGAGAGATGGTTGGATATAGAGATAGATGAAGTTCAAGCAGCACAAACAGAGTAAATCCAAAATGGTGGGTGCACATTTTGTAAGAATCGGGCAAAAGGTACTCCAAAAATATCCAAAGGAAAAAGCAGCACTCCAACAGGAGACAATGGAATAAAGGATTCCCCACTGTTTATTGTCTCCTGTTGGAGGGCTGTTTTTTCCTTTGGATAGATAGATATGAGATAGATAGATAGATATGAGATAGATAGATAGATAGATAGATAGGATATACAGTATACATGAAAAACATAATTGGATGATTGATATGAGATACATAGGTAGATATCAGAAAATAGATAAGACAGATAAAATAGTTAGGTTAGATAATGAAATGATACATTGATGACTGACTGATATGAGAGAAAGAGATATATAGATATGAGATAGATAGAGAGATATGAGATAGATAGATACATATGAGAGATATGAGATAGATAGATAGATAGAGAGATATGAGGTAGATAGATAGAGAGATATGAGATAGGTAGATATGAGATAGATAGATAGATAGATAGATAGATATGAGATAGATAGATAGACAGATAGATATAAATATATTAGTTCTATCCATTTAGATCTTTCTATCCATCACTTCTCATATGTATTTAATGTATCCATCTCAGAGATGACAGACAGACAGAAAAAGAAAGACCAAATCGGCACAATAATAAAAGTATAAAAAAATAGCGGGTGTTTGCTATCAAGGGTCCAGGGCCGGGTCCTCCAACAATAGTATCCGAAGATATAATAACATCACTCAGGAAAGTCACATAAAAAAAGTTCCAGTGGATTTATTCCAGAATAGCAGGGACATTTGGTGCCGAAACATCACTGCTATTCTGGAATAAATCCACTGGAACTTTTTTCATGTGACTGTCTGGAGTGATGTTATTATATCTTTGGATAGAGATAGATACAGAGATAGATAGGAGATAGATAGATAGGACCAAGAGTAATCATCCATCCATCTATCTATCTATCTATCTATCAACCCGAGGCCCCTACATAACCCGGGTCCTATGTCACACTTACATCCGGTGTCGCCCACAGACAGGTACAGCCATGTGACGACAGAGAACAGGCACAGGGAACCCGCCAGCAGCTTGGCCTTGTTGCGGCAGGGGCACAGCATGGTTCCTGGCAGTACTGCGGTGCAGGAGCGCTCAGGTGGGGAAGTCCAAAATCACGGCCGCTGGCAACATCCTAGAATCTGGAAATAAAACAGGAAGAACATTTCAGGGTCAGATTATTATATTCTACCTCCCGGACGCGGGCAAACACATGAGATCAGTGCAGGTTAAATATTAAATCACAAACGCTCCGCCATCATGTGTCCTGCCTAATATCTAACCCACTGCTACTAAATGACTTATTTTATCGTCTTCTACTCCAGTCACAACCAGAGCTGCCTTCAAATTTTTACCGTTTGCCATTACATGAACACAAAATACTAATTACTTTATGTAACATTGTGGTCGGTCACTACAAAAAGTCAGAGACGTCCTCTAATAACACAGTCCCCGGACTACTGTGACCTATGACCCCTCCAGGGTCATCTCATCAGCCTGAATGCCTCCCTAAGGTTATGGTCACTGAACTGGATTAAGATCACAGTCGGCCACCAAATAACTAAAGATCTAGTGACGTGGGATTATCCGCCCTGATGATTCCATTTTCCAAGTTCCCAGACTTTTCTCGTAAGTTACCAAGTTAATTAGTTATGTACTAATGAGTTATGGTCGGTGGTATTTGACAATGGGGAGGAGCTAAAATTGATTTCCCAAGGGAAAAAAATTTTGAGGGCTGATGCAAATAAGTCAACGGTGTCACAACGTCCGTGCAAGACCTGATGCTCCTTTCGTACAGAGGACGCAGGAGCACCATTGTCTTGGTTGTGGGGGGCCCTGCAGTTGGACCCCCATCAGATATTGTGAATGTAAAATATTTGAGAATATGTTACTGCAGCCCCTTTGCTGCAACGTGAAGGGAAGTCAAGTGGACGCCACCTGGATCAGGGTACTCCTCCGCTGATGGGAGTATCCCTTTAAGAAAGGTAGTAGAATCATTGGGATGACCCTTTACTGATGACCTAACAAAGGTTCCCGGACATTTCATATAATAATACTTGTTACTTTGTCTCCTCTAGACTAAAACATTCCTGTTCTGAAGAGATCACTTTTCAACACTCATCCCATTTAGATCACAGGTAAAACCTTATGTATCTAAGTAATGCATTCCCTTTAAGGTGGACTATAGATGTAAAATGTTTATAAAATCATTTAGAATTTAATACATTTTTTGGTTCCAAAAATGTATATATAACGTCTTAAAATGTCAGGATTCAAGGAGACGCGCACTGAAGTCCATACATGGGGAACAAACAAAAGAGAACCGGAAAATCCAGAGCCAGAAATCAGGAAATCCTTCACACTCCCCGATGAGTTATCAGCCGGGGGTCTGATAAGGAGAAGCCGGAACATAGACTCCAGTGTAGGACGCCCTCCAGCGTGTAACTTTCCATAGTAATGTGTAACATGTAGTACTAGGTGCGGGTGCTTGTTACTACCTGATACAATGGGAGTAGTAGTTCTGGTCTTCCAGCAAATAATCGACAAATTCAGCTCTGCTACATCCGTAACTCCTCATACAGACCGGTCTCCTTATACAGAGGCAGAGGTAGGAGACACCAGGAAGATGTTAAGTGTATCCCTGGCTCATGTCCCGGCCTGGATGAAGGGATTATCCGCTATCACACACCTCATCGTGCAAGAAACCACAGGAACCCACAGATTATTCCTGAAGAGAGTGTGCTCTAGGGATCTCCAGCGACCTGCTCTATAACATGCTGCCTGCAGATAGGACACTATGTACAATCTTCTCAGCTCCCCCTGCTCTATAACATGCTGCCTGCAGATAGGACACTATATACAAAGTGCTCAGCTCCTCCTGCTCTATAACATGCTGCCTGCAGATAGGACACTATGTACAATCTGCTCAGCTCCTCCTGCTCTATATCATGCTGCCTGCAGATAGGACACTATGTACAATCTGCTCAGCTCCTCATGCTGTATAACATGCTGCCTGCAGATAGGAGACTATGTACAATCTGCTCAGCTCCTCCTGCTCTATAACATGCTGCCTGCAGATCACACTCCGCATATAATATTCTGTGAATATGTCTTCCGCATTGTTTTGTCGCTGGTCTTCATTATGGCCTCCCTTTGTAGTAAAGTCATAAAACCTTCAGTAAAAGCTTTATAAAAGCAGGCGAAATGTTGCATCTTCACTAGAAAACCTCATTGATGTGTGAGTGGGCGCCTCTCGCATCACTTGATAATTGTAGTTTGCCGAAAGATACAACATCTCCGGAGGAAGATGTTCTAATAGAAGCCGCTAATGATCCACGTTTATTGCCTCCTCCGTGACGTACATGATGATTATTAGTGGCCGGATTATCCAACATTCCGGATTACTAGATGTTTACATAAATGTATATGAAATGGAAACCATTAAATCTCGTAATCCCATAATCCCGCGCACACACCGCAGCCTGACCCCTCTTATCATGTAATAACACGTCCTCCTATAAATCTGCGCCCCAGACAAGACTCCAGGAGTGCAACTCTCAGGTTTCTCAGCGTTACCAAATCTCATCAATCTAACAACCGAGCCAACTTTAAGATTTAAAGGAGAATTACACCTGTAATCTGATCATGGGGCAGGTATTGCGTTCAGTTCATCCTGATCCACCTGCTTCATGAGCGGACACAGAATAATCCTCAGAGGGCTCAATATTAGGACTCTGCCCCCGCAGGTTACAACAAGACGTCCTTTACACCTGCCCCGATCTTCTCATTCTACCTAAGTCATCGTACACAATATCACTAGCTCCTGGATGATACAACACAGGGTTCTGTAAATCACTTGTGCTCTGAAAGATGAGATTCTTAACTTTAATATGACACCAGAGGCATGTTTTTAGGTGCTATAGAACAGAAGATAGGGGAGTCTGAAATGACACTCCCCCAGCATCCTCTAAACTTAACTCATCTGAGGCAAAAGGTGACTCTTCTCAGTATCACATGACTTTGGAAATCATTTTTATAGGTAAAAGGGTGAGATTTCAGATAAAAGAGGGAAATTTAGAAAGGACATTTCATCCCCCTACCTGAGGGGGCTTCCAGTAGTGTCCCAGGTTCCCTTAAAAAGGACATATACTAAAACATCAGTCCATGGGCTCTTCCTTCAAAAAAAAGAGTAGTCTGGTGCATGAAATTGGTCTACGTGGTTCCTTATTGCTTTGGATATGGGTAGCGTTATGAAGGATACAATGATTGTCATACAATGACTGAAGGAGTGATGACCATGTGACCACCCTTCCATCATTCGTGGTCCATTTAGATATGGAGCAGGACTTCCCGAAAGTCCATAGAGCAGCCTTCTTGCCTAACATTGATGTCTCATGGATGAAGGAACTGTCCACGCTTCGATTCACCCCACCGTCTGCTATTAGATTGCCACCCCACCCATGTAGACCTCTCTCCAAATCGAACATGGAACAATCACGGTTCATTAAGATTCCCGTGGATCAGATACGTTACCATAGACACAAATTACGTGTTATAGTCCGATAACTCGATGGCTTCCATCATTTTATGCAGTTTCTGGCTAATTAGGAAAATTCAACATTCATAGACTCGGTCCAGGAGATGACCCAGCATCTCCCCGGTGATGAAAGTAAAAGTCTCCTGAAGACTAAGATATGAGGGCGAGGATTTAGGTTGAATGTCACCTCAGAGGAACCTTTCGTTCCTCCTCAGAGCGATAATCATCATTACACGCGGCCAGAAGATTTATTGACAGATCACAATCTATACCGTCCATAAAGTAGAACATAATACAAGCTCATCATCCCAAACAGCTCAACTAGGCCTCAAAAGGTCACCCATAATCTGAATGGAGGCATCTTTACCTCATGTTTTTGCTCAACATACAAAACCAGAACATTTACTGACAGATTATAATCTACGACGCCCCTCAAATATTATAGACTACAAATCAGTCATCCAAAACACTTCATGAAGTGAAGTGTTTTGTGGCGACTGGTTTGTAGACTATTATATTTTATGGCCGGTGTAGATTATAATCTGTATTATAATCTGGTTTTGTGTCATGAACAAAAACATGATTATTGCTCCTGAGGTAAAGAAGGCCTCCATTTTAGATCATGGGTAACCACTGAGGTTTTGGGGATTTAAAATGGAGGCCTTTTTTTACCTCAGGAGCAATAATTATGTTTTTGTTCATGACACGAAACCAGAACATTTACTGACAGATTATAATCTACACTGCCCCCAAAATATAATGGACTACAAACCAGTCATACAAAACACTTCACCTAAACCTCAATGGTCACCTAGGATCTAAAATGGAGGCATCTTTACCTCATGTATTTTGTTCATGACACAAAGTCAGGACATTGACTGACAGATTTTAATCTACAACGGCCATGAAATATAATAGACTACAAACCAGTCATACAAAACAGGTCACCCATAATTTGGATAGGGGAATCTTTGCCTCAGAGGTCTGTCCCCATCTACAAATATGGTCTCCAGATTCCACCATTTTACGTGGGCCGAAGCCATTAAATATCTGTCAGAAAAAAACAAATCTGTCGACAATGAAAATTCCTGAATCCCCCTTGACCAGCAGGATAGGCTTTGGCAAACATTCATGTTATTTACATGGAGGAAATAAAAGATGGATGACTGTCGGACACCTGCTTCTTATCTTGGGTAAACAAGAGACTGCGACATAAGTAGAGAAATTGGACAAAAATTGGCTGTGAGCTGCAAACGCTTGGTTAATGAATTGTAGATAATTGTACCAGATAGATTGTCGTGTCCAGGGTGTCAATAATATATGAACTGATAAATGACTTGGGATTTAGCAGATTAAGGGCTCAGACACACAGTCAAATTAAATGGAGCCTTAAAGGGGTTGTCCCAAGTTTAAATTGTCATCCCCTATAAATTGGACAGGCAATCTGATCGAAAAGGGTCTGGCTGCTAGGAACCCCTCACTGATTTTTCCTAATTTTTTACCTTTGTGTACGTTGTTAGTAATAATGCATTTAAATTCCAGAATTGTAGTTTCTCCAAGTGCTCTAGGGGTGTGTCCTCACACTGCTTTGCTCTGTGCAGCCATTGTTAGGTATGGTTCCCGTTGAGATAGGTTATCATACATTTGTTTGTTGTGAGTAGAAGCAGGTCTGTGAAATATGGATTTTTACTTCAGGATTTGAGCTACTCCAAGTGCTCTGGAGGAGTGTCCTTACACTGTAGTGCTCTTAGCTCTCTACATTCAGTTGCTACACGGCTCTTCCCCTCTGCTGTGAGTAAAATATGTAGCAGGCTTCTGACTGAATACATTAGTGGTCACTTTGGGTTTTTTTGGAGGAATTCAATGTAGAGCGCTAAGAGCAGAGCAGTGTGAGGACAAGCCTCCAGGGTCAACACCCAATGCTGCCTGCAGAGAACCAAGAGCGGAGCAGTGTGAGGACCTGGAAATTAGCATAAACTACAACCATGGAATACAAATCCATATTTCACAGTCCTGCTGCTACTAACAACATAAAAGATCTCTCCAGGGACAATACCTAACACTGGCTGTTTTGTTTTGTGTGGTCTATAGTAACTTTGTAGTTTGCGGTGCCACAGGGCTCCTCTATTTGCTCCAAATTCTGTGAGGCACAGGTAGCTTTGTAACCGTAGATGCCACACAGCCGGCTGGCATGCTCGGCCCTGCAGCAATAATAAGGCACCATCACCATAGAAGGGAAAATCGTAGACGCTGCTAACAAAACTCTTGTCGTTTCAGTGTGTCAGGACGGAGTGGAGGAGAGGAAGTCGTTACAGGACCTCTCTCCTACCCCCACATTACATACATTATAAGAAATTCTGTGAACTTTACAAATTCCTGAAACGCTTCGCCCGCCTGGCGCGCCCCTCCTCTCTATATATGTACGATACCACTTCTCTTCACAGGGGTTTTGTTTTCTAACCTATAATCCATTAACCAGAGTTCTCCGGATATGGACTCATTATAATCCTACGGAAAAGATTTGAGGAGAGGGGATATTTGCTTTATTTTTGCAGGTTTACAAACTAAAAACCAAGGAAAAATGGTTTCTCTGTGAGGGAGCGACAGGAGCGGAGGTAAATTTGTACACAGGTATCTGGTTTCCTCATTTAAAGCCTTGGCAGAGCTATTATATATAGTATATATACTAGATTTTATTATATTAGGAGCAAACGCAAAGGAAAATGGAGGTAACCTCTGGCAACCAATCAGGTTGCTGTTTACATTTTTCATATGGCCTTTAACTAGTGAAAGGTGAATTGTGATTGATGGCTACGAGTACATTCTCCATATCAAGTAGTTCCGATTAATCTCCCCTTTATGTTAATATTCTACCCCTGTAAGATAATTGTGGGTGCAACAATATCACAGGTTATAATGAATATCCAAACAAATACCACCTCTCCGGGCAGGGTGAGGGACAGCACCAGCAACACAGCATAGAAATATGAGAGTTACTCGGAGATATACCACAAATACAAGCGCACTGAGATTATTATTTTTTAGTATGACACCAGAACCATGAACCAAAGATAAGGGCTACTCAAGCGACTCTCCCCCTGCAATCTCTAAATTTGACTCATCCCTGGTAAAATATGACTCTTCTCTGCACTTTGGAGGAGATTTTTTTATAGGTAAAAAATGGAATTCTAGAAAGGATATTTCACACCCTACCTTAGGGGGCTGCTAAGTGTAATGGGGTAAAATCTGGTGCCCAGAAATGCGCAATACGGAAGGAGATCCTGTTGGGCATACCTAGCCTGTACTTAATGCATATCCCTAATATCTGTAAAATACTGATTTTAAAGTGGATTTTGCATTAACCCAACCACATATTGGGCCAGAACAATTGTTACTGTGATTTTGGGACCGAATTAATCTGGTTTTGGGATATTGCCAGCTTTGCACATAATATAATAGTCCATGATCAGGATGCAGATCTGCTGGCACAGGATACACCGGTAACGGGAAAGGAAACAGACTCTAACAATGTGATTGTACCCCAGCCCCTTCTCCAAATCTATATAATGTAAGGTATATGGGATTACGAGTACCCTTGTGCCCAAAGCCTGCCCACCTGTGATGCCCAATGGCTACAAAATTTTACAAGAATAGTTACCGTATGAATCTCGGGGGTTCCACCGAACACCAGAATTGGGGACCCCTTGGGAGTGATGGTCACATATGTATGTTATCAATACGTTCAATGTCTATAGCATGGATAGTGACTATTATTGTGTTATTGTGGTGTGAATACCCCTTTAAGAAAGGAGTGCATGTTCTATAGGCACAGAGACCCCTTTAATGTCACAGATCTCTATCCCCAGTGATTTTATCTCCGTCTCTGGGAACATTGCTGCTGGATAGGTAACAGGATCCGGCGGCTTTGTACATACCTGTGTCTCAGGATCGCCTCCATGTGTGTAATGGGAGGAGGAGGGGGTGACCGGGGATGAATAGGTGTATGGGGAGGGGGGAGCCCAGGGCTGGATAGGCTCCTGTGAGCGGGAGGTGTGCAAATAGGTGGAGAAATCAACGTGTCGGGAGGCATTAAAAAGTTATTAACTTCAGGTTCAAGGTCACAAAGTTTCCTGGACAGAAAATGTTAAAGGTGACCGCACCTGGATCAGTCAGTATGTGCTCCCAGAGGGGACAGGGTAATAAGATGGAGACCTGCTGAAATCTGAATTTCAAATCCCTTTAAGGGCCCTGAATTTAAAGGGGCACTCCAGGATTACAATACTGAGAATTCTTAGTACAGGCCATCAATATCAGATCAGTGGGGGTCTTCCAAACTACTACAGAGACCCCCTGGGTTTGTGGGATGGGACAACCCCTTTAAATACGATACGGTTGATACCAGCGAGTGTGGAAGTTGTGTCCTGTCTACATTGTCTGAGACGTCTTCACGCAGACTTCGTGTCCAAGATTCAAGGTCAGGGAGAGAGACGGGTCACAGGGCGATGTCAGCAGCCGCCATTATACAGTCTCTTCATACATTATGTATATGAGCACCCACACATCATTGTAACCTACACACAATCCAGTCCGTCTGCCGGATCACACATCAAGAATCGGGCTTTGTGTAGTTCTCCTGGCACCGGCTGTTAAAAACCCGGGAGAATTATACACAGCTGTGTATATACCCAGGGTATGGACAGTGCTAGCCAGGGGAGCAAGTATAGGATTCACAATAACTTTATGGGCTCTGCACAGTTCATAAATGATGTATCACTGCATTATTATACAGTTCTGCCATTCAGGGGTCTGGGAAAGTTGGGTGACAGCCGCCATATTGCTGCAGTCATATAGAGGTACAGCTATAGACAGAAGTCTGACCAGATGTTTCTGGTTTATAGAAGTGTTAATGGTCAAGCAAAGATGCAGCTTATACGGGGGCTGTCACCCAGCTTTCCCAGGCTCCAGAACATGCAGGGAAATTCTAGTTTGTAAGATTTGCCATCCCTTTGCCGACTATAAAAGATGTACTAGTAGCTTTAAGAGATACAGTATGATAGATTAGGATACATTTAACTTTCTACCATATTGTAGGTCACTTTGGTCAAGATCTCTGCTTGCTTTTAGTGAATAACAACATTCGTAATTACGTCCGGAGGCTAAAAGGTCTACACATCTAAGACCGTATTCACACACATCAATAATAGTGTAGCGGCTTCTCTGGAAAACCTGCAGTGTGTGAATATAACCTTATATGTCGCCCAGCTGAAGTTACACTGTATACAAGAAGTTATGAGCCTAAGGATTGAGGACGGAGTTCGATGCAGCTAAATATACAAAATCCACCAAAATCTGCAACCCCAAAGCATCAAATATTTCCTAGTGGATTTCATGGAGTGGATCTGCTAACCCTCTGATATATCTTGGACCCCTGCAACCCTGCAGCAGACGTCGTGGGGTACAAAAATACACAGATTTTAATGAAACATCTTGTTACACCTGCACTGATACACTGTAACAAACCACCAGAGTTCTAAAAAGATTCCAAAACTGAACGCAATTTTAGCAAATAGTCAGATGTGAGAAGGAGAAGGTCAGGATGGATTTTCTGCTTGTGGAAGTAAACAAGAACGTTCCTATTCACTGACAGCAAGAAGAGATATATGCATAAAGTAAATAATAAGTTGGAGTAACCTCTGTAATATAAAAGGGGCTCACATTTCTTAAAGTCACAGACAGGCGAATGTTTCGGTGCACTCACCTAAGGAGCACCCGTGGAATATGTCACAATCCCGTAGATTCCTGGCGTCTCAGAAGGGCAACTTTTACTCTTCCAGATGTCTCCTGGCTGCAAACAGAGGGAGAAACAGATTGAGTCTCCTGCTTCAAAGAAAAACTAGCGGCCCCTCCCACACCTGCCCAAACCCCTTCCCCCTTACCCCCACCCCCTGGAATCACCTCCCTATGGAATGGGAGATACTCGGCTTTATCACATTCTACAGACGATAGGGACCAGAAATAACCACGGCCTTCCACGACTATACACGGCCGAAACCGGAACTTTGCTGCTTCGGGAAGGGGGGGGGGGGGGATGTACCTGGAGAAGTTATGGATTGTCTATTAAATTTTGAATTGTTAGTGCCAATTTAATATTAGAAATGTTATTTTTCTCAATAATAAAGATATTTTAAAACAGTTTAATAACCAGCGCCACCTTGTGGCAGTCAATTTAGGAGATTAATTTGACGCTTTGATGCAATAACAAAACGCAGTTGTCTCATTGTCTCTGACAAACTCAAGACAATCCCTTTAAATCCACTTAGCTTTCAGTGATAGATAAAGCAAAAATGACAGCGCCACCTTGAGGTCAATTCTAAATAAAGTACCTGAAGTTTATTAGCAAGTAGAATATTAACTTTTATGCTTATGGCACAGTCATCTACACAACTATCACCCCTTCTCGTTCCCCCAATGAAATATGACCGAGTATGCAAGTACTTTCATTGTTATGGAGGAGATGTCATGTGGAACACTTAATGGTATAGACACGGATTATCAAATACTGGATTATTAGGCAGAATATCAATATATGAAGATGGATAGATAGGGTCAACATCTGCAAAGAGTTTGCTTGTTCTCTCCGTGTTTGCGTGTGTTTCCTCCGGGTCCTCCCACACTCCAAAACATACTAGTAGGTTGATTAGATTGTGAGCCCCATTGGGGACAGGGACTGATTTGGCAAGCTCTGTGCAGCGCTGCGTAATATGTTTGCGCTATATAAATAACGGAATTATTTTTATAGATATGATCGATTATCTATCCATTTTCCTATTTGACATAGGAGGAGGACCAGGCAGTGGTCGGGGTATTTGTAGATGGAGGAATGTTTCGTGTACATGTGAGGACAAGATACCCCATTAAATTTTTCTCTTTACACATCCTGGAGGACTCTGCTTAAACAAGAAACAGCAAGAACGCTTGTACTTGAAAGGAGCCCCGAGGGGTGATGCTAGGAGGGAGACAGGCGTGGATACCAGGAATGCGCTTATCATGCGGCAGATTTAGATGTCAAAAGTTAAGGAAACTAACTGGGGGGGGGGGGGTGTCACATTTTGATTAAATGGGATCTAGGCTGCAATGACTCAGTTCTGCCACTATAAAGACAATGGCGCCGTCAGCTTTTTGTTCCACTGTTTGTTTGAACATAATTAGTCTTACATTATCTTATGTTCAAATTTTATCCCCCCATTTCAACGTTCCTCTAAATACGGCCCAAAAAGAATCTGAAATGTGAGCCTTCCTGCATACATACATAAAAATGTCCACCGCATTCCTGTATAAATCCATTTTAATTGGAATTTCTCCTCAATTATTCCACATTAGTAATCCGGTGACTTCCATCACCCTTCATGCCATATCCATAGAATAAACATCACTACTATCCAGCAACATCACAGGACTTGTCTGAGGTAAAATATTGAAAATGGATCCTCCCTACATAATAAGTGAAGCACCTTTTTGCCTGGCCCGAGGCTTGGCACTTCATTACACTGATAATAAGATGAATCACTCGTCTATTCATGTCTATGCTTTGCCTGGAGTCACTTTCTATTTTTATGTAGTGGAAGAGTGTCTATAATTAAATCATCAAGTGAAGGTGGCGGCCATTTTGGGATTCATATAAAAATGGAGAGGAAGTAAAATCAGTCTCTACTGCCCACAAAATAAGTGACAAATAGGACGTACACTCTAGTCAGTATGGGTAACAAATATTTTAGGCTTCTTTTAGTAGAACTGAAAAACTGTGTCTCCAGGACAACTAATCATAGTAAGGCTACATTCACATTGACGTGTACCCGCTGTACCGTAGAACGGCGGGCACACGCCCTCTCCATAGAGTAACACAGGGTCATATTCTACGGGCTACGGAATGATACGCCGCCGTAAGGCCATTGAAGTGTATGGGGGACTTATATATGCCGTCTATACGTCGCCCGTATATATACGTCCCCCATACGTTCGTGTGAATGTGGCCTTAAGCTCAGACTGGTTGCTGAGGGAAAGAAGTCCTGGAGTCGTATTTTGTGACTGGAATTACTGCGTCAAGTTTGAACTTTGCACCATCAGGCGATTTTTGTATATATCGAGAAGAATTTACCTCACGACATCCAGCGCTAGTGAGCGCATAAATGAGGAACCACTGTGGTCTAGTAATCTATTTTTTTATAGTGGATTATGAGATGGGGGATTCAGGCGACCGTCAGTGGCCCGTGGCTGCTCGGATCACACACCAAATCACCAGGTCCACACTATAAATGATAATAACAAATAATAAAAAGTCAATTGTGTCTGTGTCTTTAAGACACAAATGCAACTGACTAAGAGACCAGCACAAAACAAAAAAAATTAACAATAAAATGTAAATTTTTTTTTTTTCACTTTTTATGCTTTTTTTTTGCCCTTCATTAAAATATTAATACGATCAGTTACTAAACGAAAATGTGTGAAAAAAAATAATCAAAAAATGCGTCCATTTAGAAAAAAAATCCTGTAAAAACAACATGGTTCTGCATGGTGTGAAAACAAGCGTTTATGGAATGGAGTCCTTAAAGGCATCACTTTGAAAAGGGAGAGGACTGAAATTCTCTCGCCCCAGGACACACAATCCTCGTTTCTCTGCATGCCCATTAACAAAGTAAACACCCCCCAAGGTCCACTAATCGCTCCTGTGACCAGAGGGGACACTGATTCATCAAGTAAACTTGCTCACACCGGACTGAGACGCTGGGGAGTTATTCATCACGCAGACACTTTCCCCTCATACAGTTTTATACTGGACATCATTGTCCTCCATTGCAGCTGTCGCGTACACTTATGTCAAGTTCATTTTCAGAGGCGATCTGGAGTCAGCAAGTCATATTTAAAAGGGTTGTTCACTTATTTTGACCTATGAATTTAAATCTACAACTGCCATGTGTCTCCATGGTAACAGACAACAATCAAAACGATGTAGTCTGATCGTGCTCCAATATTTCCCGATGACAAGAATTATGGCTACGGACTACATACATCACATCTGAAGGATTCCGAAATACTAATTCTGACTCCAGCTTTCCCTTAACAATCAATAGGGGCCAAACATACAATGAAGAAAGGTCATCGTATGTAGGGAAGAGGCAATTATAGTGATAGCATCAGCGCCGGGTGACATCATGATAATTATATACATGGAACCATTAGGTAATCGCTAGAAGTGCGGCCAAGGCTGGAAGGAATCTGACTAAATTTATGGAATGGGTGGGAAATAATTGCAGCGGAGGCCTCCCTTCCCCCCTCTGTAGAGACTTGTCATTCAAGTGTATATAATTACAACTAGGCTGGATATTGGATTTTTCTTTTTATGTGTGTGGGTTTTATTTTATTTTTTTTTTTTAACAACCCCTTTAAGGCATCTGGAGCCCTGATGTACTAAAGTAGAAGAGGAAAAAAAAAAAAGTAAAAAATGAAAAATCCAGAGCAGAATCAGAAGATTGGAAACTCGTGATCAGCGATCTGTAACACCAGACCTGCAGGATACAACGTGGCTTATTGTTCTAGGTGCTTGTATATTGGACTTTGATCCTCTGCTTCAACACAGTGCATAGATTTAAAGGGATATTCTATATATTAAAAGAAGACCTCTTGCTCCTCCTGATAGGTCTCCCAATATACTTTTATTCTTCATAAAATAACAAGTCGGTGATGGGTTGTTCCTCTGTTATTCCTAATACAAAACAAAGTGTAAATTGACAAGTGGGTGTTACCAGTTGTGGGTGTGTTCATGTATATTCTAATACTGTCCAATCAAGGTAGTTTGTATCTTTTGCTAAGAGAGTTTAACACCCAGTTGTCAATTTATTCCTACATTTCTAGAAAGATTAACATCGGAACGGCATCACACATACGAAAAGATATTCTGAAATTTTATGGGAATAATAAAATTTAGGAAAAATGAGATTTCAGGAGGAGAGACAATAAAGTTATGTTAATCCGTAGAGAACGTACCTAGCAGGGAAAGGGACTGTAACTTAAACAGTAAAACACCACATAATCTATTAACTCTACTAATGTCAACGTGAAACCCCCACCGCACCTCAAAAATATATATAGACTTAAAGGGGATGTCTAAAAAATAAAATACATAGTTGATTAGCCCCCCAGTTCTGTTACTTGCCTTCCCAGTACACCATTGGCTGAAGCAGATTGTCACCCTGACTAGTGATTGGCTGGACACCTCCTTCCAGTGCTTCCTGTGATGTCAGGATACTCACAGGAAGTTGAGTTCACTGCAAACCAGGTGCGGCGATACGGGATCGGTATGTGGTCAACTAAAGGGTCCTTTCCCCTTTCAATTTATTTTACCAGTGAATCCCTTTAATTTATCCCTGATCCCACCATCATCAGGCCTCCCCTTGTCTATGTCTTACACCTTTCTAGGAATAGCTCCCCTCCTGCAGGGGTATAGAATGGGCTGTACACGTGGCCTAAAAGCCATTCCCAGCATGCTTTGCTTCCACCTATTGTCTCCATAAGCTTAACTATTGTAAATGAGGACAAGGTCGCTGATGAATGGCCGTGCGCCCTATTGTTATGTTACCCCAATTTAACCCCCTTCTGTCCAGCCAAGATGCAAGTTGAGGAATTGCAACTGGGTAAAAACCCATCTTCATCCACAGATTGCCCAAATTCTCATGTACAACGCACAAGATTATTTATTGGCGATCAGAGCCAAGGAAGCTGCGGCATGTACACACTAGAGACAGATCTGTCTCATTTCCTATGATGTAAAACTCAGTTTATGGATCTGTGCATTGTGTGGTCCCTCTGTTATTCCTCCTGGAAAATAAAAAAGTTGGGGTTTGCCATTAACTTGTCGCCTCCTTACACTGTGAGAACTTACTGTACGGTATCTTATTACATAGAAACAGTCCAAAGGACAAAGTGGAGCGGAGCGACTACTAGTCGCCTACAATTCAATAGCTCAATAAGTGTCTCAATTCTTTGGGAACTACAACTCCCAGCATACACTGAAGGTGGCAATCTGAAAATCCCTCCATATGTTCTCTAAAAAAGAATAAGAACCCGTGTGTATACGTTTCTACTTTAAAAGTAGCAAGAACCATTTCTAGAAGAAAAAGACAAAGTTGTCTGATGACGCATCACCCTGCACATGGAGGTTTTGCTTCAATAGGAAATTCTCGGCCCAACTATGAAAAATGATAACCCCTTATATCTAGATTTTTGGATTTAAGGAACTTAAATAGACTCCTTTGAGAACAGAGGGTTCCCCTCCGCCCCACAATGCGGCCAAGGAGGAGTCTGGGCCTGAAGCTTTTCCCAAACCGACAGAGATTAAACCCGAGACGGGAACTGGAGATCAGACGGCGCGGCCTGGCATCAGAAGAAGCTTTGTTTCCTCTCTTTTCCTCCGCATCCGATTCCCACCTAATCCCTCATCATACTAATAGCCGGAGGTACGGAGTATACAGGTGCATTCCCCTGCGGACGAGCTCAATCCTTCTGCTTGATAATGATGTGTTTTGCCGAATTTACGGCCAAGACTTTTCCGCCATAGAAATAAATCTGCTTAAGCTTTTGCTTTTCTCCCACGACTTAGAAGCATTTACTGAAATACCACAAGTCAGGGGGAGTAGCGCTACTTATACACAGGCACCAGGAGTGCGTAACCACTGGATATGGATCATATATACAAATTTCCTATTAAAGGGATGATCCAGCGTAGAAAACAGCAATCTGTTATAAGAAATTATGTGAATGACTATGGATTCGGGTACACATCCTTAGGGCAGAGTAGAGGACTGGGTGTACTAGCATGGAGATGGACCATGCAGCTGCTATGGGGCCCATTGGGGGTAGAGGGCCCTACACTGATCCTATCCAGCTTTCCACTAAACCACAACAGCATTTTTACTACCCTGCAGTCAACACAAAGACATTTTTACCACTTCTATTGAATTCTTTGGAATCTGTATACATTCCTATGCATTGAACTCCCCCTAGTGGTGGCTCTTTAAGGACAATAAATCAATGTATTGGTCACAGCTTTCTGATAGGACTCAGCAATATGTATCTAGATAAGGTGGAGTTTGATTTCTGTATTTAAAATTTTTATCTGTATTTTTATTTTTTTATTAATATTTAAATCTTGTGGGATTTAGGTTCGCCACTGCTGGGACACCCAATAAGGTAAATTCCGGTCCTGAAGAGTGTTTTATGTGATGAATATGTCCAACCCACTGACAAAACTTGCAGACTCGGTTGTGGGCATTATTGAGGACTTGCCTCTTTGTAAATACATCTTAAACGAAACCTGAATATAAACTAACTCACACTTACTAATCATACCGTTACAAGTTGTACAACTATCCCTATATTGTTCTTTCCAATGCTTGTAAAGTCCCATAATCCGTACGTAAGGTTGACTCCCCATCTATCCACATTCATGTTCTTCTAGTTCAACGGCGCCTCCAGCTTTCTGATTGACAAGGAGGCATGCTTTCTCTTAAGCCGACTCAACTTGGCCCTGCTACATCATTCAACCCTCCTCCCGGAATGAGAGAGAATCCGGCTGTGTTTTTACTCACTGTAGAGAAATCAAGCCCCTCATTCACCTCTCCCTCAGGAATTCACTTCAGCGAATCACACAGCCAGCATCTCCCTCATTTCTGAGGAGGACATGAATATGCCGGTCGCAGCTCAAAGCAAAGACAATGATTGGACTAGTGACACGGAATAATTTGCAAAGATAGTGAGTCAACTTTATGCATGGACTGTGGAACTTTAAAAGCATGGAGGGGAACAATATAGGGATAGTTGTACTGCTGTATACAGATATGTTAGGTTATATTAACTAACAGGTTCTCTTTAAGAAGATACTACATAGACTGGACCAGTATAGTCAATAAGACCCCAAACCAAATCCCGCACTATACATAGAGATGTGACTACCATAACATGGACAGTCTCAAGTCACCTTGACAGAGCTTTATCAGAAAGGGATCTTACTGCCATATTCAGCCGCTGGTGGTACAGGAACTAAAATGTCAATGGTTACTGGATTATCTAAGGCCTGAACCAACTTCTAGGTCAACGCTTGGCACCAATTGAAAGGGTATGGAACAAAACAGAACGTCTGCATCCGCTAAAGACCGTTTACTTTACTACATTATCAATCCATCTTGATAAGCCACCGGCTCACACAAAGACGGAGCTTAGGCCGGGATCCAAACCACACAGGGCTTGTTGAGTGACGCTATAAAAGGCACCCAACACTGGCACACTTGATACCAGGCCGACTAAAGCAAACTGGAAGAACACGCTGTGAAAAGCATACACAGCTTGGCCAATATTGACTCTTACCAGCGCTCTGTCATTAACATACGATTACCAGGCAGGAGAGGACATTGCTGTCACCTCTATGGTAGATACACAAAGCGTTATCGCTCCCAGCTGCGCTCATAGTACACAGCGGCACAACACAGAAAGTTATCCAAACTTTATAGACAAATATACTCAAGTCATGACGCCCAATCCCCATCCAAGTTACTAAAACTAGGTCATACTAGTCTAAAAAGGTCTCCTCAAGATGGACCTACAGAACATCTCAATCCAAAACCCATTGGTCATTATGTAGGGTTGGCCAACTTTTACCACAACGCCTTTCTCTGAAGGCTTCTAATTAGATCTTGGGACATGATGGTGAGGACTTTCTAGACACGAGATCATTAGTTATCCATCATGATGAGGACTCTCTTGTAGAAGAAGACTTAGAACATCTCAAAGGTTCTATGGATTAGGGTAGGACTTCTCCAACATCTTCTATGGTCCTCAATAAAATTCATAGAGTTGGGTTTCTTCTCCATCAACTATCAGTATCCGCTCTTTGTATTCACACGTGAAGCCTTCTTCACTCCATCAGATCATCATAAAATTGGGAATTATCCATAAGGAACATGCGTTTACTTCTCCACAGTAGTGTAAAGTCCATTGATCCATCTTGGCACAGTACACGCTGAGCTGAAGGTTGCAATGACAAACCTGAACTCATCTTTACATCTCAGGCAGTGCTAGATATTGGGCCTGGAGTGTTGAGACAATGAAAATGGATTTATATTCCAGGATTGTAGCTTCTCCAAGTGAATTAGGGATATGCCCTCACACTGCTGTGCTCTTAACTCTCTGCATTGACCTGCTGCAGAGCACCTACTGTCTGAATATTTAGCAGTCACTCATTGCAACCAGAGGTGTGTACAAAGCTATGCGCACTGCAGTGTGAGGACGCAACTACACTTAGAGAAGCTACAATCCTGGAATATAAATCCATATTCCACAGTCCTGCTGCTACTAACAACATACACAAAGTTACAATTACACAGATCTCCATGCCCAATACTGGCTGCAGAGAGCACAGAAGTGTGAGAACAAATCCCCAGTGCACTTGGAGAAGTTACATTCCTGATATATAAATCCATATTTTACAGTCCTCATACACCAATATATAATTCTATATCTATCTGCAGAGAAATAAGAGCACAGCAGTGTGAGGACACACTTGGAAAAGCTACAATCCTGGATGTAAATACACATTTCAAACTACTGCTACTGCTACTAACACACAGAGCACAGCAGTGTGAGGACACACCACAACTTCCTTTGAAGAAACTACAATCATGTATAATAAATGAATTTTTCACAGCCCTGCTTCTACTAACATACACAAGTAATGATTACACATCTCTCCAGGGACAAGGCACAACGTTGTCTGCAGTTTTCCCTGGACACAATTGCGGACGCTTTCCCTTTTATATATTTTTACTCACGACTCTCCTGACGCTGGAGGTCTGTAGCCGCTCATCAATCTTCTTCACACGTGTTGGTCAGCCAATGTTCTTGACGCTGTCCTACAACTTACCTCGGCTGACCTTCACGTCCCTCCTACTAACCCAGCAGGGTGCAACCTTTGTCACAATGCAGATTAGCAGAATTAACGATCCGATTGGTTCCGGATTAACGGAAATTGACTACATTTGTGAACAGATATTGTGAGAGCAGAGCGATAGATATTCCATGATTCCGGGAATCTTGTCAATCCTCGGATTGTCTGTCATCCTCTAGGATACAAAGACAGATGGCTGGAGAGGCTGACCTCACGTCTCACAGCAACAAGCAAAATCCAGAGATATACATAGAGGCGCCCAAATATACCTCATCACTGATCTCTGAACCACTCGGCCACTTAACACTTCAGATCCTGAGGGGAGATATATGATCCTACGGATATGACTGACAGCGAGGACCACCCACAGTACAGGGGGGTCCGGCCGCCACCAACATATACAGCAGATTTATTTTTGGAAATATGAGGTGAAAATAACAGATGCTAAATTCAGAGCGGAACAAAAAAGGAAGTAATTTTTTTTTTTTTTTACTTTTCGAAAACCACAAATGTCTACTTCAGAGATCGCAATAACGCCTCTACAAGCGTCTATGACGCATGCAGAGGCTGATTTACTCTTCAAAAAAAACACCAAGCGTATAAATACGCTTGGTGATTTTCTTGTAAAAGCGCTGGCTCTCCGCAGTAACTTTGTGCAGCTGCCGCCTGCTAGTTTGTAAGGAGCAGAGCGGACAGCGGAGCGCACAGAGCAGTCACGTGCACACGGACCCACTACACTGCAGCGAGGTCTCTGCTTCTGCCGGCAGAAGAGGAGCTCAGGCCACGCCCCCCTTAGCACGGAGCAGTCACTGTCTCCTCCAAGCTGCTCTGTGTCCCTGTCATATCTCATATAGGGAGCAGCAGGGGAATCACATTACACTAAAAAGGGGCGGGGCAAGCACAAGCAGGAGGACAGGACATGTGACCTTTACAGGGGTCTCAGCTCCTCCTCCCCTCCTGACCCGTCTCTCTAGTTCCAATATATACAGCTGCACATGCGCACTAGCAGACTTGGCAAAGTCTGAGAAAGAAGGAGAGTGGAGAAGCTGTGGTGGGGGTCCTGTGTCTGCTGTGGTGGGGGTCCTGTGTCTGCTGTGGTGGGGGTCCTGTGTCTGCTGTGGTGTTCTCACAGGTTTGTGTGGCTGACCTATTCCCAGGGAGTTCAATTGATAAATAGTGGTTACCTGAGCCTGACATAACATGTATTCAATAAAGTACAAAATAGTTATGATTGAAAATTCTATGCATGGGTGGACTGCATGGGACGCCATCTTACAATGGTCACAAGAGCTTCCAATCTGAGGTGTGGGGGGGCAGGAGGTGAAAGTGCTTGTCCAATGGTCACAAGAGCTTACAATCTATGAGAACGAGGAGGGGACACAGGAGGTGACAGTGCGTGTCCAATGGTCACAAGAGCTTACAATCTATGAGGAGGAACAGGAGATGACAGTGCTTTTACAATGGTCACAAGAGCTTACAATCTGAGGAGGAGGGGACACAGGAGGTGAAAGTGCTTGTCCAATGGTCACAAGAGCTTACAATCTATGATGAGGGTGGGCACAGGAGATGACAGTGCTTGTACAATGGTCACAAGAGCTTACAATCTATGATGAGGGTGGGCACAGGAGATGACAGTGCTTGTACAATGGTCACAAGAGCTTACAATCTATGAGGAGGAGGAGGGGACACAGGAGGTGACAGTGCTTGTACAATGGCCACAAGAGCTTACAATCTATGAGGAGGGTGGGCACAGGAGATGGCAGTGCTTGTCCAATGGTCACAAGAGCTTACAATCTATGAGGAGGGGGGCACAGGAGGTGACAGTGCTTGTACAATGCTCACAAGAGCTTACAATCTATGAGGAGGGTGGGCACAGGAGATGGCAGTGCTTGTACAATGGTCACAGGAGCTTACAATCTATGAGGAGGAGGGGACACAGGAGATGACAGTGCTTGTACAATGGTCACAAGAGCTTACAATCTATGAGGAGGGGGACACAGGAGATGACACTGCTTGTTCAATGGTCACAAGAGCTTACAATCTATGAGGAGGACGACACAGGAGATGACAGTCCTTGTACAATGATCCAGGCATTTCAAGTAAGGGATAAAATAAATAAATACACCAAAGACCCCAATGTTTTCACATTGTATTGAAAAAAATCCTCCCTGAACCAAAACACTTGTGCTCACTAAGTAACAACTTTATCGCGGCCAGACACATCTTGCTAGTTAGTGAACGCAAGTGCATTGGTCAGAAGGCTTATGTTTTTGGGAAGGATTATCTAGTAAAAAATAAACCGTGTAAAAAAAAGTGTTATGCCCTCAACCCCCCAAAAATAAATGAAATAAATTTAGAGGCGGCAGCCTCAGCCTGCTCAGTGTGGGGAGGTAGGGGGTTTGGGGCTGGCTATTAACAATTTATACAACTTGGAGTTATATATTTGTATTAACTGAAAATTCCATACTCTTCCTCGGCTAAAAATACTCCTCAAAAATGGTGAGAGGAGTATTATTACCCTTCTGGAAAAATGTTAGTGCGACCTCTGGTCTACTTATCCGTAGGATTTACTTCCCACACAAGGTGCAAAAGGGCAGAGCCGATAGTAAAAGCCACAAAAACCACAGAACGGCTTTAAATAGCCTCCACCTCATCCCGATGCCCCAATATAAGAGCATCTACCTCAGAGAGATGGAATACTGTACACCATCTTCCAGATGACTCGCTGCTCCAGGATCGTCTTTCCACACCCGGCTATATAAAACCTCATCGTGCCTCACTATGGCCGCATTCATATTAGGACGAGCTATAGCAATGGCTGCCACACAGCTACAAGTACTAATAGATACATTACTATACTTGGAACAATTATAACCATTAAGAGGAAATCCGAAAGGGACTAAGGAGTCTATGGGACTGTGGAGAGTATAGGACAGTGGTGGCGGACCGGTGGCACTCGGAGCCCTCTCTATGGGCACCTGCGCCATCACCCCAGCACAGGGCTGAAGGTCTCCTAGGACCCTGGAAGGAAGCCACAATGATAATCCATCTTCTCCTTCTTTCTACTGTATTGGTGTCCTCAGGGGCCTATACAATTTAAACCTGTGACAGAGCAGGGAGTAATAAGTTACTGCTTAAATTGCCACTTTGCAAAAAATACCTGGGTTTTGGTTGTAGTTGGGCACTTAGCGTCTAAAAGGTTTACCATCACTGGTGTAGGAGTTTGAGGAGAATTGTGGGAATCAATAGAGGGAAAAGAATCGGACATCAGTTGTGCCGAATCCCTCTAGATGGAATCCCAAACTGGGTCAAGGATGGACACAGACAGGGCTGGCGGTGGGAGCCGACTATGGAAATGGGTATGGAGGGAAGAGCTAGGGACACACCGATAGCCAGAGAGAGTTGTAGAGAACAAGGGTAAGAGCCCACCTTAAGATAAGGGGTGGGAGTTGGAAGCAAAACGAGAGTGGCTATGGCTGCTGATAGTAAGACAAGGAAAGTGGCAAGAACAACAAATTAGATAAAGACCGCTGCGCTGGCTGCCTACAGTAATGAGGGGGGAATGTACAGGAAAACTGGGGTGGCAGTGGGAGTTGGGAAATGGGGATGATGGTAAAAGCCGATGAGACGGCCAGAGGGGAGAGGGGCGCCCGAGGGACCCGGACAGCCAGAGGGGACCTGCCCCTTAGTATATAGCCAACACCTGCCATCTCCCCTCCAGTATATACACCTGCCCATGCCCCTTAGAATATAGCCAGCCCCCTGCCCCCCAGTATATAGCCAGCTAGCCCACTGCCCCCCATTATACAGCCAGCCAGCGCCCTGCCCCTTAGTATATAGCCAACACCTGCCATCTCCCCTCCAGTATTTAGCCAGCCAGCCCATGCCCCCCAGGATAAAGCCAGCCAGCCCATGCCCCCCAGGATAAAGCCAGCCAGCCCATGCCCCTTAGAATATAGCCAGCCCCTGCCCCCAGTATGCTCAGCATATGAGAAAAAAAATTAACTCAGCACTCACTATTCCAAAACCCCGGCTGTCCTCTTCTTGACAACATAGTGTGTGCCCCAGCGCACAGTCCTGTTGGAAAGCTGAGTTTATTTTTTTTATGTGCTGGACATACTGGGGTCAAGGAGCGGGTGATATACGGGGGGGCAAGGGCACAAGCCAATATGAGAAAAACTATAAAATTATAGACAGTCTAAAAAGTCTGCATAATGACATCTACCTCCTCCCATGGGTTCTTTTTGTTGTTGTTATACAATATCACTTTGCCATTATTTGTTTCAAAATGCGAAAATAATTTCCCCCCCGTAAGTTATAGTTGTCTCGGCATTGCTCAGATTGCACAGAACATAGAGCTCCTTCCTATTGTTAGTTAATTATTATTAGATGAGCAGCTGTGCGGAGGGGCTGGTAGCATAAATTACCTGTAATTAGTAATGAATACACGGGTAATGAGAAGGAACAGGGGCAATTTATCAGCTTAGCACTAAGGGCTCTTTTACATTGGTGCTCAGCTTCAGTGGCGCATCCGTTGCGTTTTGTCTCCGTTTTTCTTCCATTGTGTCTCCGTTGTGTCTCCGTTTTTCTTCCGTTTTGTATCCGTGTGCGCAAAAAAAGCAGAAGGTCTTTGCTTTTAAAACCTCAAGCTTGTTTTTTTCAGCCTTAGATATTTCATCATTTTTTTTTTGCAGATCCATAGACTTCTATAGCTTTTTGTGATCCGCATCAATGGAAAAATAGGACGTTTCCTATTTTTCCCACGGACAAAGGATAAGTAAAAATACAAGTCAAAGTGAAAACACCCATAGAAAACAAAGGCTTTGTGAGGCATCCGAGGAAATCCCTGAACCACGGATGTGAAGAACAACGCCAATGTGAAAGAGCCATCACTAGCAGGAGGATACATAAATAAATGGAAATCTGCAGCACAGAGGGGCTTTGGTAGCACCCACTAGAGCCCTTCAGGCTCATTACCGTAATTTTAAAAGTTGATTTTAGAATGAAGAAGGCCATGGATAACAAATTTTGGTATATTACCCAGCCTTGCTGCCTGGATCTATGAGTAAGTGTCCCTGGTTTATCCATGCTTGATTTTGATAGTAGATTTCCTTTAACAAGTGAAATGCAGCTCGATAGGGTTGAGATCTGGTGACAGTCTTGGCCGCTCAAGAATATTCCACTTCTTTGCTTTAATAAACTCCTCGGTTGTCCATAAAACAGCCATTTAGTCAATTGTCCAATTTTTTTTGTGCCCGTTAAAAACCAGGTGGCACATGTTAACCCCTTCACGAACCAGGACGTGCTATTACATCCTGGTGCTGCTGGAGGTGTATGGAGAGAGCTCGCTGGCTGAGCTCTCTCCATACACGGTGGGTGTCAGCTGTGTTATACAGCCCACACCCATCATGTATGGAGAGAGCTCAGCCAGCTTCTGCGGTCAGTGCTGGCACCTATCACAGCAGTTGACCTGTTAAGTGCCCAAGAGCTAGTGTAGCTGCTTCACCATGGCGCCACCATCATGGACAACCAATCGCCACCCCCGTGATGTCATCGAAGGATGGTGTTCAGTTGGCATGACAGCCTACAGTCTCCTAGGTTTGCCATGTATAATAATCTCCAATAGCCTGCCAATGGTAGGCTATTAGAGATCGGCAGTAAAATTCATACTGCAATACAGTAGAGTTGCAGTATATAATATGATCAATTAGGCCCCGCAGGGTTAAAGTACCCTAAAGGGTCTGAAATAATAATGAAAAATAAATAAAAATAAGTATTAAAAAATTTAAAAAGTAAAAGTTTAATCACCCCTTTTCCCTAGGACACATATATAAATAATAAATAATCAGTAAAAATCATAAACATGTTAGGTACTGGCACCTCCCAAAATGCCTGTCCTATCATTTTTCTATTCATTTAGGTCCCAGATTAATATAAATTAAAACGCAAGACTGTACTGCAAAAAATGTCACCTTACATATATCCGTAAACCAAAGTGTGAATAAAGAGGAAGTGTCAATAAGAGGTCACAAGAAAACGCCCCCTCCCCTGGATCTCATCTGTCTGTCTCATCCCTCTTTCTATGTGTCACATACCTGTGTATATCCGGACACTAAAAGTGTATATACACCTGTACCCTGATAGTGTAACCACACTGTCCCTCCACAGAACTAGATGGATAATACAGTAATGTGCCTGCTCAGAGAAGCCCCGCCCACACTCTGGGATATTGCACTGAGCAGCCTAGGGAGTGATAGGAGCTAAAACAGCAATAACACTGAGTAACATTGTAACGTAAAAGTAAAGTAAGAGGGTAAAAATGATCTTCATTATGTAAACATCACTAGGGGATTGAAATTTGAGAATTTTGTTTCATGGGCAAACCTCTTTAACCCCTTAAGGACGCAGCCATTTTGTAGCTTAAGGCTCAGCCCCATTTTTTGGATTCTGACTTGCGTCACTTTATATGGTTATAACTTTTGAACTCTGTTACTTATCAAAGCGATTCTGAGACTGTTTCTTCCCCACATGTTGTGCTTCATCTTAGTGCTAAATGTAGGCTGATAAGTTTTGAAAAATTGCATAGGCTGACACTGTGCCTGTAAGATGACATCACTGACCACATCTTACAGGCAACTCTGGGGTCCAGATCAGACTCCGATCGCGGGTGTTACACTGGAGTGTCGGCTGCATGTTACAGCCGGCACCCTGTGTATCCCCATGTCGGTTCGGCTCAGATGTTGAGCTGAATTGGCATCAGCTCTGCATCCAATATATCGGAGGCAGAGCGGGAAGGGGTTAAAGGGAACCTGTCACCACGTTTTTCCCAGGTTCCTATAGAGCTCTAGTATCTGCCCCCCTGCTCTGGGGTCTATGTTACTATACAAATGCAGTATTATGCACCGGTGGCTTCTGGGGGGAGGGGGGCATTCACTCTGTTCTATGGTTTTTGGTGCATCTAGGGTTTTGGTTAATAGTTTTGCCCCCTGAAGGGCCCTTGGGCCGAAAAAGGTTGTGCACCCCTGGTCGTTACTGTGTGCCAGAATTTTTGGCGCATTGACGTTTTCAACTGGCCACACTCCCTTAATCTATCACCAGATCAAGGATAGTAAACCAAGCACACCGACATGTTTTAGCTTCTTATACAAAACAAGGGCGCTAAAAGTTATGCAAATGAGCCTAAGGGACTTTATTCTCTTTTTTTTTTCCTAAAAACAAGGACATAAGAGGCATAAAAGAAGAGCGGATCTGACCAGAAGGAGCACAGACCAGAATGTAAGTGTATTTGGTTTACAATCCTTGACCCTGGTGGTAAATTTCCTTTTACTCCCCTCAAACATGACTCCTTCCCATCCAGGCAGTTCCGGGCCCTCTTTGTAATTTAATAAAAATCCTTTTACATTACTCTGTATTTTTACCAAAAGCAAATGTTATGTAGAAGCTGAGAATGCAGAACGCCGATAGATGCTAATGGCTCCACCAGTAAGAGCAGCACTATGTAACGGGGGGATTCAGGGTCCATGCTCTGTACAGAGGCTGTTACCATTGGTTACAGCTCATGTGGAAGCTGTTACAGATGATTATGTATAAGTAAGGAGCGAGCTGTAAGCGCACATTATATTTACTGCCTCGTCTGCTTCCAGAGCAACATAATTGTAACTTCTCCATTGTACCATAGCGGATTCGGATTTATAAATCTGAAGGTGGATGTACATATTTATGGACCAAAATATCATTAGAATATTAGAGCCAATGTATTAAGACTGGTACCAGTGACGTAACTACAGCCGTAGCGGCTGCTACGGGGCCCGCAAGGTCTAGGGACCTGTGGCGCACAGACAATTTAAAATAAATCATGGCCGTGCTCCCGGGCTGACTGTGGCGTTACTTCATTACAGGGACAGGAGATGGGAGTGAGGATTAATAATTTTATGCTCCCCCCACCAGATGGCGCAGACTTGTTCTGAAATTTATTTTTTTTTGAGCTGTTCGCTCACTCACGTGGGCCGCTGAAGGTACGGAAGTAAAATCCTCTGCGTAGTCCTTGTGCATGAGTCTTGAAAGAAGCTTGTCGGAAGGCCCATATGAAATCCAAGGAAAAAGTAGAATATGACCGGCACTCAAACTTGCTAAAAAATTCTTCCTTTATTACGTATCCATTAAAAAGAGAAAAGATTACATTGTATATCACAGATGACCTACACGTTTCATGGATAAGAACTAAATGTCTACATTCGAAAAGCGTAGGTCCTCTGGGATATACAATGTAATCTTCTCTCTTTTTAATGGATACGTAATAAAGGAAGAATTTTTTAGCAGGTTTTAGTGCCGGTCATTTTCTACTTTTCCACAGACTTGTTCTACTGTAGCCAGACTCTGATATCACATTTCCGTGCCGCCTCCAGCCGGACACGTAGTCCCGTAGGGAGTGGTGGAGGAGGTGCTGGTCCGGCAATGAGTAGCACTGCAGGTGCCTGGTGCTCTTAAAGGTGATGACGCCACCGAGTCTGTGCGCTGGAAGTCCGCCCTGAGCCCTCAGCTTACACTCTTCCTCCCCGGGCCCTCCAGGATCCCCACACAGAAGCAGCAAGGATCCCTGGGCCATGTTCTGCTGCACCGACTGAAAGCAGCGATGCTGAGCGGCCATGGCCTCGGGAATCCCCTGCGACACAGCACGGCAATACAGACGGCTAGGGAGCTGCACTATCCCCGGAACTGAGGAGGGAACTGGGTCCTAGGAGGAGGAGCCCGAGTACAGCGACGGTCAGCCAGGAGATTCTCTGCAGAGTTTTAACAGACTTCTGCTTGTTGTCAAGTAATTGAACTCCCCCTCCTCAGGACAGTGCCCTGACAGCAAGCAGAGATCCTGCAAAGTAAAGGTTAATCAGTGTGCAGTGATTACAATCTTAGTAAATTGGCAGACACACTCCGGCATCACTAAGGGGTAATACTGGAGCAGCACTTGTACGCCAGAATTGAAATTGAAAGTCTTCATCGATAGCGCACACTCGTTTTTGGAGCAGGTCATAGTAAATGTAGCTGGCTTTTTAAAATGGACGCTTGTGAGTGGGCGCCTGCTGCAGTAAAATGGTAACATTGGCCTCCTATTACTTTTTAAGCACGTTTTCCATATATATATTTTAAAGCTTGAGATACTGTAAAAAACATTAAAAAAGAAAAAAAAAATATATATAATACTTACCATACCTCAAGGTTCCACTGTAGCTCCCCTCCCCCCTTAAAATGTACAAAAAAAAATTCCCACAAATCAATAGCTCTTGGTACGTGAACAACTTTGCCAATATGGGCAGCACGGTGGCTCAGTGGTTGGCACTTCTGCCTTGCAGCGCTGGGGTCCTGGGTTCAATTCCCACCCAAGTCAACATCTGCAAAGAGTTTGTATGTTCTCTCTGCGTTTGTGTGGGTTTCCTCCAGATCCGGTTTCCTCCCACACTACAAATCATACTGGTAGGATGATTAGATAGTGAGCCACATGGGGACAGGGGCCAATTTGGCAAGTTCTGTACAGCGCTGCGTAAGCTGTAGGCGCTATATAAATAAATAATAATAATTATAATTAATTATATCCAGCAGTTTCTTTGCTATATCCCTCAGAGTAATGGCTGCTTCTTCTCCTTCCCAAGCCAACAAGTCTGTAAAAATAAACAAACTTTACAAACTGGACCACTTCATGGAAAGGGAGGGGCTGCTGCTCACAGAGGAGGTCATGTGACAGAGCTCTCTCTGTGTATGTAGCAGAGTGCGATGTGTTCAGAATTGTGGATACAGATGTCTCCTGCACAGAATAGTGAAGTACAAGATCTCATTCTTCCCTCCCTACCAGTCCCTCCATCCCAGTCTGTGATTCTACAGAACTTTCTCTGTCTCTCTCTGCACCTCATGCTTGTCATGGGCAGATAAGCTATTAACCCTTAGCGCTCACACAGAAAAGGCTATAGACTTCATGTACTTATGATTTCTCCCACTTTTTCCATGTTCCCTGCTCCTCCATGTGATTGAAGATGCCAGGCTGTCACCATATACATCCTGTATGTACTGTACATGTCCCCTGCTCCTCCATGTGATGTCACCATATACATCCTGTATGTACTGTACATGTCTCCTGCTCCTCCATGTGATGTCACCATATACATCCTGTATGTACTGTACATGTCCCCTGCTCCTCCATGTGATGGAAGCTTCCATGCTGTCACCATATACATCCTGTATGTGCACTGTGGAGATACGCTATTATCCCTTAGTGCTCACATAGCACAGACTATAGACTTCTGCCAGGCTAGTCACTTTATATATCCTGTATGTCCACTGTGCAGTGTTCAGTGTATTTACTTATGGGGAACTAAATGGATCTAATGCTAAATTACTTTTCAGAAAGAACACAAGGCATCTGGGATTTGTGGGCAAACTAACTGGCCTCAGCTTGAGGGCACAGACAGGCATAGACAGACCAGCTGGAAAGAGACACATGAAAGATTCAAACTCCGATCTCTTCTTAAACTAGAAGATGTGCCAATCAAAATTTTAATACATGTCCTAGAAGAACATAAACTGCTAAACATGGAAAGAGAGAGGTACAGCACTGCTGTGGGGTGATATGTGTATTCCCTGGAATATGCACTAATTTCAATATTCCTGGTAGGAAATATTCCTGGTGTTTCTCTATCTTAAAGCTAAAACATCCTTTGAATTCTCTCCCCAGGCCAAATGTGATTTCAAACTAGTTTCTCTTTACACATATTTATCCAACAATTTGATCTTCTACACATCTTATTTGTTTGGACAATGGGAAGGGGAGTTGAAAGAGCAATTCCCAGATGAATAATGGATTGTAGCGTCGGAGGTAACAAATAATCCTCTTAAACGTAGCGTGAAAATTGAAAATGATCTAAAAATCCATCTTAAAGGGTTTCACATTGTTATTGTTCACATGTTATTACATCTAGAGCTCCACACCTAACACATATCGTATATACTCAAGTATAAGCCGAGACCCTATTGAAAAACCTATTGACTTGATTATAAGCCGAGGGTGGGAAATGCATTGGTCACAGCCTGCCCCCAGTATATAGCCAGCCAACCCCTGTAGTATATAGCCTTCCAGCCCCCTGGAGTATATAGCCTGCCAGCCCCCTACCTACCCCCCTCGAGTTATATAGCATCCTGCAAGCCCTGTAATAGCCTGCCCCCCTCGAGTATATAGACTGCCAGCCCCTCCCGGTCCGTCACAGGCACCATGACGTCAGCCGCAGCTGACATCTCATAGTGTGTGCCGACATGGCTAGCGATGTCAGAACTGTGGGGCGGCCCAGGACCCGATGTCGGAGCCGTATGGATGCGCCGGGGTGTCAAAGGTGAGTTCACTTTGATTTTTTTATTTCTAGTTTTTCCTAAAACAGGCTTATTACTAGAGTATATATGATATATATATATGTTGGCTATTAATAAATTATCTGTATAGATCGCTAAGCGAGGAAATCTTAATCACCAAAAACATTGGAAAACTCCTATACCCCCCCACAAGAGACAGGAGCTATTGTGAAGATGAATATACCATTATGGATGTGAGTGGCCAATAGCTTATGGTATACCAATTTTGCTGATTTGGCAAAATTTCACACCCAATATTGTGACACTTGTGGACACAGAGGGGAACATCGTTATTTCTGCTGCTCAAATTGTCTCATTTTTGGTCTCGACTTTTGTTGTTTTTTTTTGTGCAACTTTTTTTCTCTGTTGTTTTTTCCAATTCGGCCTTGGTTGCACTTGTGTCGTAGTATCTTTGTTTCCCAGATGTTCCTGTGCGACTTTTCACTTATTAATCCTTTTTTTGTTTTTTTTTGCTTATTGCCACCTGTCCAGGGCAGGTAGACAAGAATGAATTTTTTCATGGCTCCTATTTTACTTGTAAATGGAATATTCTCCAACATGTGACATTTCAAAATGTTTGCATTTACATTTTTTTATTATTATTTATTGGTTTGCTTTCTGAGGGTGCAATCACACGTTCATTTAACACATTGCAACAACAGCTGAGATTGTCCTAATTAAACAGCTGTTAACATTTGAGTTAACACATATGTTTAACCATTGGTGTCAACAAACACATGCCTTAATGCGATGTTAACGCACATGTTCACATCACATTTACCATGGATTTTGTGTAATGCAGAATGTTTAACCGTAATGTATTAGAGCAAATTCACCTCCTCAGCTGTTGTAAGTGTTTCAACACCGCAATCAAAACGCAACAGTGTGACCGCACCCTTACACAGCCCATGTGACCGCAGCCTGTTCTTCATCTCCCTGGGTGTGTACTACTACAGCCTTAAAAGTGCAGGATACAGCCTCAAATCCAAAATTTACGATAGTAGTGTCCACTTCCTGCATATAAGCCCCACGTGCTTTGTCCATGTGGATTGAGACATTCTCAACACAAAAGTTCATCAAAAAGAAGCCAAATTTGCCGCGCCCCAGGTTAGGAAAAACTAAGAACATGTATCACAAGTAAATACTCATGTATCATGTGATTTGTAACGGTTGATGGGTTGCTTGTTGCTTATCTCATCTTAGTGTGTTAGAACTTGCAATGTAATGAACCATATAGGACCAGTAAGTAAGGATTGTTTGTATTATTTTTACTCTTTTTTAAAAAATTTAATTACAAAAATACAGAAGCCTAAGGCTCATATTTTCTCAATGTTCACCTGCCATAAATTGTGTCATAAATGCTATGCAGAAATTTAGCATTGAAGAGCATTTCATGTTTAAGAAATCAAGGCAATGGGGATATTTTCCACAGACTTTTTTGGCATAAAAAGTGCAAAAAAAACAAAAAGGGTTTTTGGAGTTTTTACAAAGGGCTTTTCCTGTTCTTTACATGTGCAACCCACTAGCTAGTGTTAACGCGGGCAATGCCAGCATTAGGAAATGGCAAAATGTGTGTTTAGCAGACCATGTCAAGGTACTTTGTGTAAGCTGAATGTCATGACTGTCTCCCATGTGGTTTACAGAACATATGGGACCAGGACTTGTGTAACTGATGTCGTCGTTCACACTGGGATGCTAGGACATGTCAGGTACTTGTGTGTACTGATAGTTGTAGGGTCCTCACACGCCTGTGTATAGCAGGGGAGACATGTCACGGTACTGTGTAGCTAGATGTGCTGTGTGTCACAACTGTGTATAGCAGGAGAGACATGGTCAGGTAACCTTGTGTAGCTGATGTTCGTTGTTCACGCACACATGTGTATAGCAGGACATGTGATGACTGGTACTCTTGATGTGTGCTCTATGTATGAGAATACTGTCGCATCACACGTCTTGCTACTGTGTATAGCAGGAACATGTCATGTATTTGTAGCTGAAGGTCTGTGTCTCCACATGTGTAACTAGTCAGAAATGTCGGTATAGTGTGTACTATCGTCTCGTACGCCGATCTGTTAATCAACTGTGTTTGTTCATCCTGTTCACATGTGTATAGGACAGAATATGTCAGGGTACTCTGTTGTAGCTATGTCTGTTCTCAATACGTGTATAGCAAGAACGTGTCAGTAGGTACTTGTGTAGCTTTGAATGTCTGGTGTGCTCCAGAGTGATAGAGGGAGATAACATGTCCATGGGTACTTGTTGAAGCTGATGGTCCCTGATCTCCTCACACTGTGTTAGTGCAAAACATGTCAGGTTCACTTTTTATAATTGTGTAGCTGATGTCTGTGTATCTCACACATGTTGTATAAGCAGAACGGATGATGTCTAGTACTTGTGCAAGCTGGTGTACTGGTCACACCATGTGTAATAGCAGACATGTCAGGTGGTACTTGTGCCAGGTCTGCTGGTGTCTGTGTCTCTGACAATGTGTATAGCAGAACATGTCCCAACACTTTGTGTAGCTGATGTCTGATTTCTCACATGTGTATTAGGAAGGAGAGAACATGTCAGGGGTATCTTTTGTAGCTGGTGATGTGCTGTTGGGTTCTCCACACCATGTGTATAGCAGAAGACGATGGTCCAGGTTTCTGTGTGTAGAGGCCAATGTGCTTGTCGTCTCATCATGGTGTATAGGAGGAGAGAACGGTGGTCAGGTTAAGCTTGTGTAGCTGAATGTCCTGTGGTGTCTCAGCATGATGGTAAGCAGAACATGTCCATGGGTACTTGTGTGGTATCTGATGGTTCTGTATATCACATTGTACGGAGAGAGACATTCAGGTACTTGTGTAAGCTGATGCTCCTTGTGGTCTCTCACAGGATGTGATAGGAGGAGAGAACATGTCCAGGTTACTGAAAGCTTTCTGTAGCTGATGTTCTGTTGTTTTTTTACACCATGTGTATAGGCAAACATGTCCGGAGTTCCTTGGTCTAGCCAATGGATGGTCGTATATAACCTGCCAGCCCCTGTAGTATATAGCCAGCGAGCCCTTTTAGTATATAGCCTGCCACCTGGTATATAGCCTGCCAGCCCCTGCCCTCCCAGTATATAACCTGCCAGCCCCTGTAGTCCGTGCAAACTTGCCCTGACCATATCCGGTGCATCTGCCTAACCAGACAAAGCCGGTGCCTACCTGACCAGGAAGCCGGGCACTGCCTGACCAGAGCCTGTCACTGCCTGACCAGAGCCCGGCGCCTGCTGACCAAGCCGGTTGCAACTGCCTGACGTCCGTGTCACTGGCCTGACCCAGAGCCGGTGCACTGCATGACCAGAGACGGTGCACTGCCTTACCAGAGCCGGTGGCACTGCTGCCTTACCAGAGCCGGTGCAACTGCCTGACCAGAGCCAATGCACTCCTGACCAGAGCCGGTTCACTTGCCTGACCATAGCCGTTGCACTGCCTAACCAAGCCGTTTGCACGTACCCTGACCAGATCCAGTGCATTGCCTGACCAGAGCCAGAGAGCACTTCCTGACCATAGCGTTTCACTGTCCGACCAAGCCGGAGCACTTGCCTGACCATAGCCGGTGCCCTGCCTGACCAGAGTCCAGTGGCATTGCCTGACAGAGCCGGTGCATGCCTTTACCAGAGCTGTGGCACTGCCCTGACCAGAGCCTGTGCACTGGCTTATTCAGAGACCGGTTCCGCTGACCAGAGCAAGCCGCTGCCTGACCATAGCCGTGCACTGGCCTGACCGAGCCGGCCCTCCTGACCAGGCCGTTCGCACTGCTTGACCAGAGCTCTAGTGCATTGCCTGACCAGAGCCGGTCACCTGCCTGACCATAGCCGGTGCCCGTGCACTGCCGGAGCCGGTGCACTCTTACCAAGCGGTGGCACTGCCTGACCAGATGCCGGTGCACTGTCCTGACCATATCCGGGTGCACTCCTAACCATAGCCGGTGCACTACCTGACCAGAGCCAGAGTACTGCCTGACCATACCGGTGACTGCCCTGACCGACCGGTGTCACTGCCTGCCCCCCGTTTACCCATATCTATAATACTCCATACTCTAAACACCACCTGTCAGGAGAGGAGACAGCGGAGAGTGAATTTCCAGAGCGTCAGGTCTGCAGTTTTAACCTCCTAAAGCACATACAAAAAAACCTAATTCTTCAATGTCACAAAAAATGCGGAAAGGACTGCGGGTCAAGTTAATAAATTGCACATGGTCTGCACCCATATTTTTGGACTGATTTGTCCCATTCTTAGTGGATTCTAAACTAAGTAGGCACCCGCGCTGAAGGGTGCACAGGCACCCCAAGCACCCATTAAATTTTAAACTAGAAAGGACCTTCAAACACTGTCATCCTTGTAAAAAGCATCTTTCCTGCCATTTCATGCTTTTCATGGTCTTCAAAGGTCTTGAACTGCAGATTGAAAGCAGCAGAAGATTTACATTTTCACATGAGATGGTTCAAGTTTAGGTGGTTTCGACAGAGCAATGGTTTCACTTCGAAGCCCTATCCTTCTGTTCATACAACCTAGAACCATGCTCTTGTGTCTAGACGGACAACAAAGCAAAAAAAAACCCCTAAACCCCACAATACTCACCTGTCCTCCTCTCTTGATCCTCGCTGGTCTTCTTTAATCTTGATCACCTCCTGTGTGACGTCACCACCCTCTCCGGGATGGGAGGGCTTAGAATAACTGGCACCCAGAGTATTGGGACATCGGGTTCCCACTCCCCATGTAGTTCCCTGTAAGTCCACTTCTGTAGCTCACACTACCATAAACCTGTTGTGGTTTGAAAGATGAGATTCTTATCTTTCATATTACACTACTAACATGTTCTTTGTACTATAGAATCGAAGATAGGGTCACTAACTTGACTCATCTCATCTGAAAAATGGGACTAGATGAGTCATATTTGCCTGACTTAGGGAGATTTTCTGTAAGGAACGGGTGAAGATTTCACATAAAATGGAAATTCTAGAAAGGACATTTCATCTCATACCTCTGCGGTTATTGGGGTAAAACCTTGTGACAGTTTCCCTTTAAGGTATCCTGTTTTTTGTGTATCTGGAGGCTGAGCCATTTAACCATGTATGATGAAATGGATTCAATAAATCCTGCGGCCTCCTCAATGGAATCTGCTGTAGATTATGGTGTCCTATAAACTGTGTGGTAGGTGGCAACGATCTTAAAAGCCAAGGCAGACCTGTCCGAATGGACCATCAATACATATAACTAGGCACCTTACTAATAGTTCTAGGATCAGGGAAGCCGATGATCAAACTAATTTGTTGTTCAGCTCATATCTATAGCTATATACATTGTATACTGCACTACAACTGTGATTTATATTTACTATACTTGCTGCAAGCAAATTTTTTTCTATATCCTTGTATAAATGAAAACTTTTAACAAAAAACATTAAAAAAAACACAATATTATTTATTTTTTTCATAAATAAGTTTCTCTGCATTGGAATGTTTTCAAACCCCTCCCATGCTCTGAGTAAAAGCTACAGTTTCCAATCAGCAGTCCTGCTAAGCTTTATTCATATCATGGGGAGGGGCTTTGAAACATTGTAACATTAATAGAAACAATTAAAATTGCTTCGACAATCTCGTTTGCCTCCATAGAGATGAATGGAGCAGAAACCGACATCGCGACCGTCTGCTCCATTATCTCGGAGCGCGACAAGGGTCCAACATAGCTACCTTTGACCCATCGGACCCCTCGTTCTCGTGATCTGTGGGGACTCATCACTGAGACCCCCACCGATCAGCAGGTTAAACCCAATCCTTGGATAATGCCTAACTTGTTTTTGTTGGAAAACCCCCTAAAGTCTGTAGACCCGCCCTCAATGCACTGCAAGTCATGATTATAGTTTGTTTTAAAGTAACGTCTCCAGGATTTCCCTCTTATATCTGTCGGTGATTTTGCAGAACTATTATCCCTAGTTGAAGATGACATAAAATAGTTACCCTTTTGCATCCATCGTTACCAATTACGCTGGATTATATAACACAGTCCTCTAAAACCATTGGACCTGTCAAATCCCATCACTAAATTGTGTGTGGGAAGGAATTAAATTCCCTAAAAAAATTAAAAAAAACTCTTGAAATGAATGCGATTCAGATCCAACTTGAAACAAACAAAGTCAGAAAGCCATGTTAATACATATTGGTAACTCTCTGCTCGTCCTGGGCCTGACTGCCATCTCTGTCTGCTCCGCTTTATCACCATCATCGGGAGCGCAGTCTGTCGAGCTCTAATCCTCTCCATTGTCATCCTTGTGACTTTCCCACAGTAGCCGTCAGCCCATGGCTCACACCACCGCGCTCTCCCTCCTCCTCTCACCCTGCGGGATTCCTCTCCCATACTGGGAAGCAAGCCCAGGCCACCGGAATAATATGAGACGAGAATAGACCAGAGAAAGAGGGAAAAAAGGAGATAAGGGCATAGTGTCAGCATAGTGTGGGCTAAAGCCACGAGTAGTCGCGTTGGGAGGGCTTGATGCTCAGGAACCTGCTCATTTCTTGTCTTAACTTGTTACAATATACTGGTGCAAAGTTCACGAACTGCCATTACTGACACATTTACTGACAACGCGAGCGACACCATGACAATGGCGCAATGTAGTCATATTAATTACCGGCTGATAAAGGAAACACGCAGGCGGAGAATCCAAGAAATTAGAAAACCCACAGATCAGATTTTTTTTTTTCCTCCCATATTTATCTGGGTCCCAGATTAAGCCTGAGATTAAATAATGATGTCTTCGGTTTTTGCTTAACCCTTAACAGTCCATCATGGCTTCCTTGCTACCATACCCTCGCGTCTTTTATCGGGAAACTCCTCTTTCCTTTAAATTCTTTCCAATTATTTTTATTGGTTGTTTTTTTAATACAACAAATACAAACATTGGGCCATTTTACGTACCTGTCCCCAGAGTTCACAGAAAGTGCATTGTCCAAAGACAATGCACTGTGCCGCGCGCGATTCACCAAGATCACCGCCCGAATCCTTGCATGTGTCCCTTCCCCCGCTCAGTCCCCTGGAGTTCACCTTCTTCTTCTTCTGGTGCATGTGAGTGCTGATCTTGTGACACAATTTGAAAGTTAATAATCCCGCGCTCAATCCAATCAGTCGATCATCCGACAGCACGCCCCTAAACTGGTTGCATGGAAGCCATTGGGGCACATTTACTACCCGGTCCTGCGCGATCCCCGCTGTGCGTTATCCGACGAGAATGAACAGTCCATGCCCGTCCATGTGCATTTCCCGAGATGCGTTCCACAACGCGAAATGCACAGCTGCCGCTATTCACAAAGATTGTGCCCCCGATTTCCTGCATGTGTCGCTTCCGCACTCAGTCTCTGGGCGATTTCACCATCTTCTTCCTGTTGCATGTAAGTGGCATTGGATGCGACACAATTTTAATCTTAATCCCACGCTCAGACGCACGCCCTCCCATTTAATGTTGAATTAAAGCCCGCCGCTTAATTCGACAATAGCGTGCCACACAATCCCCTTCTAATACCAGTCACAGCGGCACAACTCGAAAATTCCCACGAAAGTGCGACCCTTAGGCCTCTTTCACACTTGCTTTTTCACGCCCGTTTTCTGTGCGAGCTTTTGTGACGCGCAGAACTGCATTGCACTCTGACCCATTGTCAACCAATGGGCTTTTCAGAGCTTGCATTTTTTTTCACGCACACAGTCGGGTTTTTTTAAACGCCGTTTAAATCTCGACTTGCTCTACTTTGCAAGTCACTCGTCTGAAATACGCACCATACAAGTCTATGAGACACATCAAAACGCATTGCACTCTGAGACACAGTGCAATGTGTTTTTTCACGCATCAATTGCCATAAGAAAGATAGAGCTCAGTCCTGATTCCATTTCCACGCGCATTTCTTGCGCGTGAACAACGCATTGAAATTGCACTGAATTGCATTGAATTGCATTGAAAACGCGCGTGAAAAACTGAGACAAAGAACAAACTCTGACTGAAAACTGAATTGCACTCTGATCAAAATGTGCGTTTTTCACTGACCAAACCCTGATCGCAACCCTGATCACACTCTGACGTGATCTGCAACGCGAGTGTGGAGGGGCTTTAGTAAATAGCCCCATTGTGTGTGATATACATTTTAAATCAGCATTTTAGATTCTGAGAGCGATGACTATATACAAACTATTCCTAGATATGATGTAAGTATAGCGAACTAATAATTTGAGGATGATTATAGTGTTCATGCTATCCCGACTGCAAAGTAGATTTATTGAAAGAGGTGTGCAGTTTTTGGAAATAATGTAATAAAAGCTGACAATGACTAAAATTCCTTTTGTTTCTACCTGCTTGATCCAGCACGACTGCTCTGGTGGTCCGTGGCTGGTGCATGCAGTATGACGGCTGTGGATTGGCTGCAGAGGTCACATTCAGGCAGACGACTACCAAGCAGCAGTGGTGGAATGAAAGATTCATTTAGCCATAATTATACCCAAATTTTAGTATATGGTAATATTTTAACAAATTTTGCAAATTTTTGACCCATCTATATCTCTATTAATTAGTCTTGCCTATTACAGATGCGTCATTTTGGTAAGGATTTTTTTTTCTGGAATTCGGCGGGAAATACCTTAGCTTCTGTTCACACTTTGTTGGGTGGGGGAGAAGGGTCAAAGGGTCGAAACCTTGGCAGATTCGTGGCCTCTTAAGACCACGGAGGAAATGATGTTTAGATGTCTAGGGGGACCATATTGTGGCCAAAACTTGTCCTGACGTAGACATTCTCCCATAGGCAACTTGTCCTGTTTTTTACCGTACCTGGTGATGGAGCCATAAAGTAATTTTAGGACAACTCCAGACATATATGTCTCCCCCTGCAAAGGGTTTTCCCCCGAATCCTTGTAGGTTGTGTCATTGGTGGCAAAAAAGCAGGGAATCACAGACCAATTCAGCCAATCTCTGACATCCTTGGACTAAGGAATGTCGCTTGTGATGCCAGAAGAAGTGATGTCCCATTTTTGGAGAGAACCATAATTTGGTCAAGGAAAGTCCCATGATCACTGTTCACTTTGGCTGAGGTTGGGTGCCAAAGACCAACTACCAGTGGGTCAGAACAGGATAAGGTGAATGTTGTTCCAAAATTTGTGTGGAAATCCCTTTAATAAGACCAAAACCAATGTGCCGCAATTCACTAAGATTGTGCGCCCGATATCCTGCATGTGTCGCTTTCTCCCCGCTCAGGTCGCCGACCGAGTTCACCTTCTTCTTCTCTGGTGCAAAGTGCAAGTGCCAAGACAAGTCAAAAATAACTACTATAACAATACTTATGTTATATTTGCAATGCAGATTGTAGTCATCACATAGGACTGGGGGAGTTCTGGTGGATCGCCAATGTCTCCATCAATCACTTCTACTATAAGGCTTTGGTGTTGGGATCATCATCTTTCTTACGTACAGGGTGTGAGAGATACAAGCCATATGGGAGCTAAAAGTAAGTGCCTGATTTCCCTTTCTCATGGGCTGGAGAGATCCAAGTGATAGTTTACAAAGCATAACCTCATGTTACACGCCGCTCTCCATATCACATTTCATCAGGTTATAAAAGCCCGAAAGAAAGTGGAACGTCAACGGACATAAAGGACAAAGAAATGTCCAAACATGATTCTCGATCTCCTGACCGGGCATTGGTCATATCAGAGGAAGTGGTGACCTGCAGTACCAGATAAGGCCACACTGACGAGAGCGGCGCTGTATTAAGTATTGACTATATAAATAATGTTGTTATGTTATCTCAGGGGCGTTAGTAAGACTCACAACCCCCAGGCAACATTATCCATACGACAATCACAGATTTTATTCCTAATTCCCATCAGTACCTTTCAGCAGCTCACATGACCCATTCAATGGAGGACTATAGCCAGGTCCACATCCGGGGTCTTATAAAAATTATGGGCAGAGATCCAAAGATCAGCTCTATTAAGGTGGTGCTTGTCTATAATAATGGCTGCTTAGATACAGCAGCTCAGCTCTATGTATGGTGGATGCTTATATAATGACACGCTTAGATACAGAGCTCAGCTCTATGTAAGGGCAACATTCACATTGCCGTCTGCTGGGACATTTGCCGCCGCATTGTACGTCCCCGTAGATGACAATAGCTGCACGGCGGGGATACGCACACCGCAAAAGATAGAGCATGCTCTATCTTTTGGCGTGTGTTGCTGCCGTGCGCCGCTATTCTCTATGGAGGGTAGGAGGGACACCTCCTCCTCCTCTCCAGCACACGCGGTATGTCCGCACGGCGGGCATACCGCTGTGTGATGACCCTAAGTTGTATGTCTATATAATGGCTGCTTAGATCAGCAGCTCAGCTCCTATGGATTGACAACACCAGGGCATAACTATAGAGGCAGAACCCAATAGCAGAATTCTGAATGTGGGCACCTTAAAGAAATATACATATTTGTATACACACACATGTGAGTTACAGTCACACGCGGCATATACACACCATGTGACATACATAATAGCATATACACACATTCATACAGTACCATATACATACATACAGCATATACACACATACATACAGTATCATATACATATATACAGCATATACACACATTCATACAGTACCATATACATACATACAGCATATACACACATACATACAGTATCATATACATACATACAGCATATACATACATACAGCATATACACACATACATACATACAGTATCATATACATACATACAGCATATACACACATACATACAGTATCATATACACACATACATACAGTATCATATACACCCATGCATCATATACACACTTACATACAGTATCATATACATATATACAGCATGTACACACTTACATACAGGATCATATACATATATACAGCATATACACACACACACACATACAGTACCATATACACTCATGCATCATATACACAGACATACAGCATATACACATCACATATACACACACATATAGAGCATTTACACATCATATACACACATACAGCAAATACACATATAGATAAAATACCATATTCAGACATATAACATATACACACATATAGTATATACACCACATATACAGCATGTACACACCGGGGCCACCTGATACTGCGGGCCCCAATAGCAGCTGCTATGGCTGTTACCCCTGTAGCTACGCCCCTGGACGACACCTCTATAATATTGTATGTATACCTCTATCTTCTCCAGTGACCACTGACTCTACCGCCTTATTTATTTGACTTTGCTGTGGTTACCAGTTTTTTTGCAAGAAAAACTTGGCGGCTATGGTAACCATATTCTGGACGTAGACTAAAATTTTTTTTTAAATAAAATGTATCCTGGGACCTTTGACCCTGTATCTAGTGGTTCAAAGGTTGATGATGAGAGTAAAAATAAAAAAAAATTCTTGCTGAAACGATCTTTGCCTTTTTTATTATAATGCACAGGAAATGGAGTCTGATAATATTCTCAGATCTGTACACATAGACAATAATCACTCCCAGAGATTGATCCCCATAGACAAGGATGAAGTCGTTACTGAGAAATTTTCATTTTCAAACTTCTCTGAAGGATTTTTCATGCTGCATGAAATAATTTTTCATTGGCAACAAAACACCTTTGTTTTTAGTAATGAAAATGAAGTTTTTGGAAGTGCACCTGCTCAGAGTCGGGGCATTTTTGCGCCTTTTTTGCATCTTTTAGGCGCAAATTTGTGATAGATGCCGTGCAAACATCTTATGAGGGCTCTCACTATGTCAGATAAGGCCAGGGACTCAAAACCCACTAAGTGCCGGACTTTGCCGTGCGCCAGAAAATGTTGCAATAAGGCGCCAAATTAACGAACTGCGCCAGATTATTGCTCAAAAAACCGCCAAAAACAGTCTATGATCAATGCCCCACAGTGATGTCACAGTACAGGGATAATACACACATGATTGTCACCGTACAGGATAATACAGTGATGTCACAGTAAGGGATAATACACACAGTGATGTCACAGTACAGGGTATAACAAGTGATGTCACAGTCACAGGATAATACACTGATGTCACAGTCACAGGGGATAATTACACCGTGTGCACAGTACAGGGATAATACACCCAGGGTGTCACAGTACAGGGATAATACACCAGTGCTTGTCACAGTACAGGATAATACACACAGTGTGTCACAGTACAGGATATACACACAGTGATTTCACAGTACAGGATATACCACACATATGTCACAGTACATGATAATACACACAGTGATGTCACAGTACATGATATACACCCAGGATGTCACAGTCAGGTAATAACACGTGATGTCACAGTACAGGGATAATACATAATGAAGTATAAAATGGTGGTAGTTTAGAGCAATTCAGGGCAGATAAGATCCATGTACACGGGTATAGATCCCATAACCCGCGGATGTGTTTCACATGCCCTGCGGCATGCCGCTCTGCCATGAGGCGAGGTGAAGTCCCCACCTCAGGCGCAGATAGCAGACCCAATTTAAGACGCATTTTGCCGCTGGTATCCGGACTTGCCAATGGCTGGCAGGTCCGAGCCACCTGTAAAAAAATTACATGCCGCCTTTAAGGTGGTGATGTAATTTATAGGCAGACGGTTGCAGCACATCGCGTCTGTGTGCACCGCTCTGCAGGACATAGTCGCGTGATGACGTCACCACGTGCCGACCTGTGTCCCTCACAGATCGCTGCTGGCTGTAGAAACAAGGAGCTGCGTGGGAACATGAATGGTGAGTGCTTTCGAAGGGATCGCTAGATCTTCCTTCCTCTCTCATAACGATCTGTGTCCTCAGGACAAAGATCGTGATGAGACCATATAGTCACTCTCTTCCCCAGCAGTGCTTCACCCTCCTGGAGTATAAGTCCCCCGGAGGCTGAAGGCTGAAGGACCTTTGATGATGCAATGGTCACATGACCTGCCAGGGAAAGCAGTGACCACACAGAGAGAGCTGCATCTGTGAGGTGAGGGGGGAGACATAACAGGGGAGAGGGAGAACATGGGGGGCTGTGTGAGGACATTACTTACTGGGGGGCTGTGTGTGAGGACATTACTTACTGGGGCTGTGTGGGGCACATTACTTATGGGGGCTGTGTGTGGGGACATACTTATGTGGGCTGTTTGTTCACTTACTTACTGGGGGGCTGTGGTGGGCACATACTTACTGGGGGCTGTGTGGGCACATTACTTACTGGGGGGGACTGTGGTGAGCACATTACTCTGGGTGTGTGGCGTTTGGTGGGCACATTACTTGACGGGGGGTGTGGGGCTTTTTGGGGGGCGAGGTGTTACGGGTTGGCTGGTGGGGGTCCTGTTGTGGGCAACATTACTTACGTACTGGGGGGGCTCGGTGGGTGGCGTTGCTGGGGGGGTGTGGGTGGGCACATGTGAGCTTACTGGGGGCTGTGTGGGCACATACTATTACTGGGGGGGCGGTGGGGCATTACTGGGGGTGTGTGGGCACATTACTTACTGGGTGGGCTGGGGGTTGAGCACATTAGCTGTGTGGTGTGTGGGGTGGGCTGGTGAGCACATTACTACGGGGGCTGGGGGGCTGTTGTGGGCACATTACTTACTGGGGGCTGTGTGTGGGCACATTACTTACTGGGGGGCTGTGTGAGGACTATTTGGGGGGTCTGTGTGGGCACATTACTTACGGGGGGCTGTGTGGTGGGCCACATTCTTTGTGGGGCTGTGTGTGGGCACATTACTTACTGGGGGGCTGTGTGTGGGCAATTACTACTGGGGGCTGTGTGTGGGCACATTCTTACTGGGGGCTGTGTGGGCACTTCTTATGGGGGGATTGGGGATTTTGGGGGTTGTATGGGCGACATTACTGGGGGGTAATGTGAGGGGCATGTATACAGCTGAGACTGGATACAGGTGTGGGGGAGCTGAGACTGTATACGGGTGGTGGGGGTGTAGGCTGTGTATACAGGGGGGTAGAGGAGAGGCTGTGTATAACAGGGGGTGGGGTAGAGGAGGCTGTGTATACAGGGTCAGGGGAGAGGCTGTGATTACAGGGGGGTAGGCGGAGGAGGCTGTGATACAGGGGGGTTAGGGGAGAGGCTGTGTATACAGGGGGTATGGGGAGGCTGTGTATACAGGGGGGTGGGGAGAGGCTGTGTATACAGGGGGTAGGGGAGAGCTGTGTATACAGGGGGATGGGGAGAGGCTGTTGTATACGGGGGGGGGGGTGGCTGTTCATTTTGGGGGGAGGCCTAAATTAGGGCACCTAATTGAATTGCTTAAATGCTCTAATTTGGTGACTAAATTGATTGTTTATGTGGGGAGATAGTTTGTCAGTCTGTTGTGTAGGATAATATATAGTAGAATCACATCTATTATATGTGAAGTACTGTGGTATTTTTAGGGGCGCCAGGGGGAGTTGTGCTGCATGGAGTTGACGACATTTCTTTGTGAATTCGGAGGAAAACCAGGCCGGAAGAAAGCGTTAAGAGTACCCTTCCGGAGGGAGTAAGATGTTCACCTGTCAGGTAATAGAGGGTCACTATATCTGTGACTAATGACTGTGTGTAGGTAGCATCACTAGGGGCACGCACGTACGCGTGCGGGGGGGGGGGGGAGGCAGCATTTTAAAATTTAGCCTCAGGCAGCAAAAAGGCTAGAATCGTCCCTGCCCTGCGGTCACACAATGTAACGTTACAGCTTTTGTACATGTGATAGACACTCACTGATTGACATCCCTGTGTGCGATCTCCTGGTATGTCTTCCAGTAATAGCTGTCAGGTCCAATACCCTGCATGTAATGTGTCATCAGGCCTGAGGGGTCCACTACTACACAGCTCCATGATCCTACATAAGTCCAAAGCAGTAATACTGGGACAAGCCTTTGTAGATAAAGACAGCAAATCTGTGCTCTGAATCTAGAGATATCATCATTTTTACTATTATTTAGTGCACTGTGGGTGTGGCCACAAGATCCAGTGCACCCTCTCTTGTCTAGTTTCACAGGGAGAGCAGGGCACTGTCAATCAAGGCGGAGTGGGTGGAGCTAGATCATGACATCACTGTGCACTGGACCTCAAGGCCACGCCCATAGTGCACTTAAATACTATTTTGTATAAAAATATATTAAAAAAATATGTGTGTGTGTATTCAGGTTACAGATTTTCTCGCTTACGATGCAGGATACTTACCACTGTATGTTTAGCTCCTGACAGGTTCCCTAACACTATATGAGTCTTATATTTTGGTTTGTCTATTGCTATGTAGTTTATGTAGTAATAATCTATTTTGTGTTCTTGTTTTTTTCCCAGTTTCCTATGTATCTTTGCTTATTGAAGTCCTCTTACATTACAGTGTACGATGGGTACGCTGCCCCCTGCTGGTAGTCCTGAAAATTATTATACTAAATCAAGGGAATCTGACTCACATTTGGTACCTAATTATTTAAAGATGTCTCCAGGTGATGAATGTAATATTTCGGACGTATGTTTTTTCCTTAAGGTCGTCGTGTAATGGTGTTTTTTGTGTCATTTACATACATTGGGGTCATTTACAAGGGCCCGATTCTCATTTTCCTTCCCTCCCGACTGTTACCCGAATCTTTCCGATTTGGCGCCACTTTTTCCCCTTAATTTCCCCGGTTTTTTGCACACGCGATCGATTTTTGGTTGGCGCAATCTGGCGCGGCATGTACGACGGAAATCGGGGGGCCCTCGAGCTTGCACTTAACCTTCATCAGGATAGGATCGTGAACTCAGTGGTTTCCGATGCTCTTCAGCGCAGCATCGCCACCTGGTGGACGTCGAGAACTACCTTAATGATCCCGACCGAACCCGAATCCACCGCAGAGACGCGCCGCTGGATCTCGAACGACCGGGTAAAAAAAAAAAAAAAAAAAAAAAAAAATAATCTCTGCCCCAATGTTGTAAAATTGCAACACAAAAAGTACAAAGAACAAAAAAAACACACAACACCCCTCTCAGGCCCGTTCCAATTGGCATTTGTTGATGATCCCGATCCAGCACTTCCCCCTGGCAAATCATATCCCCATGGCTAGTTTCTAGGGGCGTTCTTATGCCGGATTCGCTTCACACTACCTCCTGGTTTTTGCGTGGAACCCAAACGTTCCCAACCCAACCAGGTTTCAGGTCCTTTCATCCTGTACTTGTTAGGCGACCTGGTCCTTCGGATTTTCATGTGGATAGAGCACGTAAATAGTCCGAGATTCAACTGGGTGGGTAGCCATATGTAAGTGCAAAGTTTATATTCAGTAATGACCTTGGATATGTGTCAAACTTTTATTTTTTTTTTGGTTAAAATTTCAAACAATAAAATCCTCACCCAAATTTACATAAAAAAGCAAATATTAAATATATTTTTTTTAACCCTTTATCTCATACAGAAGGCTCCAGACTGTCAATTCTAGATTCCCTATTACCCCTACTGGGCAATTAATAAGGACCAGCAAAATCACAATGGGGCGTCATTTACTGCTTAGGGTCGCGCTGCTCACTTTCGTCGGACAGTTCGCCTTTTTCAGGGATTAAAACACAGCTTGCACAGGTAATTTAAACAGGTGTCCTGCACTGAATTGTCGCACATGATCGGATTTTGGCGCTGCAAGCGCTGTTCCATGCAACACACATCGGGGGTTTCTGTACCCGACGGTTTCGGACTGAGCGCGGGGATCAACTTTCAATTGTGTTCGCAAGACACTGCAACTTACATGCAACCCTAAAAAGATGGTGACCTTTGTTGACCTGAGAAGGCGGGATCGACACCACGTGACATCGGGCGCACGATCTTAGTGATCGTGGCAGAGAGCATTTATCAACGGACATGCCAAAAAAAAAAAAAAAATTCCACATTCCAACACATTTGCTTTCCATGCTGTGAACCAAACATGCCTTGAGAATGCCGGTAGCTACACTGATGAGAACATTCTATTTAGTCCCTGAAACTGAGTGGTTGTGCTCAAAAACAATTATAAATTCAGGCCTGGGAAGCTGGGTGCAGCCTGCCTACCATCATAGCATATTAGATGGAGCTTCCTGATATTAGACGGAGCTTTCCTTATCACCTGAGCTGGGTGACTCAAACACAGCATTGGGGGATGGTGCGATTTCTTACTCTCTGCCTGTCAGGCACAACACTGGTGATGACATCATTCTCTGGAGCATGCATAATTAGGGTAAGAGGAGAGCGCCGGGGCAATTCAGCATGAGCAACATAGCCTCATATCATCATTTATAATGTTTTTTTTTTTTGCAGCACACCATTCAATTCAGGCGTAACCAAGATATGTTCTGCATCAGTGGTAGCTACAGCAGTCCTCAAGGTATGTTTTGGTTCACAATGCAAAAACAATGGTATGTTTCCTTTAACTACAGAGGCTCTGGGTCGTGGAGTAACCTTATCTCCCATGACCGGCCAGGCTAGTATACGCCCGCAGTAGCCTCTGCAGTTAATTACAATATTACTCATTTTTAATTTTTTTTTTAAAACAGTTAGGTTTATTTCTATGATTATTAATACAGATTAGGGCGAGGCAGCAGGAGGAATCTACATCACATCTACTCTCAGATTCCTCATGGTTAGGTTTCCTTTAAAGTATAAACTTCCATCTCCTTATTAACCTTTTGACACTTTGTTAATCTGATGTAAATGTTTAAGTTTTGGTCCTCTCTTAGCTTGGACTCAGCGCCTGCTCCTTCTCCCCTCCCATAGATCTCTGATGTAACCTGACTCTCTAGTGCCTTCTGGTCATCTGTTAGCAAGGAGGGAATTCATTGGGAATTTCACTGAATATTTATGGAGAAGACGTGTTTTTGTTTTTGCTCTGATAAGATATATTATAAAGTTTTATTTTATTCACTTATTTGTGGGATTGTTCTAATGTCTGGTTTATGAACAATGGGACAGATGTATCACTTGTTTTTTTTCTGTTGTTTTTTGCGCCTTTTCATATTTTGCATTTGTTTTTGCGCCACTTTTTTGCAACTAACCACCAAAAATAACCATGTTTCACCCCTCATTTTATCCTACCATCCAGATGTTGTGCTGCACCAATAATCATTCATCATTAGCAACTGTTTTCATTTAGGCCTCAAAATCCTACAGCCTGAAGGTGGTGTAAATGGAGAAGGCAAGCACTGAGCTCTTGTTCAGCGCACTTATCCCCAGGCAAGGCCTATCAGATACTACAGCCACAACCGTCAGGCCTCCGTGACAGTTCAATGACCTTCTATTTATACACATCTGCTGCAAAAGGCAGCAGCTTAGAGTCAGAATAGAAGTGTGTAGGATTTTGCAAGACTGTACATAAAATTGCCTGTGTAAGCAGGATATAAGAGAAGTGAGTGGGAACAGAAGCAGACAGGACAGAGAAGTTCCCCTATGTAGCGGCAGAGAGAAGATAAGTTAGTAGGATTGCCAGACAGGACATAGAAGTCCCCTGTGTATCAGGAGAAAAGAGAAGTGAGTAGAGTTGCAGAAGTGACAGAGAAGTGTCCCCGTGTAGCAGGATAGAAAGAAGTGAGTATGAGTTGCAGCAGGACATAGAAGTCCCTGGGTGCAGAGATAAAGAGTGGTAACGCGGTTGCAGACAGACAGAGAGTGCCTGTGTAGCAGGGATAGAAAGAGATGATGGAACAGCAGACAGGCCAAGAGTGTCCCCGTGTAGCGGGATAAAAGAGTAGTGAGTAGGCGTTGCAGAACAGGCCAGAGAAGGCCTGTGTAGCAGGAAAAAGAGAAGTGAGTAGGAGTTGCAGAGAGACAGAGAATTGTCCCTATGTAGCAGGGATATAAGAGAAGTGAGTATGAGTTGCAGAGGGACTAGAAGTCCCTGTGTAGTCAGGAGAATAGAAGTGAGTAGGATTTTGCAGACAGGACAGAGAAGTGTCCCCGTGTAGCAGGATCTAAGAGAAGTGAGGGGAACTGCACATAGGACCGAAGTGTCCCTGTGTTGCAGGATAGAATAGAAGTGAGGTGGGAACTTGCAGACAGGACAGAGAATTGTCTCCTATGTAGTCAGAGAGCAGAAGAAGTGGGTAGGAGTTGCAGACATGACATAGAAGTCCCTGTGAGCAGAGATAGAAGATGAAGTTGTCCCCGTGTAAGCAGGATAGAAGAGAAGTGAGTATTAGTTGTCATCCAGGACAGAGAAGTGTCCCCGTGTAGCAAATAAAGAGAGTGAAGTGGGAGCTGCAGACAGGACGAAGAGTGTCACTGTGTAGCCGAGATAGAGACAGTGAGTGGGAGCTGCAAACAGGACAGAGAGTGTCCCCGTGTAGTCAGAATAGAAGAGAAGATGTGTGGAGCTGCCAGAAAATATACGGAGAAGTGTCCCATGTGTGGCAGGATGAAGAGCAAGTGTGTGGGGCTGCGAAGACGGAGAAGTGTCCCGTTTGGCAGGATAGCAAAGAGAAGTGTGTGGAGCTGCAGACAGGACAGAGAATTGTCCGCCGTGTAGCAGTAACCAGACTGTGCTGAGGAGGATCCTGGTCAGAATTACAGGGGGCAGCAAGAAGAATCAGACCGGGGGATCCCCTCCAGGGAGAGGCAGGAACTCAACCATCACATATGCTGTAGCTTGATAAATTCTGGTGCACATGCTGCCACAATTAAGTGTGCAATACAATAAACTTAAGTGCAGAACAGTGATACATCTGGTCCAATGTGCCCCTAACCATCATCTATTGCCATCAGCCAGACAAGCTGACCTGATTCGTTGAGTGAAGTCCTTACATCACAACGTTACACGGCAACAACCAGTCGTCTTATCATTCGTACAAAGATGTTGACATCTTCAGATTTTTTCCGAAAGCCTGGGAATTTTTAAAAAACACTGGAAGGGGATTTCCGGAAATCGACCATCAAAATTAAAAAGCTGTGCACCTCTTTGTGTTAGGACTACAGGGGAAGACCACAGCACGGAGGGGCTCCTGTAACCCCCACATAGTTTTTCTGCTCATTAGCATAACTGTAAAGTATATGTTATAAGGAGGGCCACAGAATCTTATAATAAGGAATATAATTATAATAAAGATTATTATGTTAATTCCCCTTACCCCCTCTCCACCCACAACCACAGCCCCCACCCCCTGGTCTGGAGCACAACCCCCTCCTTTCTTCTCTTTCCTCGCCTTCCCATCTCTCCTCACGCTCTATTCTCCCCCACCCCCTTTCCTTTTCTTTTTTATCCTTCTTTTCCTGTGGAAGGTGTTTTTGAGGCCCCCTAGGGTCACTGGCTCTCTATTGCTCTATCCTCTTACATATAAAACATGTTGGAAGGCGCCGATGCCCTCGAGGTGGAATCCTTCAATCACGTTCACATTGACTGTACGTGATGGCGCTGTTGTATCGCGTTATACATGTCCTGACTGTACATTTTCCTCATGTATTACTGTTTGATTTGATGAGGGAAACGTTTCCCCCCTTCCTGCTTTTTCTGAGCAGGACGTTTTGTCTACCAATAAGTAATGATAAAAACTAAGCATAACTGATGCAAATAAAGACATCAACCACCAGGATGAAAACTGTATCAAATGAGCCTGAGGGCTCCAGGCTCAGGTAACAGCTATGAGCCTGGGAGCCCCTCATGGCCCGGCTCATTTTGCGTACAGTCCTTCATTCTGTTAATGTCCTTTAAAAGGCTGAACACACACCGACTCAGACTATGAATCCGTGACGTGTTACCCCCCAACCCCTCCCACACAATTCCTGACGAACCTGGGGCCCTCCAGCTCTCCCCTTCCTGGAACATTTTCTGAATTTTGTGTCAGTCTAGCATTTTGGGGATATCTTAAAATGACCTAACCCAGGGGATACTGAAGAAGGTTTTGTTCTTTTCAATCCATTCAATGCCTTTAAAGCTAAACGAGCCCAACGGTGACCCAGGGGCCCCATCAAGTCACAGGTCTAAAGAGAGATCACATCTGATTCTTTTCTATCCAGCTCAAGGAAGTGTGGTAACCTCCTGCTCAGTTTTCTGAATGGCTGATCACGCCGTCACATGGAGGAGGGGACGCACTCATACCTCGGCAGTAGCATATGCGCAAGCTTATACGTCTAGTATTGGATGGACAAACATGTTTGGATGTTAGGGGCAATATGTTGCTTTCCTACTTCAGTTTTCATGAGAAGACGTGTAAGATGCCAAATATGAAGGATTCCTTCAAACAGTATTAAATGCACATAACTTCTTTACCCTAAATGTCCACTAGGGCCCCAGTCTCTATACTGACAGATGCCAGTTTGTGGAGGCTTGTGGCTGGGAAGTCACCAAATATATCTTGCAAGTTTAGTACAAGCTACAGGTCTCTATCCCTGGGCATAGGAGCATCCATTGTGTGTAAGGGGGTTCCATTCTGAACCATGTACATTACTCATAGATTCCAGGCACCGGGACTGTGGTAACTTCTTATATATTGTTATACATGGCTCCTTCTTCATATGAACTTTTATAATAATGTTTCTGAAACTGAGGGCTCTTGTGCTGCAGATTCACAGGCTGTTACACTGTCTCCCATCTCCCCCCTACTCCCGCCGCACTTTCACACCTCCCTCTTCCTGCTGTACTTTAACAAGTGGGATAGGGAAGGCCTCTTTGCAATGTGGTATAGCCTGTGACTCTGGTAAAGTCCCCCAGAACAATTATAGCGTCATTAGCTTATTTTAAAGTTGCCATTAGAAAAACGGAGGCCATTGATACAATATAAAAGATGACACGTCACGGTGCCTGATCAGGAGAAAGTGTCCCTGTTTGACATGATGGATTTTGATAGATTTCTTTTAAATTGTTTCTTCCCCCTGATGCTTATAGTTCTTGCTTTTGTACTAATCATGGGCCGTAAGCGAACAAACCACGGCTATAAGAGGGAGCACTACAGAGTCGTCTCTTGTGCTTAGAGCAATGCTCACTCAGCCCCCTCCCAATTCAAAAACTCCACCCCTTATTATGGGCCACACGGCCCCCTTAAACCTCCAAAATTTTGAGTTAAATTGGAGTGGGCATGTGTGGCTGGACGCCTGAAAACATATCCCTATGTAATTACATATTGGCCGTTCAGGTGCCAGCAAGCCCGACTCTTTATAGTGGCTGAGCCTAAAGATCCTCCTCACTGTTTTTTTTTGATGTATGACATTGATAGCGACCATGTAGACCATTGGATCAGAATAAAAATTTTAATCAATATTTTCCACATTTGTTTCATAGGCGATATTTACAGGGCATCTACACCAGGATGACGACTGTATGCAACTGAGCTGAAGGCTCCAGGCTGACATCGGTTGATGGAACCTGGAGCCCCTCATTTTATTGCATACAGTTCCTTCATCCCGGTGGTAAGTTACTTCTTTTACTCAATGGGAAGGGGGCGACTTCTTGCATTCCCTTTCCCCTTCCCGCCATGAGATTTTAGAGCCACTTGCCAGGGCTGTGAGGTCACATCCATTGGGTCCATTGGGGTTGAAGATGCAATATCAAGCACAGAGCCTCATACCATGTACGCACCAGCGAGCAGTGAAGAGATCACATCAATCGCAATATGGTGGTCCTTCTCTGCCATTGCTTAGGATGGTGCGGTACACAGATTGTACGTCTCTCAAATCAATCAAAACCACAGTTTGTCCTAAAAAAAAATGACTCCTCACACAGGTCGGTACCCAGAAGTATGAAAGAAGATGGCATGTTTTTATGCATGTTTTATTGTAAGCATTGTATCATAAGATGTAGATTTTTTTTTTTCTATTTCTTATGATATAGTCTTGCCTCCTTCCCCTCCGTCCTGAGGGGTGCAGTCGCATTATAGGCTGTGCTCTTTGGCTACTAGGGGGCAGGTTTTGGAATTATTGCTACTGTGGCGCAGTCACTGTGAATATTGGCCACTTGGGGGCAGGGCCGCAGTAGGGAGTCAACTGGTACTGCCCTATGGGCCCCGGACTCTAAGACCTAGGGGGGGCCCCGCCGGCCGCGGCCCCGCGCTGCTCCCCGCGCGCCCCGCCTCTCAACCCCTGCTCTCCACCCCTCCCCCCTGTCCCGGCGCCCTCTGCCTGCTTCCTTCCTCCTTCCTGTGCTCGCCTGCGACCCTTAATCGCGTTCCCGCGCTGCTGAACACGGTAAGGTCCTCTGTGTGTGTGTGTATGTCTGTCGTCGTTACTGGGGTGGGGGTAGCCCCTATTTCTAATCCTGGGTGGGGGGGTGAGTGGGCCCCCTATTTCTAATCCTGAGGTGGGGGTAGGCCCTATTTCTATCCTGAGGTGGGGGTAGCCCTATTTCTGATCCTGGGGTGGGGGATGAGGCCCTATTTCTATCCATGGGTGGGGGATAGGCCCTATGTTCTATCCTGGGGTGGGTGATAGGCCCTATTTCCTTTCTATCCTTGGGTGGGGGATGAGCCCTATTTCTATCCTAGGGTGGGGGATGAGCCCCATTTCTACCTGGGGTGGGGGAATGAGGCCTATTTCTATCCTGGGGTGTGTTGATGAGCCCTATTCTTCCTAGGGTGGGGGATGAGGCCCTATTTCCTATCCTAGGGTGGGGATTAGGCCCTATTTCTATTCCTGGGGTGGGGGATAGGCCCTATTCCTATCCTGGGGTGGGGGATGAGGCCCATTCTATCCTGGGGTGGTGGATGAGGCCCTATTTCTATCCTGGGGTGGGGGTAGGCCCTATTTCATCTGGGGTGGGGGTAGGCCCTATTTCTATCCTGGGGTGGGGGATGAGGCCCTAGTTCTATCCTGGGTGGGGGATGAGGCCTATTTTTCTATCCTGGGTGGGGATAGGCCCTATTTCTATCTATCCCGGGGTGGGGGATGATGCCCTATTTCTATCCTGGGTGGGGGATGAAGGCCCTATTTCTATCCTGGGGTGGGGGATTGAGGCCCTTTTTCTATCTGGTGGTGGGGGATGAGGCCCCTTTTTCTATCCGTGTGGGTGGGGATGAGGCCCTTTTTTCTAGCGTGGGGGTGGGGGATGAGGCCTTTTTTTTCTATCGTGGGGTGGGGATTAGGCCCTATTTCTATCCTGGGGTGGGGGGGAGCCTGTCCTCTATATACTATAGTCTTTATACAGCGGCAGTACACACCATAACTGGAGCTACAGGGGCCGTACACACCATCATGTGTGAGACAGCGCAGTACAACAGCCATACATGGAGCTACAGCCGCAGTACCCGTTTGTTATATTTTGTTATATGTTGTCTGTTAACACTTTTAATATGTTTACTGTTCACGCATGCTTTAGTTTTTTGATGCCATATTTGCACTATAATAAATTCTTACTTGAACCAAAAGTATGACTCCTATTGGCAATCTACCAAATAATGTGCTTGTCGTCGCAACAGGCCTCAAACCCTGTTGTGAAAGGCACTGCGGTGGGGCAGGGAGGCTTGTTTCGGTTTTGGGGTGTGTTGGGGCCCAGACATCTTTTGCTGTATAGGGGCCCCGATTTCCTTCCTGATGGCTGCCCTGCTTGGGGGGGAGGGCGTCACTGTGACTATTGGCTACTGTGGGGCAGGTGCTGTGACTATTTGCTACTGTGGGGCAGGCACTTTGAATATTGGCACCTGGGGGGCAGTCACTGTGACTATTGGCTACTGTGGGGCAGGCGCTGTGACTACTGGCTACAATGGGGGCAGGCATTATGACAATTGGCTGTGGGGGCAGGTGGTGTTACTATTGTCTACTGGAAGCAGGTACTATGAATATAGGTTACTGGAAGAAGAAAATGAAAGAGAAATCCTCCAATCAAAGACATCGGGGGTCATTTACTAAGGGCCCGATTCGCGTTTTCCGACGTGTTACCCGAATATTTCCGATTTGCGCCGATTTCCCCCTGTATTGCCCCGGATTTTTGGCGCATTCGATTACGGATTGTGCGCATCGGCCGCTGGCATGCACGCGAAATGGAAATCGGGCATGCCGAAGCCGAAAACCCGACGGATTGAAGAACTGCCCACTTTTGAAAAAAGAATCGTCGCGGAGCTTGCACTTACCTTCACTCGAGCCGGTGACCTCCAGCGCGTTCAGATGCTTTTCAGCGCAGCGTGCCACCTTGTGGACGGCGGAGGAACACTTAATGAATCCGGCCGGACCCCGAATCCAGCTCAGAGAAGCGCCGCTGGAATCGCGAACGGACCGGGTAAGTAAAATCTGACCCCATCATCTGTGAATTTCTGGATGTATAGTAAGTACCCATGAGCTAAACATTTTGCACTCAGTACTCAATAGTTATACAATGAGCTTGAATTGTAGCTACTTTGTATGTACTAAGATGGGTTCTGGTACCATTTTTAAGTAGTAAGCTGGGTGCTGTATTTATGTACTGAGCTGGTTCTGGTGCTGTTTTGTAACTTTTAGTCCCTGCAGTTACATCACAATGAGACTGTTTTGTGTAAAAATGAAGCCCTGAACCCTCCGTCACATTTTTTCTATCTGGTTCCATTATTAGTCTCAAATGAGATTTACTTTGTAGGGTAAAAATTAGAGACAAATTTGGCGCAAAATTTAGGCGCTAATGAATCAAACATGCGACAATTCCAAAGTGCATTTAATAAGGCAGCACTGGATCCATCATAAATCACAAGCCAAAAAAAAGAACAAACCCGGCGCAAAAATAGGCGAACCTGAGACCCCCTATGATTAATGTCCCGCTTAATATATATATTCACCCGTCTCATATTATCATTCTCATGTATCACCATTTTTTGGGGTTGATGCTCTAGCGCAGTGGTGGCGAACCTATGGCACGGGTGCCAGAGGTGGCACTCGGAGCCCTCTCTGTGGGCACCCAGGCCATCACCCAGCACAAAGGTCACCATTCAGGACTCCTACTCCTGCAGTCCCAGGCACCCCAGAATGTGCCATGTTCAGCACTATTTTAAAGTGACTTGAAGAGTAAGTTGGAGCAAGGAGGTGTGGACAGAGCTGGATTATCATTGAAGCCCCTTCTCAGGGCCTGTGATTCATCCTGTTAAGGGGACCTTAGAAGGAAGCTACAATAATAATCTGAATTTCTCCATCTTCCTACTGTATCTGTGACACAGCAGGGAGCAATAAGTTACTTTAAATTGGCATTTGGCACTTTGTGAAAAATATGTGGCTTTCGGTTGTAGTTTGGGCACTCAGTCTCTAAAAGGTTCGCCATCACTGCTCTAGCGTATAATCCAACCCCCCTCCCCGCCACCCGCCTGCTCTATCCGGAGGCTCTCGTCAGGTCCGACCTGGTGTAGAACTGCACTTTAACCAGCTGCAGGCTATAGGCACATCACCTCCATAGTGTAGTGTGCTCACAGGGGACTATCACAAGGTTATGGCTCCAATGAGTCAAACTTAAGGAAGGCTCCAGATCCATAGGAGCCGAAAACTTGTGATGGACTCTACTGTGAATAAACCAGTACGCAGCGGGCGGGATCGGTGCCGTTCCTTGTTGCGCCTATTTTTTATCTTACACCATGGAGGAGGGGACAAGGAGGACGAGTGTGGATGGGGACACGATAAGGGGTGGAGTGAGTCGACACTGGGCATTTCAGCCTCATACTAAGGTGCAATTCTTCGCCATTTTGGACTTGGTGTAGAACTGCCTGTGGCCGAGCTTCCAGATAGAACGGACAAGTCCCGGGAGCAGCGCTTGTATCATTGTATCTCGTTTTCTCTCCAATCTCTTTCCATGTATCCGGATATAGGATTCCACTATCCATCATGTATCCATATATATATATATATATATACATATACATACTGGGGTGACCCTTCTCTTGCACTTTCAGGAAGTTGGACGTTATACAGATTATTGTGGATCTGTGGACAATGATGTTTTATGATGTGGTCTCCGTATCGTCCCACTGACCAGATGAGGCTGAGACAATGGCCCTTTATACTGCGGGGGACGTGTGTATGGACAGTCCGGGCCTCGCCCCTGTTTCATGACTGATAGCGCTGGACGCTTTTTCTCACATCATTGGGTTTCTGAGTCTGTTAGTTATTATTATGACTTGTTTAGTCACTATATAGTGCGCTCACCTACTACATGTACTCAGCCCCTCCCACAGGACTCCCTAAATACCACATTTTCGGCCCTTATTAAAGGGGTTCTCCAGAGGTTGAAAAACATGCCTGTTTTCTTCCAAAAACAGCGCCACGCCTGACCGTAGTGCGTGGTATTGCAACTAAGCTCCATTCATTTCTATACAGCTGAGCTGCAATACCAGCACAAACCATGGTCAGGTGTGGCGCTGTTTTTAGAAGAAAGCAGTCATGTTTTACAACCTTTTGGGAGAACCCCTTTAAGAGTTGTTCAGTTGTTCGGTATCAACCAGTGGGGGACACCATTAGTGTTTCACAGCTTTCCCGGTGTTTTCTGTCATTTTGCATTTCCATTTTTTACTCCGCTTCGTACATTTACAGAGCTATATGAGCGCTTATCATCTGCAATCCTCAATATTAGATTGTACACCCGGCACAGTACTTAGCAGGTAATACACAGAGAATGGCGCAGGAAGCAGACAGCGCCGTTCCCTATGTAGTGGTCAGCTCACGTTACTACAGATAATTTTGTTTTATTGGGATCTAAGCTGCAGTGACTCAGTTCAGCCACTACATAGAGAACGGCGCTGTCTGCTTCGTTTTCCATTCTCTGACTAATGTATATGTCGTTATGTGCACCTTTCCAGAGATTGGAAAGACTGGAGGCAAAATTGGTACTTGTTTAACTTTCTTAAAGGGTTTGTACAGGATTAAACACATGTCCATAGTGGTTTTCTGGTGTACAAGCCCAGAAATAATTGCAATTACCCCCAGTAATTGCCTCCTGGACATGGAGTGGCGAAGGTGGCGTGCCCTGGAATTGGATTTTACCCCTCGCAGCCGCCATGCCGAATATATCAGGAGGCCGGAGCTTCAGCATAGATCGTATGTTATTACAGCTCAGTAGAACTGAACTGCAATACCAGACTCAAACTTTGCACAAGGGTGGCGCTGTTTCTGTTAGAAAACATCCATTTCAGGATTAGACACACATCCATAGATTGAATATCATTGTAGCTCAGCCTCAGTCACTTTAATGGAACTTAACCGCAATACCAGACACAGCCTGCGTACAAGGGTGGCGCTATTTCTATGAGAAGACACTTATGTTTTTGCAATCCGGTAATCATATATATGACAGACTTTCCAGCTTCTATTTCTGCCTTTCCCTCGACCTCGTAGCTTCGTTTCTACCTGTTACCATAGCAGTAGCCATTAGTATGAGAGGCTCGGCCATCACAAGTGTGTTACCTACTTGGCCAGGACACTAAATTACCCGCTGGAGAGAGATGACTCTCAAGTGTTTTATGACTCTTCTAGGAAGAAAACATGAGAAATGGGCTTGATGTTTTTGAAGAATGAAGTGCCTTTTCATTTATCAAGGTCCATTAGACGCAGCTCTCCTCCGAGAAGTAAGACAACTGCCCCCCGAGAGCCAAAGCAGAAGGAAGAGCAGATCTACAGACAGGCGATTGGCTGACTTGCCTTAAAGGGGTTGACCAAACTAAAAAAATTGGAGATAAATTCTTTAAAATAGTCCTCAGTATGAGACTAGCGAGGGTCTGACACCCAGCACCTCCAGAGATCCCCTATTCTCAGCAAGTCATAGAGAATGAAACAGCGCCGTTCCCTGTAGAGTGGCCGAGACGTGTAAATGCAGCTCAGTTCTCATTCAAGTAAATAGGAGTAAATCTGCAGTAACCAGTTTTGACCACCATACCAATAACGGCGCTGTCTGCTTCCTGTTCCATTTTATACTAGAAACAGCTGATCTGTGCTGGGGTGCGGGGTGTCGGACCCCCCACCAATCTGTTATGAATGTCCTATTGTTATATGAGTCTTTAATCATTTTAGATTGGAAACCCACTTAAAGGGGTTGTCCCATGTTTTCCAGTGATCTCCTGAGACTGCTGAGACCAAAACTGATCATAAGGACCTCCCTCTCCTGCCTGTAATAACAACTGACCAGCCTTTCACAGTCACTTCACCGCTGTGGTCACATTTGATTGGACACAATAAAGGTTCCTTAAAGCGAACCTGACACCAGAAATGCCTTTTTTTAGCTGGTGACAGGTTCCAATAGCGTGTGCTATGCTGATATTAAAAATACTTTTGTCAGCATTCTGTTTAATTTCAGTACTTTATAAAAGTTTTTTTTTCACATTACCTGCCCGCAGTGGAGGTTCAGGCCCTGGGCAGGGGTTGCAGCTGCAGCCTGTGTGTCAGTCTCCTCTACTCTACACTCACCAGCTCCCTCCCCACTTCCTGTCATGTGCACTGAGCAGACAGGAGAGGGAGGGGGATGGTGTGGGGTAGATGAACAATGCATGAGGAGACTGAGACACAGGCATACACAGGCTACTGCAGTTGCCCATCAAACAGTAGGGAGCCAGGTGATGTGAAATAAAGTTTTATAAAGTACTGAAATGATTTAGAATGCTGACAAAAGCATTTTAAAAGGCAGCATAGCAGAGGCTATTGGAACCTGACACCAGCTAAAAATGACATTCCTGGTGACAGGTTCCCTTTAATGGATGTGGAAACCAACCACAAGAACATAAAAAAGTGGACAATGTATATGGTCTATCACAGACCCTCTCCAAAAGAAGCACCACAAGTCTTCCCCAATCTCAGAAATAGTATTGAATTGTGTTTACAAAATATTTACAATGTGTTAACATTGTATTTAAATCACATTTATTCAATGTTACCTTAATGTAAATACAGTGTTAACATAATGTAACCACAATGTTAATGTAAACAGTGTTAATATGGTGCAAACATTCTGTTAACTAATGGTGTACATAATGTTAACACATCATAAACAGACTGTAAACGCAATTCAAATGTCAAGTGTGAACATGGACAATTTCCTAGGCTTAGGGTGAGGTATTTTGTTCAGAACGCAATAATCTCCACCAAGTACAGGTGTTCGGCCCCTTTCACACTTGCGTTTTTCACGCGCATCTTCTGCGCGTGCTTTTGATGTACAGAACTTGCATCGCACTCTGAGACACTTGCAAGTGCAATGCGTTTTTCACGCATCAATTGCCATAGAAAAGATAGAGCTCAGTCCTGAGTCCTTTGACACGCATTACCTGGGCGTGAAAAACGCATTGAAATTGCATTGAAAACGTGCGTGAAAAAAATTGTCCAAACTCTGACTGAAAACTGATTGAACTCTGATGCAAAATGCGCGTTTTTCACTGACCAAACCCTGATCGCACCCTGATCAAACTCTGACGTGATCTGCAACGTAAGTGTGGAAGGGGCCTACCCCTTCTCAAAGTGTTGGAGTGAGGAGACCATATCTAGATCTAAGTCGGGTACCAGAAATTGTCCAAATGAAGGTGCACACAAAAATCTCTGATATGCCACATTGATGACAGGAAGCAGAGATCCTGACGCTTCTTGTATCCAGAAATTCTGTCCAAATGGAGGTGCACACAAAAAATCTCTGATATATCACATTGTTGACAGCAAGCAGAGATCCTGACGCTGCTAAGCTCTCAGCATACAACATTGGGAATGTGACTGACAGCTGCTCCACTTTTCCTGTGCACCAGTTTTATCGCTCCCCCATGTCTCCGAGTTGTATAACCTTTCCTACTTTTGATTCCCTCTAACCCCCAGGTACCGTAAACCAACAATGGCTGAATGAATTTCTGAACTTCACATGTCTGCACAGTCCATGGCTTTGCTTTCAATGGAAACCATACAAAAAGTCAGCATGGAAGGTTTTTCTCTGAGCCGAGCTCTATGTAAATCCTGGCTGGATTAGAACGCGCGCCAATTGGATCCCCCCCCCGACTCCCTGACTCGGCTCCAAAGCATATATGAAAATTATTAGCACATGCAGAGGGATGTCTGAGCGCCGGATACTTGTGTTCCTAAATCTGTGCTCACAAAGTGTGGAGCGATAAAGTTTATTGTATTATTGTGGAGACGCTAAAGGGGGGATATTGGTATGGGATCGGCAAACAATACGGTCTGGCCAACCATTGGGGACTCCAATCCTGAAGGCAGAGATGGAAGGATCGGGCAGATGTATTTCAGCATGCCCCATCGCCTGAGTTTGGCTTGAACCCCTAAACACACATGTGTATAGGAGGCTAATGCGTATGATCAACACATTAGCCTCCTGGGGGCAGTGTAACAGTCTTTGAAGTTGCAGTATCAAAGCCCTTCTGGCTCATTGGTATCATTTTAAAAGTTGATTTTAGAAGGCAGGGGGCCATGGATAATAAATATAAGAAGATACCACAGTCCCGGTGCCTGGATCCATGAGTAATGTCCCTGGTTTATCGTGATGTATTTTGAGGGTAGATTTCCTTAAATAAAATGAATAATTCCTTTACTTATATAGCGCACACAGATTATGCAGCGCTGCACAGAACTTGTCACATCAGTCCCTGTCTCCATGGGGCTCACAATCTAATCATCCTACTAGTATGTTTTTGGAGTGTGAGTGGAAACTGGAAGACCAGGAAACATGGAGAGAATGTACAAACTCTTTGCAGATGTTGACCTGGATTGGACTTGAACCCAGGACCCCAGCGCTGCAAGGCTGTAATGCTAACCACTGAGCCAACTCAAAACTCCCAAATAACCTTTTTGATAGATAAAAATCCTTAGTTGGAAGTCTATCTATCTATCTATCTATCTATCTGTCTATCGCATATATATCTCATATCTATCTATCTATCTATCTATCTATCTATCTATCTATCTATTTATCTCATATCGATCTCACTCTATCTTATAGTAAGACTACACTGAGTTTCTCTCCATTGCTCGGAGAACTCATCACGTCCACATATCTGAATAAATATCCCTTAGATTTGAATGCCTTCATATAGTACTTACACTGTGGTGCCTGCGGGGGCGCTGCAGGAAAGCTGAACACTTCCTCCCACCTCTGATCTTGGATGATTCCAGTAGCAGATCACCACATTATTTGCAAAGGATGTTTTTCCAGCTGCGTTTCCCATTTAAAGGGGAAATGCACTTGAAATGAACCCGCCACCCTATAAGATTACTGATGGGGGGGGGGGGGCTAGTACCTTGTAATCTCTGTCGTCTATATTTCAAGGGTGACAGTAATATGGAAGAGTGTAATGATAAGTGAATGGAAAATGTATAAATGAGAGGAGCGGAGGGGACATGCCTGACTTGTTATGACACAAAGTGCAGCCTGTCCCCTGCAGGCACAGGTGAGAAGTGCAATAAATATCACGGCCGCTGCGGGCGATAAAGGTGGAAATTCTCAGACAGCTGATAAGTAATATTGCACTGGAATAAACAATGAAGACAAGAGGCTCAGATGAATCAATGCTCTTCATTATCAGGCTGTGTAATCCTCAGCCTCCAGCTCTGCTCAACAAGACCGGGCGAATCCCAGCGTTACATCTCCCACCGCGATCCTGATCTGCGGAGCCGTCATACGGCGTTACCATTAACTAAGATTCCTAGAAATAAGTATCTGAGTCACCTTCTTGTGCTTTACTCAGAAATGTATAGCGGTTGTTACAGTGTTGAAGACATAGGATGACGAGAGATGGATTTTAATAATAATAAAAATAATAATAATTCCTTTATTTATAAAGCGCACACAGATTACGCAGAGATTGCCAGATCAGCCCCTGTCCCCAATGGGGCTCACAATCTAATCAACCTACCAGTATGTTTTGGAGTGTGGGAGGAAACTGGAGAACCCGGAGGAAACCCACGTAAACACAGAGAGAACATACAAACTCTTTGCAGATGTTGACCCTGGGACTTGAACTCAGGTCCCCAGCGCTGCAAGGCTGTAATGCTAACCACTAAGCCACTGTGCCACCCTGCGTTTTGGAGGGGAGAACCCACACACACAAGTTTTGGGGTTCACCTTATGCTCTTTTTGCATTATACATTTTTGGTGGGGGCTGCTCTCTTCTTGTAGTGTCTTCCCCTTCCATTTATTAAGAGGAAACCAAGCAAGGTGGACAGAGGGGATGTGGGTCTTCATCCCGCTTGCATCCCCTTGGTCTCCAGGACCTCATGCTTTTGCATGGGTTGCGTTTTGGGATAATCCACCTATGTGGGTGATAACCACCAAGGAGGATTGGTCATCATTTTGGAAATTTGTTTGAGGGGAACTTGAAGCCCTTTTCACATCTACTTTACATAAAAACCCCAAAATTTTATCCGCTTTACCTGAATATAAGTCATCAGTACGGAATTTACCAGATTACATTACATTGTCATGGCATTTACGTTGTGTTTACATTGCGTTAACGTTGCGTCAACATTGCACTTACGTGAAACACAACGTTTATACATGACCTTAGGGTTTAAAGGGGGTTCCCAAGAATTTTCAAAAGCCTCTATACGGCCGGGAGGGGACTGCTTAAATAAATAAACCAGTACTTACCCCTACGGTTCCTCCCGATGTCCCCCGGTGCCGTCTCTCCAGGACGTGCCCCTGTAAACTCAGACCATTTTCTAGCTGGCCGAGGTGGCCATCACTGAAATGGGCTTTCCGGTGCTCAGTTGGACCGTGTGCCACATAAACCACGCCCCATGTTAAAGGTGCACCAAAAAAAAGTTGGGGCAGTGCAGGGGGCGCCAGATTCATGATGAATGTGCACCCGAAATCCTGAATCTGGCGCCCCCCACACAGGCAGCTGCACATAGTACAGAATGCACTGTTCTTAGTAAATGTGCCCCAGTGTGTGAACGCACCCTTAGATTCTCCTGAGCCCCCAAATGGTGTCACTTCTTCAAGATTGGTCATCCAGGAGTCCAGTGGACAAGCCACTACAACCACCAGCCCCTGCTTATAACTGCTTATAAGATGTATCCCAATTAATACGTTGTAACGTATTGTAACCAAGCCGAGTGATATTTATTGTCTGACCGCTTAGTATGTGCCCCCGGATTACTGCATGGGGCACACAAATGGCAGTGATGTGCTGCACCAGCCCTTTAAGAACTTCTAATCTTCCAGTCCCTTTAAATTTATGTGACATCGATGTAAATGGAGCAAAACATTACATCCTGCTTTTTGTTCTCGTGCCCTTTTCCTGTTACTTAGTATCAACAAACTCTATTTACTCACTTCTCCAATGATTGTGGAGCACCCGGATACGTGCAGCTTCTACACAGAAATGTAATATACAGTCAGAATGTGACACCCTCTTACCTGTACAGAGTATATTGTTTCTGTAGCAAAGTGTCATCGAGTAACATAGATCAGATACCTGAGCGGCAGAGGAAACCATTCTCCATAATTTGCAAAAATTAGATTTACAATGAAAATGTAACAACTTTACTAGTATTCTTCACTCATTGTTTGTGTATACAGCTCCTTTGCGGGAAAATATGTCCAATGATGCAAAATATTTTTAATCAAGACTATAAGCAAGAACTTTTTTCGGTTTTACATTCAAATTGTGTCGCAAGATCAAGTACTTACATGAGCTCCGGCGGACCTGAGAGGGGAAGCGACACATGCAGGATATCAGACGCACAATATTAGTGAATCGCAGAGTGCATTATTGTCGGACAATACACTTTCGGTGATCTCTGCGGACAGGTAAGTAAATGTGCCCCACTGTGTTTGCAGCCTGTTCTTATTTAAGATGCAATATCAACCACAACCACTATACAATCTACAGCGCTGTGCTTGGAGAGCAGAGACTGTAAGCGATTGTCCAAATGCTGCATGTGGGGTGCCAGATGTCAGACCCCCATCAATATTATACTACTGATACATCCTGAATATCTGTTTTAAAGAAGAAGTCATACCATCCTAGGAGTCCCTAGGATAGGAGATAGCAATCTAATCGGTGGGGGTTTAAATGCTGTGGTCCCCACTGATCACAAGAATGGTGGTCCTGTTCTCATTAATTGAGTGAGGTGAACGTAGAGCACAGAGAGACTCTGCTAACCCCCCCCCCCCCCCCCTTCCCAGAGCCCTTCTTGCTCATTATCAAAATTTTAAAAGTTGATTTTGATAACCACAGTCGCAGTGCCTGCATCTATGAGTGTCCCTGGTTTATGATGATTTCCTTTAAACTGTATGACGCCACTGAACCAGCAGGGGATGTCTGTAGGTAGAGACTAGTAATCAAGTTGAGCTGAGCTCAGGTAACCTATCAAGCATATCCCAGCGGATACTTCTCCCTGCTAGGTTTTTCATGATGGATTTTGATGGTAGATTTCCTACTATCAGACACTGAACCAGCAGGGGTTTTTCTGCAAACAGGTATAGACTTGTCAATCAAGTTGAGCTCAAGTCCCCAGCGGACACTTCTCCCCGCAGCTTTAAAACCATGTTTTCTTTGGAAGGCAGCGGCGCCTTATAATAAAACATAGTTGTTTGTTAGCATTTAGTTAGTTTATCCGATGCGTCCTGCGGTTAGGGCAGCACGACACTGATGACAGGTTCCCTTTAAGTATTACTCCCGCCTGAGCTATACTCCAGTGGCCTTTCCCTTTATCAGTTGCAATTTTATAGCTATTTCTTGACATTTTTAACAACTGTACAGTAACCATATATTACGCTTTTGCTCTTGGCATCCTCCATTGTAGCAACCAGCTTATTTTCTGTGGTTGTGCTCTGCAGCGGCACGAGGAGGGAGCCAGGACAGGAGGAAAGCCCGTAAAATATGCAGAGCCGTAGCCAGCAGCGGCTCTACGGGCCAGGTCCTTGCAATCTGATGAACGCAACATCATCACATCTACCTCTGCCCCTCGTTCCGTTTTTGACGCAACGTGACGCAAGAGTAGGGGCTCATTATCCCCTGTATACACTGTGTAACCCCTCTGTATCACCAGCTTCCCCCCATCTGATTCTCCCCCCAATCTCCATCGCCCCTGCTCTCTTTCCTCCTCCTTCCTACAATCTTTCCTCCAGATGTGTGAGCGAAGTGTGGAGGGATCATTTTTTCGTTCTTTTTTTTTTTTCTCTCCTCCGTTTCTTTAGATTTTTCTGGCAGCTGTTACGCTCAGATCTGAGTTGAATTACTCTGCTCCCCAGGCTGCCAGTGACTGATTGACCTAACCATGATCGCAACGGATATATCGCCTCTTCTTCATCAAGAGCGAGCGAGGGAGAGAAGAGGAAAAATTGATTTGGGGAAAAAAAAAATCTAAAAAGACAAGTAATAACCCCCCAGGGAAAAATAAAAAGATGTAAAGATCGTTAAGGTGAAGTATAGAGGGGAGAGGCGAGAAGGGAACGCGCCAGACAGGAAGGATAAGGGGAGTCAGAGTAACACAATCCCAAACTTTTCACCTCCGCTATGATATCTCTATATTACACAACTGGTAGCGGTTGGACGCTACGGATTGTAGGGCCGCGTTCACACGTTGCGTTACATTTGGGGAGCTTTATTATATCTTCTTTGTTTGTTTTCTGGCTTAGAAGTCACATTAATCTCACCCTCCCTGACGGTTTTCTGGCTTCTCTGATTTGCTCTGCTGCTAGAAATGAGCTGTTCTGCAAAGGGGCTCAGTGCTTTCCTCTCAAATAACGCCACCTTCGGGCTGGAGTGTTTTTGCGCCCGTTTTTGCGCCTAAATGCAAAAGTCGCACGTGATGAATATCATTAGGCGCAGCAAAACATCTGGACCGTGAAACCGCAAAAAAACCGGGACTTTCACTTAACGGTCCGTGCAGGCGGGACAAGGGTTAAAAAACGGGACTGTCCCGCCCAAAACGGGACGGTTGGGAGGTATGCGTTGCATTATGTTTGGGAGATTTATTATATCTTCTTTGTTTGTTTTCTGGCTTAGAAGTCACATTAATCTCACCCTCCCTGACGGTTTTCTGGCTTCTCTGATTTGTACTGCACTTTGGGTGTTTCGGGTGAGAGATGGGTCGATGAGCTTACTGGGCAGAGGGTGAGCAGGGGTGTGATTGGCCGACCGACCAGGTTTAGGAGAATATAGCGAAAAGCTCTGCCAGTTCAGACATGGTCGACAGGTCCAAACTGGTGGAGTTTGTGCCCGTATTTACTAAGAGACCAGAGTGCTGGGCGTCAGTCTTAAAGGGGTTTTCCCACAAAGACAAGTTAGGCCCTATCCAGGATAGGGCCTAACTTTCAGCTCAGTGGGGATCTCAGTGCTGAGAACCCTGCAGATCGTGAAAACAAGGGGTCCGACTGACCCCTCACCAGTCCTTAGACTGATAGAGCAGACGGAGCTGACGGAAATTGCCGAGCGGCGTGCATTACTGTCATGGAGCGGCGAAGGTCAGTCGGACCCCTCGTTTGTGCAATCTGAGGCGGTCTCAGCACAGAGACCCCCACTGATCAGCAAGTTAGTCCCTATCCTGTGGATAGGGCCTAACTTGTCTTCGTGGGAAAACCCCTTTAGTAGATTAGATTCCCCCATTGTGTTTGTAGTATGTTAACAATGCATTTACATTGTAGTAACAATGGGGGAGATTTACTAATTCTGGCGCAAGCACGTCTGTCGGCATCGGAGATCAGTCTCCGCAAAGCACAGCCCGATGTATTTAATTAATGGGTAGACGGAACTGTCGGGCGCCATAAAAATGCTGACATCAATGAGATGTGCGCCAAAATCTTACATGGACTGCGCCTTAATTTTGGTCTCTGACCAATTTTTTCCTGGTCTATCGTGCGCCAAAAATTGCGCCTGAAAATGCTGACAAAATACACATAAGTGTGGAGGATAATGTGGAAACATTAGGCCACGCCAACTTGCGCCAAAAAAAGATGGAGGTGTTGGAATAGTCGGAAACATCTGTTCTTTCTGAGACAAACTCATAAATGATCCACAACAGTTCTGCGCCCAAAAAAATCATTAAAATTCCAGCATTTTTTTGGTGCAGATGCGATAATACATGTGCCCCAATGTGTTTATATTATGTTGACATTGGGGCACATTTACTTACCCGGTCCAGTCGCGATCCAGCGGCGCGTTCTCTGCTCTGCATTCGGGTCCGGCCGGGATTTATGAATGTAGTTCTTCCGCCGTCCACCAGGTGGCGCTGCTGCGCTGAAAGTCATCTCATCGCGCCGGAATTCACCACCTCGGACCAAGTGAAGGTAAGCGGTCCCCAAGCGACACTTTTTCGGTTTTTAAATGCGGCGGTTTTTCTGAATACGTCGGGTTTCCGTTCGGCCACGCCCCCCGATTTCCGTCGCGCGCATGCCGGCGCCGATGCGCCACAATCCGATCGCGTGCGCCACAATCCCGGGGCAATTCAGGTACGATCGGCGCAAATCGGAAATATTCGCGTAACACGTCGGGAAAACGCGAATCGGGCCTTTAGTAAATGACCCCCATTGTGTTTGTAGTATGTTAATAATGGGGCAGATTTACTTACCCGTTCCATTCGCGATCCAGCGGCGGGTTCTCCGACGCTGATTCGGGTCCGGCCGGGATTCACTAAGGTAGTGCGCCCGATGTCCACCAGGTGTCGCTGCTGCGCTGAAGTCCGCTGGAGTTCACGGAAGTTCACCATCCTATCCTGGGTGCAGGTAAGCGCGTGTCAAGACACTTTAAAAAAAAAAAATATGGTGGTTTTTCCGAATCCGTCGGGTTTTCCTACGGCCACGCCCCCCGATTGCTGTCTCCCCCTGCTCCCTCAGCACTTCTTCCTTTCCATCTGCCTGTAGTAATCGCACACAGTGGGAGGATGAAGTGCTCCTGCACAGTGTAACAGCCTTTGAATCTACAGCAGGAAGGGGGTCTGGTAACACTCCCTCCCTAGAGCCCTTATGATTCATTAGCATAATTTTAAAAGTTGATTTTAGAAGGAAGGAAGTCATGGATAATCAATAGTAATAATTAATAATAATTATTTATTTATATAGCGCACAGAGCTTATCAAATCAGTCCCTGTCCCCAATGGGGCTCACAATCTAATCTTCCTACCAGTATGTTTTGGAGTGTGGGGGGAAACCGGAGGAAACCCACGCAAACACGGAGAGAACATGCAAACTGTTTGCAGATGTTGACCCTGTGACTTGAAGCCAGGTCCCGCTAATATAAGAAGATTTATTAGTAAGTGTCCCCAGTTTATCATGATGGATTTTCTTGGTAGATTTGCTTTAAAGTTAGAAAACTAAAATAAAAATAAATATACAAACAAATAAGTTAGAATGATTGAAAATTATTATAAAAAATAAACTAAGTGGATTGAACAGAACCCCCGTTGGACAATTCCTCACTTGGGTATAAGGGAGAGGTTTTATCAGGTATTCCTACATTCCATAAGAATTTATAGGGTTTATAGGATGATAAAAAGGAGACTACTTTTCCATAGACAGCGCCACTCTTACCCACTGGCTGTTTCTGGGATTGCAATTCTGCTGTGACCCGCACAGCCTTTTCCTACATACAAGTCCTTTGATGAAGCTCTGAAGTCCTGGATGAGTGTGGAAGTAATTGTTATTGGCTGGAAACATGTGAATATGTTCTGTGTCCTGTGCAGTGGAAGCTTTTAGTCATTTTTTTCCCTGGTTATATACCTGCCTGACCAGAGCCAATGCGCTGCCTGACCAGAGCCAATGCGCTGCCTGACCAGAGCCGGTGCACTGCCTGACCAGAGCCGGTGCACTGCCTGACCAGAGCCGGTGCACTGCCTGACCATAGCCGGTGCATTGCCTGACCAGAGCCGGTGCACTGCCTGACCAGAGCCGGTGCACTGCCTGACCAGAGCCGGTGCACTGCCTGACCAGAGCCGGTGCACTGCCCGGTTATCCATATCTATAAGACTCCATACTCTACACCACCATGTCAGGAGAGGAGACAGCAGGAGAGTGAATTTCCAGAGGCGTCAGGTCTGCAGTTTTACCTCCTAAAGCACAGACAAAAAAACCTAATTCTTCAATGTCACAAAAATATGCGGAAAGGACTGCGGGTCAGTTAATAAATTGCATGGTCTGCACCCGTATTTTTGGACTGATTTGTCCCATTCAGTAGTGGATTCTAAACTAGTAGCCCAAGCGCTGAAGGGTGCACATGGCACCCAAGCCACCCATTAAATTTTAAACTAAGAAAGACCTTCAACAATGTCATCCTTGTACATCTTTTCCTGCCATTTCAGGACTTTTCATGGTCCTTCAAAGGTCTTGAAACTGCAGATTGAAAGCAGCAGAAGATTACATTTTCACATGAGATGAGTCAAGTTTAGTGGTTACATGAGCAGGTTCACTTCAGAAGCCACTATCTTCTGTTCTATAGCACCTAGAACCATGCTTCTTGTGTCATAGTAAAGGACAGACAAAGCAAAAAAAAACCCCTACACATACTCACCTGTCCTCCTCTTCTTGATCCTGGCGCTTGTCTTCTTTAATCTTGATCACCTCCTGTGTGACGTCACCACCCTCTCCCGGGATGGGAGGGCTTGAATAACTGGCAGCCCAGAGTATTGGACATCGGGTTCCCACTCCCCAGGAGTTCCCTGTAAGTCCACTTCTGTAGCTCACACTACCATAAACCTGTTGTGGTTTGAAAGATGAGATTCTTATCTTTCATATTACACGATAAGCATGTTTCTTTGTACTATAGAATCGAAGATAGGGGCACTAAACTTGACTCATCTCATCTGAAAATGGGACTAGATGAGTCATATTTGCCTGACTTAGGGGAGATTTTCTGTAAGGAACGGGTGAGATTTCACATAAAAGTGGAAATTCTAGAAAGGACATTTCATCTCATACCTGCTGGATTATTGGGGTAAAACCTGGTGACAGGTTCCCTTTAAGGTATCCTGTTTTTGTGTATACTGGAGGCTGAGCCATTTAACCATGTAATGAGGAAAATGGATTCAATAAATCCTGCGGCCTCCTCATAACTGGAAAATCTGCTGTAGATTATGTGTCCTATAAACATGTGTGGTAGGTGGCAACGATCTTACAGAACCAAGGCAGACCTGTCCGAATGGACCAGTCAATACATATAACTGAGCACCTTACTAATAGTCTAGGATCAGGGGAAGCCGATGATCAAACTAATTTGTTGTTCAGCTCATATCTATAGCTATTATACATTGTATAATGCACTACAACTGATTTATATTTTACTATACTTGCTGCAAGCAAATGTTTTTCTATATCCTTGTATAAATGAAAACTTTTAACAAAAACAATTAAAAAAAACACAATAATTAATTTATTTTTTCATAAATAAGTTCTCTGCATTGGAATGTTTCAAAGCCCCTCCCAATGCTCTGAGTAAAAGCTACAGTTTCCAATCAGCAGCCTGCTAAAGCTTTTATTCATAGCATGGGGAGGGGCTTTGAAACATTGTAACATGTAGAGAACAATTAAAATTGCTCGACAATCTCGTTTAGCTCCATAGAGATGAATGGAGCAGAACCGACAATCGCGGCCGTCTGCTCCATTAATCTCGGAGCGCGACAAGGGGTCCAACAGAGCTACCTGGGACCCCATCGGACCCCTCGTTCTCGTGATCTGTGGGGATCTCATCACTGAGACCCCCACCGATCAGCAGCAGGTTAACCCAATCCTGTGGATAAAGCTAACTTGTTTTTGTTGGAAAACCCCTAAAGTCTGTAGGACCGCCCTCAATGCACTTGCACAAGTCATGATAGTAGTTGTTTTTTTAAAGAACAGTCTCCAGATTTCCCTCTTATATCTGTCCGGTGATTTGCAGAACTATTATCCCGTGTTGAAGATGACAAAAATAGTTGACCCTTTTGCATCCATGCGTTACAAATTACGCTGGATTAATAACAACAGTCTCTACCAACCATTGGACCTGTCAAATCCCATCACTAAATTGTGTGTGGAAGGATTAAAATTCCTAAAAACCTAAAAATTAAAAAAAACTCTTGAAATGAATGCGATGCAGATCCAACTTGAAACAAAACAAAGTCAGAACCATGTTAATAACATATTGGTACTCTCTGCTCTGGTCTGGGCCTGACTGCCATCTGTGCTGCTCCGCTTTAAATCAATCATCGGGAGCGCAGTGCTGTCGAGCTCTAATCCTCTCCATTGCATCCTGTGACTCCCACATGCCTCAGCCCATGGCTCACACCCACCGCCTCTCCCTCCCCTCCCCGCGGATTCCCTCTCCCAGTACTGGGGAAGCAAGCCCAGGCCACCGGAATAATATGAGACAGAAATAGACACAGAAAAGAGAGAAGAAAGAGAGAGAGGGCATAGTGTCCAGCAGGTGGGCTAAACCACGAGGTAGCGCTGGTGGGGAGGGCTTGATGCTCAGGACCCTGCTCATTTCATTTCTTAACTTGTTACAATATACTGTGCAAGTTCACGAACTCCATTACTACACATATGACAGCGCGACGACTCTCGTGATCTGTGGGGATCTCATCACTGAGACCCCCACCGATCAGCAGGTTAAACCCAATCCTGTGGATAAAGCCTAACTTGTTTTTGTTGGAAAACCCCCTAAAGTCTGTAGGACCGCCCTCAATGCACTTGCAAGTCATGGATTATAGTTTGTTTTAAAGTAACAGTCTCCAGGATTTCCTCTTATATCTGTCGGTGATTTTGCAGAACTATTATCCCGTAGTTGAAGATGACATAAAATAGTTGACCCTTTTGCATCCATGCGTTACAAATTACGCTGGATTATATAACACAGTCTCTAAAACCATTGGACCTGTCAAATCCCATCACTAAATTGTGTGTGGAAGGAATTAAAATTCCTAAAAATATTTTTTAAAAAAACTCTTGAAATGAATGCGATGCAGATCCAACTTGAAACAAACAAAGTCAGAAGCCATGTTAATAAATATTGGTAACTCTCTGCCTCTGTCTGGGCCTGACTGCCATCTGTCTGCTCCGCTTTATCAATCATCGGGAGCGCAGTGCTGTGCGAGCTCTAATCCTCTCCATTGCATCCTGTGACTCCCACAGTAGCCGTCAGCCCATGGCTCACACACCGCCTCTCCCCTCCCTCTCACCCTGCGGGATTCCCTCTCCCAGTACTGGGGAAGCAAGCCCAGGCCAGCCGGAATAATATGAGACAGAGAATAGACACAGAGAAAGAGGAGAAGAAGAAGGGGAGAGAGGGCATAGTGTCAGGCAGGTGGGCTAAAGCCACGAGGAGCGCGGTGGGGAGGGCTTGATGCTCAGGAACCTGCTCATTTCATTGTCTTAACTTGTTACAATATACTGTGCAAAGTTCACGAACTGCCATTACTGACACATTTACTGACAGCGCGAGCGACACCATGACAATGGCGCAATGTAGTCATATTACCGGAGCTGAAAGGAAAAACGCAGGCGGAGAATGCACAAGAAATGAAAAACCCACAGATCAGATTTTTTTTTTCCTCCCATATTTCATCTGGGTCCCAGATTAAGCCTGAGATTAAATAATGATGCTTCGGTTTTGCATTAACCCTTAAAGTACCATGCATGGCTTCCTTGCGTACCATACCGGCGTCTTTTATCGGGAAAACTCCTCTTCCTTTAAATTCTTTCCAATTTATTTTTATTGTTTTTTTTTTTATACAACAAATACAAACATTGGGGCACATTTACGTACCTGTCCCCAGAGTTCACAGAAAGTGCATTGTCCAAAGACAATGCACTGTGCCGCGATTCACCAAGATCACGCGCCCGATATCCTGCATGTGTCCCTTCCCCGCTCAGGTCCCCTGGAGTTCACCTTCTTCTTCTTGGTGCATGTGAGTGCTGATCTTGTGACACAATTTGAAAGTTAATCCCGCGCTCAGTCCGAATCAGTCGGATCATCCGACAGCACGCCCCCTAAACTGTGTTGCATGGAAGCCATTGGGGCACATTTACTTACCCGGTCCTGCGCGATCCCCGCTGTGCGTTATCCGACGAGAATGAACAGTCCATGCCCGTCCATGTGCATTTCCCGAGATGCGTTCCACAACGCGAATGCACAGCTGCCGCGATTCACAAAGATTGTGCACCCGATTTCCTGCATGTGTCGCTTCCGCACTCAGGTCTGCCGGAGTTCACCATCTTCTTCCTGGTGCATGTAAGTGCATTGGATGCGACACAATTTTAATCTTAAATCCCACGCTCAGACTGCACGCCCTCCCGATTTATGTTGAATTAAAGCCGCCGCTGATACACCAAAATCCAATAGCGTGCCACACAATCCCCTTCTAAATACCAGTCACAGCGGCACAAACCTCGAAAATTCCCACGAAAGTGCGACCCTTAGGCCTCTTTCACACTTGCGTTTTTCACGCGCGTTTTCTGTGCGAGCTTTTGACGCGCAGAACTTGCATTGCACTCTGACCCATTGTAACCAATGGGTCTTTTCAGACTTGCATTTTTTTTCACGCACACACTCGCGTTTTTTTAACGCACGTTTAAATTTCGACTTGCTCTACTTTTGCAAGTCACGCGCGTGACCATACAAGTCTATGGAGACACATCAAAAACGCATCGCACTCTGAGACACTTGCAAGTGCAATGTGTTTTTCACGCATCAATTGCCATAGAAAAGATAGAGCTCAGTCCTGAGTCCATTTCACGCGCATTTTCTGCGCGTGAAAAACGCATTGAAATTGCACTGAAATTGCATTGAAATTGCATTGAAAACGCGCGTGAAAAACTGAGACAAAGAACAAACTCTGACTGAAAACTGATTGCACTCTGATGCAAAATGTGCGTTTTTCACTGACCAAACCCTGATCGCACCCTGATCAAACTCTGACGTGATCTGCAACGCGAGTGTGGAAGGGGCTTTAGTAAATAAGCCCCATTGTGTTTGATACATTTTAAATCAGCATTTTAGATTCTGAGAGCGATGACTATATACAAACTATTCCTAGATATGATGTGAAGATAGCGAACTAAGTTTGAGGATGATTTATAGTGTTCATGCATATCCCGACTGCAAAGTAGATTTATTGAAAGAGGGTGTGCAGTTTTTGGAAATAATGTAATAAAAGCTGACAATGGACTAAAATTCCTTTTGTTTCTACCTGCTTGATCCAGCACGACTGCTCTGGTGGTCCGTGCTGGTGCATGCAGTAATGACAGGCTGTGATTGGCTGCAGAGGTCACATGTACAGGCAGACGACTACCAGAGCAGCAGTGGTGGAATGAAAGATTAATTTATCCATAATTATACCCAAATTTTAGTATATGGTATATATTTTAACAAATTTTGCATGACCCATCTATATCTCTATTAATTAGTCTTGCCTATTACAGATGCGTCATTTTGGATAAGGATTTTTTTTCTGGAATTCGGGGAAATACCTTAGCTTCTGGTTCACACATTTGTTGGGTGGGGGAGAAAGGGTCAAAGGGTCGAAACCTTGGCAGATTCGTGGCCTCTTAAGACCACGGGAGGAAATGATGTTTAGATGTCTGAGGGGGACCATATTGTGGCCAAAACTTGTCCTGACGTAGACATTCTCCCATAAAGGCAAACTTGTCCTGTTTTTTACCGGACCTGGTGATGGAGCCATAAAGTAATTTTAGGACAACTCCAGACATATATGTCTCCCTGCAAAGGGGTTTTCCCCGAAATCCTTGTAGGTTGGTTCATTGGTGGCAAAAAAGCAGGGAATCACAAGACCAAATTCAGCCAATCTCTGACATCCTTGGACTAAGGAATGCCGCTTGTGATGCCAGAAGAAGTGATGTCCCATAGTTTGAGGAGACCATAATTTGGTCAAGGAAGGTCCCATGATTATCTGTCACTTTTGGCTGAGGTTGGGTGCCAAAGACCCAAACTACCAGTGGGTCAGAACAGGATAAGGTGATGTTGTTCCAAAATTTGTGGAAAATCCCTTTAAGACCAAAGACCAATGTGCCGCAATTCACTAAGATTGTGCGCCCGATATCCTGCATGTGTCGCTTCCCCGCTCAGGTCCGACCGAGTTCACCTTCTTCTTCCTGGTGCAAAGTGCAAAGTGCCAAAGACAAGTCAAAAATAACTACTATAACAAATACTTATGTTAATATTTGCAATGCAGATTGTAGTCATCACATAGGACTGGGGAGGTCTGGTGGATCGGCCAATGTCTCCATCAATCACTTCTACTATAGGCTTTGGTGTTGGGATCATCATCTTCTTACGTACAGGGTGTGAGAGATACAAGCCATATGGGAGCTAAAAGTAAGTGACCTGATTTCCCTTTCTCATGGCTGGAGAGGATCCAAGTGATAGTTTACAGCAAATAAAACCTCATGTTAACACGCCGCTCTCCATATCACATTTCATCGGGTTATAAAAGCCACAGAAGAAGAAAGTGGAACGTCAACGGACATTAGAGGACAAAGAAATGTCCAAACATGAATTCTCAGATCTCCTGACCGGGCATGGTCATATCAGAGGAAGTGGTGACCTGCAGTACCAGATAAGGCCACACTGACGAGAGCGGCGCTGTATTAAGTATTGACTATATAAGTAATGTTGTTAGTTATCTGCAGGGGCGTTAGTAAAGACTCACAACCCCCAGGGCAACAGTTATCCATACGACAATCACAGATTTATTCCTAATTCCCATCAGTACCTTTCAGCAGCTCACATGACCCATTCATGGAGGACTATAGCCAGGTCCACATCCGGGGTCTTATAAAAATTATGGCAGAGATCCAAAGATCAGCTCTATGTAAGGTGCATACCTATATAATGGCAGCTTAGATACAGCAGCTCAGCTCTATGTATGGTGGATGCTTATATAATGACAGCTTAGATACAGGAGCTCAGCTCTATGTAAGGGCACATTCACATGGCCGTCTGCTGGGACATTTGCCGCCGCATGTACGTCCCCGTAGATGACAATAGCTGCACGGCGGGGATACGCACACCGCAAAAAGATAGAGCATGCTCTATCTTTTGGCGTGTGTGCGGCCGTGCGCCGCTATTCTCTATGGAGGGAGGAGGGGACACCTCCTCCTCCTCTCCAGCACACGGCGGTATGTCCGCACGGCGGGCATACCGCTGTGTGAATGTACCCTAAGTTGTATGTCTATATAATGGCTGCTTAGATACAGCAGCTCAGCTCTATGGATTGACAACACCAGGGGCATAACTAGTAGAGGCAGAACCCAATAGCAGAATTCTGAATGTGGGCACCTTAAAGAAATATACATATTTGTATACACACACATGTGAGTTACAGTCACACGCGGCATATACACACCATGTATACATACATATAGCATATACACACATTCATACAGTACCATATACATACATACAGCATATACACACATACATACAGTATCATATACATATATACAGCATATACACACATACATACAGTACATAACATACATAACAAGCATATACACCCATACTACAGTATCATATACAACTACAGCATATACACCATACCTACAGTATCCATATACATACATACAATGCATATACAAACACTATCATAACAGTATCATATACATACATCAACATTACAACACATACATACATTAGTCATATCTATATGCAGCATATACAAACATACATACAGCATATACACACACACATACATACAGTATCATATACATACATACAGCATATACACACATACATACAGTATAATATACACACATACATCCGTATCATTACACCCATGCATCATATACACCCTTACATACAGTAATCAATACTATATACACAGCATGTACACACATACATACAGGATCATATACATATATACAGCATATACACACAACACAAAACAGTTACCATTATACACTCATAGCTCATAATACCACCATACATCATATCACCATCAACTACACACCCATATAGAGCATTTTACACATCATATACACACATCCACAAATACACATATAGAAAAAACCATATTCAGACATATACACATATACACACAGTTATGTATATACACACCACATATCCAGCATGGTCAAACACACCCTGTGACGTGCCCTTCTTTCCGCCCATACGCCCTTTCTTCTTTTACCCCACCCCCCACCCGCTGTATCTTTCACCCCCCCTTTACACCCCCTCTATATATTTGTTTTCCTCTATCTTCTCTCAGTGACCACTGACTCTACTGCCTATTTATTTGACTTTGCTGTGTTTACCAGTTTTTTTGCAAGAAAAACTTGGCGGCTATGGTAACCATATTCTGGACGTAGACTAAAAGATATTTTTTTAAAATAAAATCCTGGGACCTTTGACCCTGTATCTAGTGGTTCAAAGGTTGATGATATCCTAAGGGGAGGTTGGGGCAGTTGGGGGGTTACATGTCTGGCACTTGTGTCATAAATCTGGGTGCACAGATAAGTTGAGGATTTTAATACTTAAATTGGGAGACATCAAAGCAGAGTTTTGACCACTTCAACGTCACTAGTTACACCACTGTTTTTGTATTAGTAGATATAACTTACTTTTAGCTACTTTTTTTAATATGGGTCCATAGATGTAGAGTGACTTTTTTTTCTTCTTTCTGATTAATTTGGATGGGTTTTTCTACAATTCATGAAGGGAACATCTGAAATGGTTCGAATACTTTGTTAAAAACTTCCAACACGCCTTTACTGTACAGCCATTGTGCACCATCCCCTTCCGCTGTCGCCTGATGCATATGCATTTTGTATAAAATCTGAAGTTTTTTGCTGTTTATTTATTCTTCTGGCCCCGAATATCCAAACTTGTGAACTTGTGTGTTGTGATTAATGGCCTGGACTATGATGTTACGCTCTGTAATTCATGTACTAACCAGATACTTTTATCATGACCTAAAGATATGCACCAAACTTATAAACTATTTGCATATTTGTATCTGGACATAATTTAATGGAAATTTAGGAGAAATCCCCATAAAACCCTGTCACCCCAGTTTTTTAACCCAATTCAACGACCAGCCTCCTCCCTCTGGGGCATGAACGTCCTTTCTAGAATTCCCTTCATCTTTACATAATATCAAACCAATTTACCTAAAAACAAAATCTCCCCAAAGTACTGTGAAAATGAGCAGAAAAGAGTCAGATTTGTCTAAGATGAGTCAGTTAGAAGCTGGGTTCTTTATTGTGCCTAAAACTGCTGCTGTGTCCTCTTAAAAATAAGAAGTCTCAACTTTTGAGTTTGCAATCAGGCTTCTGTGAGTTCAGAGTCCAGAGATATAGGTAATAAAGACTGTTTGAAAATGGCGAGTTGCAGATAAATACCCAAGTTCTTGCCTTTTTTTTTTTTTAAATTGTCTGTATTTTTTGTTCTGTTTGCCCCAGAGACCAACCTGACTCACATCTCTTATATGACTCCAGCATATAGAACTATAGATAATGAACCTGAAGTGACTCACCACCTCTTGCAGCCTCTAACTTGACACTCATCTCACCGTGATTATGAGAACCCACCCCCCCCCTTCCCTTCCAAAACTGCAGTAGGTAGAAGCCTCTACTTGATTCTACATATAGAACGAGTTGAGGCGTGTGTGATGGAAAATATGAACTTTTCCATAACATCTGGAATCCTTGGTTTACTTTTTTGGACTTTCCTCCATCCTGGGACCTTTGACCCTGTATCTAGTGGTTCAAAGGTTGATGATATCCTAAGGGGAGGTTGGGACAGTTGGGGGTTACATGTCTGGCAGCTTGTGTCATAAATCTGGGTGCACAGATAAGGCTGAAGGATTTATAATACTTAAATTGGGAGACATCAAAGCAGAGTTTTCAACGTCACTAGTTACACCACTGTTTTTTATTAGTTGATATAACTTACTATAGATCCTATAGGTCCTATAAATGTAGAGTGACTTTTTTTTCTTCTTTGTGATTAATTTGGATGGGTTTTTCTACAATTCAATGAAGGGGAACATCTGGAATGGGTCGAATACTTTGTTACAGCCTTACTGTACATCCATTGTGCACCATCCCCTTCCGCTGTCGCCTGATGCAGATGCATTTTGTATAAATATCTTGAAGTTTTTGCTGTTTATTTATTCTGGCCCGGAATATCACAACTTGTGAACATTGTGTTTGTGATTAATGGCCTGGACTATGATGTTACGTCTGTAATTCATGTACTAAACAGATACTTTTTGTCATGAACTAAAGATATGCACCAAACTTATAAACTATGTTGCTTTATTTGTATCCAGGACATAATTTAATGGAATATTTAGGAGAAATCCCATAAAAACCTGTCACCAGTTTTTACCCAATTCAACGACCAGCCTCTTCCGCTGGGGCATGAAACGTCCTTTCTAGAATTCCCTCTTTTACATTATATCTAACCAATTTACCTATAACAAAATCTCCCAAATTTCCTGTGAAAATGAGCAGAGAAGAGTCAGATTTGTCTAAGATGAGTCAAGTTTAGAGGCTGGTTTCTATTGTCCCTGGAAACATGCTGCTGTTGTCCTATTAAAGAAATAAGAATCTCAACTTTGAGTTTGCATCAGGCTTCTGTGAGTTACAGAGTCAGAGATATAGGTAGATAAAGACATAGTTGAAAATGTGAGTTGCAGATAAATACCCAGTTCCTGACTTTTTTTTAAAATTGCCTGTATCTCTTGTTCTGTTGCCCACAGAGACACAAGCCTGACTCACATCTCTTATATGACTCCAGCATATAGAACCGTAGATAGGAGAACCTGAAGTGACTCACCTCTTGCAGCCTCTAAACTTGACTCATCTCACCGTGATTATGGAGACCCCCCCCCCCTTCCAAACTGCAGTGGGTAGAAGCTCTCAACTTAATTCTACATATGGAAGAGTTGAGGGCGTGTGGTGATGGAAAATATGAACTTTTCCATAACATCTGGAATCCTTGGTTTACTTTTTGGACTTTCCTGCAATGGATAACTGGTTGACCACTGGGGGCACCGTGTCCTAAGTACAGCATCTGTGCCAAAGGTGGGTTATTTTCACGTCTACCCTTCCCCTCTGTACCCCTTCCTCCCTTCCATGACCTCTATTTGGTAATTTATACCCTTTTAGTTACCTTAGTTACCTTATGGACCGCATCAATTGATGACTTTTTAATGTCATATTACATGTATCAATAAAATGCACTCAATGCTGTCGTCCAAAATGTGCAACATTTCTATATTTTATATGGTGTATGTAATTATTACTAACTGACTAATCTGTTATTGTGCAAATATTTCAATAAAATACTTATTGAATCATAAACTTGACTCATCTCCAGCAAATCTGACTCTTTTCGGCTCAATTGTCACATGCCTTTGGAAGAGATTTTTTTTTTATAGCTAAATGGATGAGATTTGACATAAGAGGAGATTCTATTAATGATATTCAGTTCTCTACTGGAGGGCTCTGGTAATTTAGTGGGGTAAAAGCTGGTGACAGGTTCCCTTTAAGCACCATGTCCAAGTGCAACTGCTAAATCTCTACCCCTATGGATGATTCCCCACCAAAATTATAGGTGAAAGATTGGGGGCTTCATTAATTAGAAGAAGGGGGTCCTTAGTCCCCGTACTACATGACTGCATTCTGGAGGTCAAGGACTGCACTTGGTCCCATAGACTTAGAATATACTGTACCGGGACTAGACCCCTGCTTTCAAAATTCTTGAGATTGGGCACTGAGGATGAAAGGAGGGCTCTTCTTGCAGGCGTAAGACCTCAGCAGTGGGTTCCACACAGGGGTGCACCAGCTATGAGGAGAGTTAAGCCTCTTGCCTCAGGCGGCACCACCTGCAAAAAGATGGGGGGCAACATCAAGGACATAGTCACCTGCTACAAAGCAGGATCTGCCACTTATGAATAATGTATCTTCACTCCTGATGTCAACATGGGTCTGAGACACTGCATGGAGAACCCGCTTACTAAAAAATAGCCGGATACGTTACTATTGGATGGGACAGAGGGGGCGCCGTTCTATAGCTTCCTTCTGGCAGCAGAGGGTTTAGGTTCACCCCTGGTTCCACACAACTTCTCTATCCCGAATGTCATTGCTTGTGTCTGCACCAGCCATGAGGGGAGTAGAGCCTCTTGCCTCAGGCGGCACCACCTGCAAAAAGATGGGGGGCAACATCAAGGACGTAGTCACCTGCTACAAAGCAGGATCTGCCACTTATAAATAATGTATCTTCACTCCTGATGTCAACATGGGTCTGAGACACTGCATGGAGAACCCGCTTACTAAAAAATAGCCAGATACGTTACTATTGGATGGGACAGAGGGGGCGCCGTTCTATAGCTTCCTTCTGGCAGCAGAGGGTTTAGGTTCACCCCTGGTTCCACACAACTTCTCTATCCCGAATGTCATTGCTTGTGTCGGATACAATACACAGAGCGGAATAGCGGCTGATGTGCTTCCATGTATTTCTTGGAATTGTGTCCTTTGATGTGAAGTTGCATCTCTCTAACATACATCTGTATTATGTTTGATCGCTTATCTGTCTTTTACTTCTTCTTCTGATCATTCTGTGTAGATTTCACTTTTGTATTGTAGGAAACAGATGTTTTCTTCACATTTGAAGGTAGCCCAACACCTGGGAGCCAGTTTTCCGGGAATGTAAGCTATTACAATTGGATTGTAATAGTGTTACTAATAATTTACCAAAAAAGTGAGAAATTTCCTAAATTTCCTAAAGCTAGGACAATCGTGTAGCTGTAATACTATGACATGGTCACTATAGAGTAGACAAGCCATCCGCTTCCAAGTCCATCCCTGGAACAGCTTCAGTGCCTGATGTCAGAGTGTTAGACCCCCCCACAAATCTGACATCTCCGTTAGGGCAGCACGGTGGCTCAGTGGTTTGCACTACAGCCTTGCAGTGCTGGGTACCTGGATTCAAGTACCAGGGTCAACATCTGTTTTGTAGAGAGTTTGTATGTTCTCTCCATGTTTGCGTGGGTTTCCTCCCACATTCGAAAACATACGGGTAGGTGGATTAGATTGTGAGCCCCATTGGGGACAGCGCTGCGTAATCTGTGTGCACTATATAAATAAAGAATTATTATTATTATAAGTGCCGTAGAGTAGGAGATCCCCTGTTAGAACAAAGACCTGAGTTTCTGGAAACCCCCTTTAAAATGTGGATAACGGTGACCTGTATTAATTGGGACCATCAACGTGAACACCCAGAAGTTACCCTTGAAGGAGAATTTGTCCATCATTGATTCATTGACCACTCCTTAAAGGGAGACTATCAGGTCCAAAACACATCCCGAACCAATCATACTGTTTTGCAGAGCCATTTAATATGAACAAAAACAGACCTTTATGGCCCCAAACTTATAAAGTAATGCAGAGATAATCATCTTTTTATGTATATGCAAATCAGCCTGCAAGTGCAACACAGGAGGGTCTAATTTGACGGATTTTCCCACAAACACCTACAAGTGCTCTGACTCTTCTGGTGAATCACAGCGTAATGTCTCCCATTTAGCTTTGATTGATATTTCCAGCCGGTTGGTAGGTAATTCTGGTAAATTAGATCCGCCCCCACTGCACTTGCTGACTAATTTGCATATCTATAAAAAAGTTGCTTATCTCTGCATTGGCCACAAAGGTATCTCTCTGTAAAATTATTATTGGACCTAGCAGACTCCTTTTGGAGAAAAAGTTCCTTTTCACACTTGTTCCGGCAAATCTTTATTAATTTAAGGTAAAATAAGCCAATTCTATCATTTGGAATAGAAGCTGCACAAATATAACAGAAGCCAATATTGGTTTGTCTAAAGAACAATCCGACCCCCCGGGGGAAGGAGTCAAATGTCTCAGCAAGTTCCTGTGCATAAGTTTTTGCCTTGCAAGATTTTGTTCACCTGTCACTAAATATCTGAAATATTTGTCAGGAAAGAGCAATTTTTTCAAGCCCAAAAATTCGGAGAGAATTCCCTGAAAACCTTCCCTCCAGTTGAACAACAATTAATGGATCTCTGGGGTTATCTTTCGTAGAATGTGTCTGGAATTTCTTGCGAGAAAGAAAATGAAAGGCTCGGGGATATGGAGTTGGTATTGTGGGGGGTGAGCAAGACAGGACGGATACTGAGAATTCCGGCACTGCACTGCGCTACCATCAATCCGTAAAAAGGGAAAGTACAATGTAACTTCCAGGAGCTCAAAGATTTTTCAACAAATTTGTTAAAGTGTTTGCGCCAGTTTTCTGTCTGACTTTGCACCGAAAAGAACGTGGAAACTGCTTGCAGATTTATTTTAATTTATTTATTTAATTTAAAGGTAACCTACCACCCCGATACTACCTATAAAGGTAGAAGGGGTGGTAGGTGGATGGATGGGACGTGAGGATAGCCCTTTTTTGGGCTAATCCTCACGTCCCAGGTGTCTTTTAGAAAACTTTATTGCATGTATATGCTAAATTTTTTATGCGGCTACTGGGGCGTGGAGTAGCCGGACATGAGGCTACTAGTCGCAGCTACTCCACGCCCCAGTAGCCACGTTACTCCGCCTACCAGGTAATCTTCGGCGCATGCGTAGAACGCAGGCCTTCGGCTGCGTGGCCGCGGCTCCGGGGCCGGAACTACTGCGCATGCGCAGTAGCCGGGGGACTTGGACGAGGGTGCGCAGCTACCAGGAGTAACCAGGCGGAGTAACGTGGCTACTGGGGCGTGGAGTAGCCGCGACTAGTAGCCTCATGTCCGGCTACTCCACGCCCCAGTAGCCGCATAAAAAAAATAGCTTATACATGCAATAAAGTTTTCTAAAAGACACCCGGGACGTGAGGGTTAGCCCAAAAAAGGGCTATCCTCACGTCCCATCCATCCACCTACCACCCCTTCTACCTTTATAGGTAGAATCGGGGTGGTAGGTTCCCTTTAAGATTTTGCGGCAGTTTTGTGTCGCGGCTGCACTGTATCCGCGCCAGTTCTGATTAATCTGCACACTTCACAGGTAAACTGCACATAGTAAAGACTGCACTAGTTTTGTTAAATGTGGCTCACCGGTGCCCCTCTCGGTGCTTCAGGGCCTCCACAGCGTCACTTACCTGTCCCCATTCCTGCTTCGGTGGTCCTAGGGCACATGCACACCGGCTTCTGAAGATTTAAAGGGCTAGCACACCTTTGCTTGGTGCTGACCATTCCCAGAATCTTTTATAACCCAGCTCACCCAGTGGTACCACGCCACAGCAAGTCCAACCCGCTTTGTGGCGGGCTCTGGTGAAAACTGGGTGCCACTTAGACCCCGCTCCCAGGTGTTGGCTTACGTCATCGTCCGCGGTGGTCCAGTGGGTCCACTACCCCTGGTGCCTGACAGTGGGCCAATGTGTAACCCCATAAAATCAATAACAGTAGATAGCTTTAGGGGTGGTCTTGTCCATAACATGACTCCCCAAAAATCAGGAATTCCCATAATTGTGGCATGCATCTGGTTTTACAGGGAAAATTAGCTGCCAACATGATCAGTACCTATCAGTAGGTTTTGGAACCTAAGTCCCAAATATGTTTACCCAAGTTTTAAGACTGATTTCAAGCCCTGACTCATGAGCACCGTGCCCAGTAAAGCTAAGACCAGTTCACCGCGCTTAACCGTGCTTACCCTGAAATACGTTACAATACGATAGTACTTTATTGTTCCCCTGGAGGGAAATTGTTTCGTACATAGTTTTCCGGCAGTTGTTACACACAGAGACAGGCTTAACATTACAGTTACATACATACACTACAAGGCACATTCTTACATTTTGCTCCTTCCACAACAAACAGTTACAGGACAGTAGAGATTAACAAGACCGTGTTACATTACTTAACGTGAAACAATTACAGCACCGAATACAACAGTGATAATAACAAATAGACACAAGCTAGACAGACATGCAGAGGGGGTACTACAGTGCCGATGTGGCGCTAAAGGTGATTAGGGTGAAACAGCATTGTGCTGCTATTGGTTTGGCAGGAGAGACACTGCCTTAGCTTCACTTTTTCCACTGGAGCCTTAGTACAGCGTTCCTCCTGACTTGCAGTAATGCACTGGTTGCGATCACTTACATTTCAGGTGCTCTGATGACGCCATAACCGGAGCTCTTGGACGTCAGGTTCCAGTTCCGGCGCTCTGTTGCTAGTGATGGCTAGTAATGTAAGGTGTATAGACCACAGCTTCACTATGTACCAGGGTTCCAAAGTCACAGGAACACCAACACAGCGCCTACTCCAGCTGCCAATGCAAACCTATTGACGGTTCCCCTTTAAACTGTTTGGGCACCCACAGGACGCTGATACAGTTTAAAGCTGTAGTAAAGCGGAGAACAATAAAATCTGTTCTGCACTGTTTTAAGCAGAATTGTCCATAAGAGGTGCTCAAGATAGAACTTAGATTGGGGCTAGACTTGAAACATTTACCACCGTATACCTTAGATCAATGGTGGCAAACCTATGGCACGGGTGCCAGAGGTGGCACTCAGAGCCCTCTCTGTGGGCACCCAGGTCATCACCTAGCACAAGGTCACCATTCAGGACTCCTCCTCCTGCAGTCACAGGCAGCCCAGAACGTGCCATGTTCAGCATTATTTTAAAGTGACTTGAAGAGTAAGGGAGGAGTGGACAGAGCTGGATTATCATTGAAGCCCCTTCTGAGGGCCTGTGATTCATCCTGTGAAGGGGACCTTAGAGGGAAGCTACAATAATAATCCAAATTTCTCCATCTTTCTACTGTATTGTTGTCTTCAGGACGCCAATACGTTTGAATCTGTGACACAGCATGGAGCAATAAGTTACATTAAATTGGCATTTGGCACTTTGTGAAAAATATGTGGCTTTCGGTTGTAGTTTGGGCACTCGGTCTCTAAAAGGTTCGCCATCACTGCCTTAGATGTTGTCAGCTGATTGCTTTTTCGGCCAACATGCGTTTCTCCCAAGATTTGGACCAACGTGCAATCTCAGCAATGGCAATTTGTTTTTTACTTGGGAGAGGGGAACGTGTTGCAACATGTTCCCCTTGACTTCTATGTTTAGGGAAAAGCTGGTTCACCTTGTGCAGACAAGTTTTTTCTGTTGTGTACGACCTCCTTACACATTAGATTAGGTGATAATTGATCATCTAATATGACATCTGCTGTATAGTTGGGAATTTTTTGGCTATGCAGATGATGATTTGGCCAAACCTGGACCCTCAAACTACATCTACATATATAATATCGATGCTAAATACAATAAGGATGTAAACAGAATCCTAAAGTTTCATCTGATTCCAGGTCAATGTGTTACGTTTTTGTCAACAGGATGTGAAGTCCATTGAAAAAATATCCGGGTGGCCAATGGCGTCCTGCCTCCTGTACCTATTATCAGGCAGAGAAAGACAAACAATGGTCAGGACGGATCCTGCGAGGACCTGTGCCAGGTGCTACAATACCTGGTACTTGCTACATTGTATCGACAGACAGACAGAAAATCTACAGAACAATGGAAAAACATCAAATCAAATCATCAAAAAACATCAAATCTATGCACAGACCTACCAGCAGCTCAATTTTGCAAAGTGAAGATCTGTGTAATGATAGCTTTGTGTATGTTGTTAGTAGCAGCAGGACTGTGATATATGGATTATAGATTCTTTAGGAGCACTGGGGGCATGTCCTCACACTGCTCTGCTCTTAGCTCTCTGTACTTAACTTTTCCACAGCCCCTCTACCCTCTGCTATGAATGACTGCTGCAATAGTCAACCAGAAGACTCCTACAACATCTGGAACGTAGAGCATCAGCAAAGCAGGGTGTGAGAAAACAAGTGTTTCAAACCTATCTCCAATTCTCTGATTTAATTCCATATTTTATACACCTCTTGCTACTAACAACAAACACAAAGGTACTGGGAGAGAGTCATGCCTTATGCTCTGAGTAACAGCTGTAGCAGGCTTCCCTTTGAATAGTACAGTAGTCACTCAGATCAGAGAGAAGGACTGTGAAACTGTTCTAGTAAGAAAGCTAAGAGCACAGCAGTGTGAGGACACGCCTCAGTGCACTTGGAGAAGCTACAATCCTGGAATTTAAATGCATAATTCACAGTCCTGCTGCTACTAACAACAACACATATATGATTAGCCATCTTTTTAGGGTCAATAGCAAATACTGCAGTTCACTTGTTCACATTGACTTTTGTCTCTGTGCAGAGTAACGGATGGAGGAATACTATACACAGTTGGGCAGATTTACTTACCCGGTCCATTCTCTGCGGTGGATTCGGGTCCTGCCGGGATTCACTGCCTGGTGAAGTTAAGTGCAAGTCTCGCAACACTTTTTTTTTTTAAATGCGACGGTTTTTCCAAATCTGCCGGGTTTTCGTTCAGCCACACCCCCGATTTCCGTTGCGTGCATGCCGGCGCCGATGCGCCACAATCCGATCGCGTAGTAAATGACCCCCAGTCTCTTCAATGAAAACAGTAGCCACCTCCAAATAAGTTGCGAAAAGGAAACAATTGATTTTATTCTGCTCCGGAGTAAAAGGGACCATATGGTTTATATATTATCTAATAAAACTGGTTACATTTCCATATAGATTGTGTTAAGAGCCATCACTACTCAAGGATTTCATAAAGGAGACGATTTTATAAAAAAAATTACCATAAATGCCGGCGCAGTGACCTCTGTTATTACCTGATTGTTACAGTCAAACCCAATTGGAAGAGTAGGAAATGCTATTTACTCTGCATCAAAGAGGACAATATGGAGCCGGGGGCCGTGTGGGTTTGATGTATGAGCCTGAGTGACTCTCCATGTTTACTTTTATTTCCGTAGAGTTTATTCTGATGGGATAAGCCCTCGGTTATGTCAGGTGTTTCGGGTTGTTTTGTTAGTGGGGTGTATGACTGTATGGAATTGGAATGTCCACCCTGCTGTGTTCTCCTGTAGGTGCACAGTGACGGGACTGTAGGGAGGCCATATTCTCTTTCCAAATTAACCAGGGACATTAATGTTCCAGAAGGATCAATAGAAAGAAATTAAATAAAGTTAAAAAAATAAATATAAATATAAAAAAATTACTGCATATACTGGAGTATAAGCCGACCCGAATATAAGCCGAGGTATCTAATTTCAACACAAAAAAAAACAGGGAAAACCTTTTGACTTGAGTATAAGCCTATGGTGGGGAATGCATTTGTCACAGCCTCCAGCCAGTATATAGCTAGCCAACCCTGTCCCTCAGTATATAGCCAGCCCCTTGCCCCCTAGTTATAGGCAGCCAGCCCATGACCTCTAGTATATAGCCAACCAACCCATTCCCTCTAGTATATAGTCAACCCCTTGCCCCCTAGTATATAGGCACCCAGCCCATGTCCTCTAGTATATAGCCAACCAACCCATGCCCCCTAGTATATAGCCAGCCATGCCCCCAAAAAAATTACCATAAATGCCGGCGCAGTGACCTCTGTTATTACCTGATTGTTACAGTCAAACCCAATTGGAAGAGTAGGAAATGCTATTTACTCTGCATCAAAGAGGACAATATGGAGCCGGGGGCCGTGTGGGTTTGATGTATGAGCCTGAGTGACTCTCCATGTTTACTTTTATTTCCGTAGAGTTTATTCTGATGGGATAAGCCCTCGGTTATGTCAGGTGTTTTGGGTTGTTTTGTTAGTGGGGTGTATGACTGTATGGAATTGGAATGTCCACCCTGCTGTGTTCTCCTATAGGTGCACAGTGACGGGACTGTAGGGAGGCCATATTCTCTTTCCAAATTAACCAGGGCCATTAATGTTCCAGAAGGATCAATAGAAAGAAATTAAATAAAGTAAAAAAATATATATAAATATAAAAAAATTACTGCATATACTGGAGTATAAGCCGACCCGAATATAAGCCGAGGTATCTAATTTCAACACAAAAAAAACAGGGAAAACCTTTTGACTTGAGTATAAGCCTATGGTGGGGATTGCATTTGTCACCACCTCCAGCCAGTATATAGCTAGCCAGCCCTGTCCCTCAGTATATAGCCAGCCCCTTGCCCCCTAGTTATAGGCAGCCAGCCCATGACCTCTAGTATATAGCCAACCAACCCATTCCCTCTAGTATATAGCCAATCCCTTGCCCCCTAGTATATAGGCAGCCAGCCCATGTCCTCTAGTATATAGCCAACCAACCCATGCCCCCTAGTATATAGCCAGCCATGCCCCCTAGTATATAGCCAGCCCATGCCCTCTAGTATATAGCCAGCCCATGCCCTCTAGTATATAGCCAGCCCATGCCTTCTAGTATAAAGCAAGCCAATGCCCTCTAGTTTATAGCCACCCATGCCCCCTAGTATATAGCCAGCCAACCCATACGCCTAGTATGTAGCCATCTAGCCCCTTCCCGCAGTATAAAGTCAGCAGCCTCTGCCCCCAATATATTGCCAGCAGCCCCTGCCCCCAGCATATAACCTGCAGCTTCTGTCCTCAATATATAGCCAGCTAGCCCCTGCCCCAGTATATAGTCAGACCGCTGCCCCCAGAATATTGCCAGCAGCCCTTGCCCTCAATATATAGCCAGCAGCCCCTGCCCCCAATATATAGCCAACAGACAAAACACATGTTGTTTTTTGAAATGCATCCAAACCAAAGCCCAACCCCTAGGACTACAAAGAAGATTCTGTCAGGGTACAAGGTAAGTTAAAACACACAATTATATTGTAAAGCAAAGAAGAATTTATTAAAGACAAATACAAGCGGTCCCCTACTTAAAACACCTGACTTACAGACGACCCCTAGTTACAAACGGACCTCTGGATATTGGTAATTTCTTGTACTTTAGTCCTAGGCTACAATAATCAGCTGTAACATCAGATGTTATCAGATGTGTCTGCAATGAAGCTTTATTGTTAATCCTAGTTCTTATGACAATCCAACATTTTTAAAATCCAATTGTCACAGAGACCAAAAAAAAATTCTGTCTAGAGTTACAATTATAAAATAGACAGTTCCGACTTACATACAAATGAAACTAAAGAACAAACCTACGGAACCTATACTAACCCGGGGACTGTCTTTGTAAAGACGGTCAATATCATTCCCTGACCCAACAGATTAACCGTAGGTTGTCCACATGTCGTTTCATTGAAGAATCAAATACTGTAAAGTCTCCACCCCGGGTCCAGTTTGGCAAGTGAAGGTCCCACCAGTAGCCGGTCCTCGGTGTCCCTACGAGAGGGCTTAGCAGGGGGATCATTACAAGCTTGTGGTTTCTTCCTCTCGGAGTAGTGTGGTTTTTCCTAGCTTATCCCTATAGCTAACACCATAAAGCTGGCGGGAAGTGATGGTAACCCCCTCCATGCAGCGGGGTCCTGGCATCACCGCTTATTATAGGCTTGGGTTGCTATATGCGGAAGGCTGATCAACTCTATTTGAAGTCATCTACACATTAAAATTAAAAACAGAGGATCACAGCCGCAACATTAAAATGCAGCGCAGCCCCCGCCGCCCTCCCTCTATACACCCTCCAGCAGTACCACAAGGGGTGTCTCACGACATGGTGGTGGGGCTGCAGCTTCACGTCGTGGTCAGGGGTGTTGAAAGCTGAGGAAACCTATGTGTGTGCTCTGTGCCATTACTTTAATGACTGTTTTAGGAAGCTACAAGATTTTAGGGGTCCAACTAGTCATTCAGGTTGGCCCTGTTAACCGTTTTATTGCCAGATGAAGAGGTGGAAGAGATGTTATTGGAGAATGCAACGTCCATAAGGGACAAAAAAGAGAATACTGTTCATTCCGATAAAATGGGCTTAAGCGACGTGTTAGACAATTTTAGGATACAACACGTTTTGGGTTTATGACACATTGGGGCAGATTTACTTACCCGGTCCATTCGCGCTCCAGCGGCGCGTTCTCCGTGGAGGATTCGGGTCTTCCGGCGATTCACTAAGGTAGTGCGCCCGATGTCCACTAGGTGTCGCTGCTGCGCTGAATTCCGTCGGAGTTCGCTGGAGTTCACCAAGCCGGGCCGGGTGCAGGTAAGCAAGCGACACATTTTTAAAAAAAATACGGCGGTTTCTCCAAATCCAAAGGGTTCTCTGACGGCCACGCCCCGCTTTCTAATGCGTGCATGCCGGCGACATTGCGCCACAATCTGATCGCGTGAGCCAAAATACCGGGGCAATTTAGGGAAAATCGGTGCAAAACGGTAAAATTCGAATAACCCGACGTAAAAACGTGATTAGTAAATGACCCCGACTGGGGCAGATTTATTTGCCCGGTCCTGTCGTGATCCCGCAGTGCGTTGTCCAACATGGATTCGGGTCCGGCGTGATTCACTAAGCTCGTGTGTCCGAGTTCCTTCCTGTGTTGCTGCTGCGCTGAGGTCCGCCGGAGTTCACCTGCTTCTTCCCGGTGCATGTAAGTGCTTGATCTTGCGACACAAAACCTTTTTTAAATTCCGTGGTTTGTCCGAATCCGTCGGGTTGTCCGACAAGCAACACCACCCCCCACCCCCCGATTTCTGTGGCATGCAAGCCGGCGAAAATTCAATTGTGTGCTCCAAAATTCCGGGGCAAAACAGAAATATTCGGGAAACCCGACTAAAGTGCGGCGTTCAGACCCTTAGTAAATGAGCCCCAGTGTCTGGGACTTTTTAGGCTCACCAGAAAGAAACCCATCATCTATTACACCCTAAAAAATAAAACCCAGGAATCTCGAAATTGGTTTGTCTCTACTTGGCCTTCATCATTGTGTTAGAACCTGGGCCCACCGGATCCTATGATTCTCTGGTGGGCCAGTCCAGTTCTGTCTTGACATGTATAGTACCTAAAACACACAAACAAGCTACATCTGGTATCCTTACATAGCGCCCCAGATACTTGTCCCAATTGTGGGACCCTGCTATGACATAGCCTACTAAAGCACTTACACATGGTGGTCCTCACCCTGTGATACCCAACTGTGCCCGTCAGTCCTAACTAATGATAAAAACTTTTTTCTACTTTGTTAACTTTTGTGAAAACTTTTGTTAACCCTACTGGCCCCAAGACCAGCGTGGGCTGCAGGTGCTTCCTGTTCACACTGAATTATTTGTATTGAAATCATTCCCATGTCTGGGTCCATAAGATTACTTGGATTATTTATTAATCTAATATTCTATGATCTTTGGCTCGTACAGCTAGATCCATATCCAAGTATTCTCTTGTCCCTTGGGGGGGATTGGGCGTTATGTAGCTACTTAGAAACAAAACGTAGAGAATTACTACCTTATATAGTTGCTACAAATAGGACATGAATGGTCATTATAGGGATAAGATTATTGACAAATGTTAACCATGGACGTCCATGATGCGTTATGAGGGTTTCATGGACGTCCATGATATGGACGTCCATGATGCGTTATGAGGGTTTCATGGACGTCCATGATGTGTTATGAGGGTTTCATGGACGTCCATGGTGAGTTATGAGGGTTTCATGGCCGTCCATGATGCGTTATAAGGGTCTCATCCTCGAACCCATTCCCAATAAGAACCAGATGGACAGAGCTGTAGTTCATTGAGCTAAATAGATAAACTTTCTTTCATATGGCGATGCAGCTGACAACCAAATGTGCCGGTATCAACTTGACAGGACCCTCAGAACTCAGACCAGTTCCATGTGAATGTGTATAAGTTCCTAGAACAAATGGATGAGGATCAAAAGTTTGGAATTTAGGTCTGCACTTTGCAATTAAAGGGATCCAAAAAATAATGGAGAAGATTGTCTTTTCTAGACAGCCCATTTCCAACATTTATGGAAAAACCCAGGTGAAGCTATAAATCTCCTGTACATCTGATGAGAAACGCATTTGTGGTTGGTTTTAGAAGCAGTCGGACTGTAAAAAATGGATTTATATTCCAGGATTGTAGCTTCTCCAAGTGCACTGGGCAATAGTGGACTATATTATAGGTGGTTTGGGCAGGAGCCCGGGGTCCATGGCCACCCACCAAATCTTAGACTAAGAAGGACCTTCACCCATGAAATCCTTGTGCATCTGTCCCTGCACTCAATGCACTTGTACACAAGAGCCATTTCAGGACCTTTGAAGGTCCTCCAAAGGTCCTGAAACCACAGATTGAAAGCAGCAGAAGGGACACATCCTCCATTCCCCAAGAAGCTGATTCTAGTACCAGACGTAGGAAGTGATTCCAGGCTTGTAGGGGCTATAGTATTCCCAGAGCCCCCCAGAGCCCATGGTCATCCTAAGCCACCCTTGGCCACTGGTCTGCCCTCACACTGCTGTGTAAATAGCTCTCTGCACTTAGCTGCTTCTAACTCCCCCTAAGTCTAAGAGAGAAAGGAACAGTAACCATTTTTTATTTTAGGAACCCCGCAGAATTCCCCATACCTTGTCTGGGCAAACCCTTTAATGTATATGACCCCTTAAAGGGAACCCGTCACCAGATTTTGCGCCATTAAATGACCAGCCCCTTGAAGTAGGGAATAAAATGTCCTTTCTAGAATTCCTTCTTTTATTAGAAATTTTGGACGTTTATAAAAAAAAATTCATCCAAAGTCATATGCAAAAGAGCAGAGAAGAGTCATATTTGCTTTAGATGTGTCAAGTTTAGAGGCTGCAGGAGTGTAAATTCACTGATGATGTTTACATTGATACCATTTATGGCACTGTATGACCTTTGGTCACTTTTTTAAAAAAATGTAATGTCTTTCAAAATGGCAAAAAAGTGGCGTTTAGAGATTTGGGTGCTATTTTCCGTTACAGGGTTTGACGCCAGTAATAGCCGTTTTTTTATATATTGATAGAACGGGACTTTTAGGAAGCTGAGATACCTAACATTTTATTATTTTTACTGTTTCTTTATTTTTATATGAGTTCTAGGAAAATGCGGGTGATTTAAAACTAGGTTTTTGTTACATTTTTTTAAATTTTATTTTTACTTTTTGTAGCTAGTTTCAGACCCCCTAGGGTAATTTAGGGTAAGTTGTCTCATCGATCCTATCATATACTGTCATACTAAAGAACGGCAGTTTATTGGGTTTTTGCCCAATTAAGAGGTTTTCCCATAACTAAAGTCAGGGCCTAACTTGCTGATCAGTGGGGGTCTCAGTGCTGAGACCCGCACAGATCGCGAAAATGAGGGGTCTGTAGGAGGTCCTCGTCGCTCCATCAGACTAATGGATCAGACGGCCGCACGTGACCGTTCTACTCCATTAATCTCTATGGAGGTGACGAAAATTGCCGAGCGCAGCGCTCAACGATCTCCGTCAGCTCCATAGAGATTAATGGAGCAGGATGGTCATGCACGGCCGTCTTCTCCATTAGTCTGATGGAGCGACGGGGGGTCCGACGGACTCCTCCTTTTCGCGGTCTGTGGGGGTTTCAGCACTGAGACCCCCACTGATCAGCAAGTAAGGCTCTATCCAGTGGATAGGGCCTAACTTGAGTTTGTGGCAAAACCGAGCACTGTTCGCCTGCTTCGCTCATCTTGGGGGGTTTCGAAGAGTCAAACAGAGGTACCTCGGACCCCCTGTTCACGTAATCTGTGGGGGTCTCATCACTGAGACACCACCGATCAGCGAGCTAACTTGTTTTGTGGGAAAACCCCTTTAATGGAGTAAAATCTGGTGTATAGTCTGTATTTTTCGGACTATAAGGCGCACAAAAAATTCTTTGATTTTCTCAGAAATCAAAGGTGCGCCTTATAGTCCAGTGCGCCTTAATATGAACCCTACTTACAGACAACAGCTGCCTTGAACTGTGCACAGGTCTGCCACCTGCTGGTCATTCATCCTCATAATCAGGTGTGCCTTATAGTCCAGTGCGCCTTATATATGAACCTAGACATGTTAGCAGGCATTTATTAATGGTGCGCCTTATAATTCGGTGTGCGCCTTATAGAAAAATACGGTAATAGTTCGCTGAGATTTATATTAAACAAAAATCAGTCCATATCACCCAACACTATGACGAAATCAAAACTGACTAATTTGTGACTTTTACCAGGGTAATTAGTTTGTATCAGTGACTAACGTCATCCCCTTCACAACTCTCCCCCCGGCTTATGTGTGGAAGTCACCCGTATGCATTATCATTGTATGACTCAGGCTCCGCTGCGCTGTAGATTTACAGACATTTATCACAACATTATCTAAAATAAATGTAGATCCAACAAGTTCCTGGAAGTTTTGTGAATAAATATTTGATATTGTGCATTAGAGGTTCAGTGTAGATTCCCTAGAGAAATAATTACAGCGGTAAAGGAACACAAAGTAACAACCAACTATGTGCAGAAGAGTGTTCTGGGTGTCAAATACAGACCATGGGGGTTACTTATCATTGGTTTTCCTGGGCTTTTTTGGTGTAAAAAAGTAGTTGCAATGAGGTTTTTTGAGAATTTTCAGTGTTAAAAAGTCTCCCAGGATTATTTCCACCACTTGATCAATCTGGTGTAAATATAGAACTACTGCTAGTACTACACCGTGTAAAGACGTATTCCTCTGCTGGTCTATTTGCTGGGACTTTTTAAGCATTTTGAGACTTTTTTGGGGACTTTTTGAAAAAAAAAATCCCAAACAGAAAATTTACCATAATAATACAGTATAATAATAATTCTTTATTTATATAGTGCGCTGCACAAAGCTTGGCAGATCAGTCCCTGTCCCCAATGGGGCTCACAATCTAATCAACCTACCAGTATGTGTGTGGGGGGGTGATTTACTAATTCTGGCGCAAGCACGACTGTCGGCATCGGAGATCAGTCTCCAAAAAGCACAGCCCGATGTTTTAAAGTTGCGCACGGCTGTAAGTAGATAATGGGTATACGGTAATAATCAGTCGTGCGCCATAAAAATGCTGACATCAATGAGATGTGCGCCAAAATCTTACATGGACTGCGCCTTAATTTTGCTCTCTGACCAATTTTTTTTCCTGGTCTATTGTGCGCCAAAAACTGTGCCTAAAAATGCCGACAAAACACACATAAATATGACGGATAATGTGGAAAAGTTAGGCCACGCCCACTTGCGGAGTCAGGATATTCGGAAACATCTGTTCCGCCCAAAAAAAGAAAGATCCCAGCATTTTTTAGGTGCAGATACATGTCCCCCAGTATGTTTTGGAGTGTGGGAGGGAACCGGAGGACCGGGAGGAAACCCACGCAAACACGGAGAGAACATACAAATTCGTTGCAGATGTTGAGCCTGACCCCATGATCCCAGCGCTGCAAGGCTGCTAACCACTAAGCCACTGTGCTGCCCCTAGAGGATGAAAGGAGCAGCAGTATGTGTCCTCAACACCCCCCCCCCCCCCCCCCATTTAGATGTTGGTACAAGACCTCCCTTCTTTTGATTGGTGGGGGTCCAAGTCCTTACCCAAAGGCAGGCAAATATGACTCTTTTCACATTATTTTCCCAGGAGATGAGTCAAGTTTAGTGTTTACAGGAGTAGTGTCACTTCAGAACCCCTATCTTCTGTTCCATAGCACCATTTTTGTGCCATATAAAATATAAGGAGCTTATCTTTCAGGCTTTCAGGGTTATATGTTAATGGATCAGATTTTAAATAAAGCAGGGATATCTAGGAAGGAAATTTCATTCCATACCTGAGGGTTCTAGTCTTTTAGTGGAGTAAAACCTGGTGACAAGTTAACTTTAATAAGATCCTTTTTAGTGTTATTTTGTGTTGTTTGACAAGGTGGCATGACTTAGTGTGACTTGCCATAAAGGGGTGTGGTTTATAGTAAAATTACCATAATGCCTCTATTTCATAACATTTTTAGAACTAGCACTCTTACATATTAAAGGCTTTTTTATTTAAAATATTATTCATCAAGGTTACTCATGTAGAGTCTGTGTAATTCCTAAACATAGCCGGTTGTACTGCTGCTCCTGAGAAGCTACTAATTCTAACCACGGTCTGTTGGGCTCACCAAATTGACAGACGGTCCTCTGAAGGACACAGTTACATACTAATAAGCCTGAAGATCCATGTAGTGTCTGTGTAACCCCTTAACATAGCCGGATGTCCTGCTGCTTTTTATAAGCTACTAATTCTAACCAAGGTGTGATGGGCTCACCAAATTGCCAGAAGATACTCTGAAGGACACAGTTACATACTAATAAGCCTGAAAAGGCATGTAGTGTCTGTGTATCCCCTTAACAAAGCCAGTTGTTCTGCTGCTTTTTATAAGCTACTGATTCTAACCAAGGTGTGATGGGCTCACCAAATTGCCAGAAGGCTCTTTGAAGGACACAGTTACATTCTAATAAGACTAAAGATCCAGTCCTACACTGATCCCACCATAGTTGTTGGCATGAAGATTGGTGGGAGAGGGGTTTTTACCATGAGGCTTATCCTGCTGCACTTAGTAGTGTAATGTCTGTGTAACCCCTTAACATAGCCGGTTGTCCTGCTGCTTTTTATAAGCTACTAATTCTAACTACGGTCTGATGGGCTCACCAAATTGCTAGAAGATACTCTGAAGGACACAGTTACATACTAATAAGCCTGAAGATCCATGTAGTGTCTGTGTAACTCCTAAGCATAGCCGGTTGTCCTGCTGCTTTTACTAATTCTAACCAAGGTCTGATGGGCTCACCAAATTGGCAGAAGGTCCTCTGAAGGACACAGTTACATACTAATAAGCCTGAAGATCCATGTAGTGTCTGTGTAACTCCTAAGCATAGCCGGTTGTTCTGCTGCTTCTTAGAAGCTACTAATTCTAACCAAGGTCTGATGGGCTCGCCAAATTGCCAGAAGGTTCTTTGAAGGACACAGTTACATACTAATAAGCCTGAAGGTCCATGTAGTGTCTGTGCAACCCCTTAACATAGCCGGTTGTTCTGCTGCTTCTGAGAAGCTACTAATTCTAACCATGGTTTGATGGGCTCACCAAATTGCCAGAAGGTTCTTTGAAGGACACAGTTACATTCTAATAAGACTAAAGATCCAGTCCGACACTGATCCCACCATAGTTGTTGGCATGAAGATTGGTGGGAGAGCGGTATTTTCGTTTCTACCATGAGGCTTATCCTGCTGCACTTACATGAGCGTATTACAAAATGATGGGAACTGAAACCACACATTTTATTAAGATAATTACATCCATTCTATTCCCTTTAATGTTCACCGGCGCTCGTTCTTCTTCCCATGTGTCTTTAACACTTAACCGCTCTGCTGAGTCGTAGACATTGGCATTAGGAGAGACTGACATTACTGACCACGAACTTAGTATCCTTCAGTCTAGGGGGGGTAAGTAACCACTGGAACACATCACTTATGAATAATGCTCTGAGTCACTGCTGTCCCTGATGGACAAGGTCCATGACCTTCTTAGCAATTGATTTCCATATGTCATTTTTTTCACAGAAAAACTTTATACTTTGTAGCGAGTTATTTAAATTATTATCAGGAACTAAAAGTCAGTGGTCATTTTCTTGGCAGCCCACCACAAGGAAACTGTGAGTGTTAACCACTTAGATGCCATGGTCAACTGTGGCCATGGCATGTATGGGGTTAGGGTGCATGGGTATCGCCATATTGCTGTTGGTTGTCACTTTCCTGAGTGTCATAGGAGGGCAGTGATTTGTTGCTATGAAAGCTGTGGGCCAATCAAATAGCTCTGCTAGAGAGTACAGATCCTTTTCTACAGGCACTCTGTATTTCCGAAAAAATATAACATTGTGTATAGCACTTTTTTCAGACACACTTTTCCTGTTTCCCTGCAATCTGCCATTTTTGGACAAAAATTCAGTGTTTATTTTTATGTAAATTAGCTTCTCAGTGCACTAGGGGCGGAGCTTTTCCTGCTACTGCACCTGTTTGATTTGCTTTTTATTCCTTCTTTTCTATGGAGGATATTCATAATTATTGAATTTGGCAGTGCTGAATGGTGCGGGCATTATGGAAAGAAAAATATAGGTGCATCAATAAGCATGGACCCGCCTCTAGTGCACCGAATAGTTCATTTGCATAAAGATAAAAACTGAAGTTTCTGTGAAATGACAAATTACTGGGATTCTGGTCATGAAGAACACCACTAAGCTGCCATTACTTTGCTTGTGCATCTAGCGGACTCTCTTAAAGGATATCTACCACCAGGATTAAGGATTGTAAACCAAACACACTGACATACTGATATGTGCCCCCTCTTGTAGGATCTGTTTTTCTTTTAGCTTCCTATGCCCTAGTTTTTAAAGAAAAAAGGCTTTACATTTATGCAAATGAGCTTTAGAGGCTCCAGGCTCCATAGTTGTTAATGGAGCCTGGAGCCTCTAAGGTGCATTTGCATAAATTTAAAAGCCTTTTTTTTGTAAAAAATCAGGGAATAAGATGATAAAAGAAGAGCAGATCCTTCCAGGGGAGACACACAGCAGTATGTCTGTGTGCTTGGTTTACAATCCTTGATCCTGGTGGTAGATGTCCTTTAAAGGGGTTTTCCCACGAACAAAAGTTAGGCCCTATCCCCTTAACTTGCTGATCAGTGGGGGTCTTAGTGATGAGACCTTTACAGATCACGACAACGAGGGGTCCAATGGGGTCCCACGTACCTCCGTCGGACCCCTCGTCCCTCTGTGCATGACGGTTCTTCTCCATTAATCTCTATGGAGCTGAAGGGAATTGCCACATGCGCCAGATTTATGCACAATTTTTTTTCCATTTTAATCCGCGGATAAATTTCTCCTGTTTTTGCGGATGACTCGCTCCTCTATAACACAGTTCCACCTCATAACCAAGAGTTCATTGTCTCCTCCTGTGAAGCGTGTGGATGGTTTTCCAGCATCGATTTGCAATTAATTCCACATTTATCCTCATAATCCAATGCTTAATGTCAGAAGGCGAGTGCGCGAGACAAAGAGTCGATGACAAAAGCGTGAATGGGACGCTCAGCTGTCGGAGCTTTCAGGCGGTGACGTTACAATGTAACAAATGTCAGAAGCTCCGCGTTTCTATGGAGACTGACGCTGACGCAATGGGAGTCCATTATTAGACCGCGAAGCTGAGAATATCAAGTATTTATAAGTCATACAATGTCCAGTGATATGAAGTAGGATGTCACATCTAATGCAAGACACTGAGTGTCTTACTTTCTAGATAGTAAGCCAGATATACAAGCAGGGGTGTAACATAAGGGGGTGCAGAGGGCCCAAGTAGCCAAAGGGGCCCATAAGGTTGTACTTTCCCATATGAGAAGACTAGTACTATAATCCATATGTTATAGACAGGGGCCTGGTACAGACTTTGCACTAGGGCCCATCTGCATCAAGTTAACTCACTTTATCTAAGCATATAATTTGTTTGTGCAGATAAGCTGTGACATCATCTATTGTCAGTAGTGATGTAATGATGGGTCAGTGTTATCTATATAGAGGTCATTGTACAGGGAGGGGGAGGAGATAAGCTGTGACATCATCTATTGTCAGTAGTGATGTAATGATGGGTCAGTGTTATCTATATAGAGGTCATTGTACAGGGAGGGGGAGGAGATAAGCTGTGACATCATCTATTGTCAGTAGTGATGTAATGATGGGTCAGTGTTATTTATATAGAGGACATTGTACAGGGAGGGGGAGGAGATAAGCTGTGGCATCATCTATTGTCAGTAGTGATTTAATGATGGGTCAGTGTTATCTATATAGTGGTCATAGAACAGGATACAAAAAGTCAATATTTACACAACTTGTGACAGTGAACAATATTTCAGTGATATCTTATTTGTACTCCAAAGTACAGTGTGGTATCTGAAGGGTTACTCCAGCAGGTCAGATGAAGTTTGGGGTCAGACGGGGGCGTGGGGTGTGGTTCTTCTGTCTCCCCGCGATTGTGTCCTCACATGGGTGCCCGCTAAGATGCAGCTTTAATCAGTTTTCGGAAAAGCTACAATTTGTCGAGGGAAATGCAGGACAAAGAAAACCCCAAACTACCAATTCTGTCCCGTCTCCCCACAATCCTGTTTGTGTCTCCTCTCTGACTTGGGCTAATTAGAGGGGCCCTCATTATAGGCCTTGGGTACCCCCCACGAAGAGGCAGCATTAACCCTTAACTGACTCAAGTCCTGCGCATTGTATAGATATAAAAACGGATGTGGCCTCTGCTGTCCAGACCTCTCCTTAAAATAATATATAGCACAAGGGTGGGATCCTCTTACAATTCTCCAATTCTTGCATTTAACTCCTTCACGGCAGGAGGTTTGTGTAGTGCAGTGACATCACAGGTCTAAATATAACCAGCTACAACCACACCAGGGCTTCTCTTCTCTCACAACTGCGATCTATATGAAGAAGCTAAAGAGAAACTCAGGCTCAGTAAAAGTTGTGTTTACCTGTTTATGGGAAAGCTGGGTGGCAAATGCTATTACAACCACTACAGGGCGGTCACCCAGCTTTTCCTGCATCACAAACGTGACTGAATGAGGGATGAATCACAGCTTGAAGGAGAAATATCATTAGAAAATAATTCCTTTTTTTAAAGGAAATCTGCTATCAAAATCCATCCTGATAAACCAGCGACATTAATAATAATTCTTTATTTATATAGCGCCTACAGATTACGCAGCGCTGCACAAAGCTTGACAAATGGGTCCATTACTCATAGATCCAGGCACCGTAACTGTGGAAATCTTCTTATATTTGTTATCCATGGCCTCCTTCTTTCTAAAATCAACTTTTATACATATGCTAATGAGCCAGAAGGGCTCTGGTGGGTGTAACCAGAGCCCATCAGTGCTGTACCGTCACAGGCTGTTACAATGAGCAGAGCAGGTCTCCCTTCCCTTTCAGATCTATCCATCTGTATATGACCTTCCTGAATTCCTGCAGATTTCACAGCGACCACTGAGCCTCATTATAGAATGACACTTCCTGTTCTGTAGAGATCTCTTCTCAGAAGTCATCACATTATTGTCAAAGGTACAATTACAGTGACCTGTGTACACTATATAGAGATTACACTGGATACTCCAGTCAAAATAGGGGTTGTCAGAGCTCCTCTCCTCCCCTCCCTGCACGGTGACCTCTGCAAAGGTCACAGAGTATGCCCACAAAACTCATCCATAGAATGTAATGAGTCATGTTTAGAATACAGGTATTTGCATATTGACATATACCTGCTGTGAAATGTAGTTTTTAACAAAAATTCTAGGAGGAATAACAGAGAAATTGTACAACAGAGTTTTGTTTTTATGGGGAATAAGATTAGTTACAAATATTTGTCACTGCAAGTACATAATAGACCCTGCACCACCAAAAATGTTATATATTTTTTTTTAGATATATGTGGACACACAATGTATCGACACAAAATATTTGTCACTGTGTACACAGATCCCTTCCATGTCCTGAACTGCCTGCCTTCCTATAAAAAAATTTTTGTGGTGACCCAATACCTGGAACCCCATAGATCTGCCGTTCTCAGCAGCTGATAAACAGAGAATGAAACAAGCAGCAGACAGCGCCGTTCTCTATGTAGTGGTCAGACCAAGTTACTGCAGATCAGCTTCCATTCATTTGAATGCAAACTTAATCTGCAGTCACTCGGGTAAGCCACTGAATAGAGATCTGCGCTGTCTACTTTTAGTCTGGAGGACCCCTTTAAGTCATGTTGCATAACAGACATAGAACAATACCTGATAGCATTGCACTAGACATGATAAGGAATAGATATTAGGGAAATGCTATTTATTGCTCACCTTAAAGATCAGAGTGCTCCAATAATTAGCCTGCGGGTAATGCAGTCTGTAGACCTGCAGACACAAGTCATCAAACACCCCAAGGCAGCGGCGAGGTCTTACAGGAAGCCATTGGGGGTTACATCCCCCCCAGCTCTACATCTGTATTATCAGAGCGCTGCTGCTTGCCAAGGATGCAATTCTAATAATAAGTTTATTTTAGGCGATTGCTACTTATGTAATTCTCTAATATAAATCTAAGGTCAAACTAGATTTCAAGATACCTGATCCTGAATTTCTTGGGTTACTAAAATATATTCAAAGTCATCAATGCAGGACTGAGAAGTGGAATGTGACTACCCTGCGTATTCAGCTGAATGTTCGTTACAGTGTTTCATTGACATTGATATGTCCCCTTTAAGAGCCCATCATAGTTGGGTGCACTTGTTACCCAGTCTAGAAGACAATGGGGCACATTTACTTACCCGGTCCTGTAGCGATCCCGCAGTGCGCTGTCCGACGAGGATTCGGGTCTGCCGCGATTCACTAAGGTCATGCGTCCAATTTCCGTCATGTGTTGCTTCCCCCCTGAGGTCCGCCGGAGTTCACCTTCTTCTTCCTGGTGCATGTAAGTGCTTGATCTTGCGACACAATTTCGTTTTTAAATTCCTCGGTTTGTCCGAATCAGTTGGGTTGTCCGACGGCTCGCCCCCCGATTTCTGTCACATGCAAGCCGGCGCCGATGCGCCACAATCCGATCACAAACCCGGGGCAATTTGCCACAAAAAGGAAATGTTCGGGAAACCAGACATAAACACGATCTGTGCACCCTTAGTAAATGAGCCCCATAGTATATTGCACAGTAATCTGAGAGACCTTTAAAGGAAACCTACCACCACGGATCTACCTGGTAGGATAATCCTCACATCCCCACAATCTTTTTATAACTTTTATTTCCCTATTATGCCAATTTTCTATAGAGGCTACTGGGACGTGGAGTAGCCGGAGCTGAGGCTACACGTTGCGGCTACTCCACGCCCCAGTAGCCTCTTTAAACCTCCTACCAGATATCTTCGGCGCGCAGCTATGAGGAGCTACACGCCATTGTTGGCAAAACAGGCGTTCTGCGCATGCACAGAGCAACAGGCCCACAGCTGCACGGTCACTGCTCCCAAGCCGGAGCTACTGCGCATGCGCAGAACTCCAGCTTCTCCGACGAGGGCGTGCATCTCGCACCGAAGATATCTGTTAGGAGGGTCAAAGAGGCTACTGGGGCGTGGAGTAGCTGCACCGCGTAGCCTCAGCTCCGGCTACTCCACGCCCCAGTAGACTCTTGAGAAAGTTTGCATAGTAGGGAAATAAAAGTAACCAAACAGTTCCAATGTTATCTCAGTATAATGTATAGTCCTCCAGCAAATGTGCTCACTGGCTCAGAAAGTGGGCACTGAACTGGGGATTTGTCATAATAGCGTTTTTGGATCTCTTGTTTTTCAGAGCGGACCACTCCTTTAAGCTTTATAGACATAAGCCTGGACAATCCCTTTAATACATACAGGAACAGATCATGTAGTATATTATCTGTGCTCCTAGGGAACTGTCTTATCTTCCACTATGTGCATCGATGAAGCGTCATTAAAGGCATTTGGCTTATCTACTTACTGCAGATGTGATTGGGAAAATCTTGCCTTAATCTGCTGAGAAGTTCAATTATTTCGATAAGGTTTGTGAAAATACGGAAAAGCCCAGAAAAAGTCATTGCAGGGGCACCTTGTTAATGATGAGCAGATATCACCCAGCCATGAGTCATATATGATTTTATAATAAGTCAGTTGCATTATAATATTTATTAAAGGGATAGATTAATCTAAGATCAGCCGGGCTTTGACGCCCTATATTGGGAGCTATGGTGGCAGGAGGACTCAGTGTAGATAGTAAGTTTCTACGTCACCCCATGTGCTTTATTCTCATCAGTACAGGTCAGTATAATAATGATAATAATTCCTTTATTTATATAGCGCACACAGATTACGCAGCGCTGCACAGAACTTGCCAAATCAGTCCCTGTCCCCAATGGGGCTCACAATGTAATCCACCTACCAGTATGTTTTGGAGTGCGGGAGGAAACCGGAGGACCCAGTGGAAACCCACGCAAACATGCAGAGAATATACAAACTCTTTGCAGATGTTGACCCTGGGACTTAAACCCAGGACCCCAGCGCTGCAAGGCTGTAATGCTAACCACTAAGCCACCGTGCTGCCCCTATGCATTTGCATGATCCTGCTGATGAGTGAGAAAGTTATGGAACAAATTCTAAATTACATTCCATGTGCAGTGTATGGGAGACATCATAGCAGCAAGTCTCCCGCCACCAGCTCAGAGCCTGCATGAAGAAAACTGCTGAATATAAGTCATATTATAGTTAGAAATAGCATTGCTCCTACTAGGGCTGCCATCAGGGGGGGGTTTAGTGTGACTGTGTTCAGGGGGGGAAGGGGCCCAAAGTCACAAAAAACCCTCCTCCATTCCAGGGTGCAGGGAATTCACTGTGCACACTGTACTGAATGATCATTCTGTGGGGTGTGGAGACCCACAAAATTTGCCAGTAAGTGGCACCAAACTTCCTAGTGGTGGTCCTGGCTCCTACATGGACAAGGCAGCATAGCTCTATCATTGCCAAATACGGATAGAAAGAAGACCTTTCGGGATAGTCACAATTTATCTTAGTTCTATAGTGCTGGTTACATGACATTACTCTCCACTGTTGATACAAGGGTGGAGCATTGGATAAGATGCAGATCTAAGATGTTTTTACTTGAAATCCATGTAATTTTTCTCTGAGCCTTTAATTGGTGCCTGTCCCTTTAATTACAGTATTATGGAATTGCAGGCTTTCACTGTAGTAGATGGGAGCTCTGCAAGAGACTGGACAATGTCTGTGGTGGGACAGAGGATTTTATGGCAGGGGATGAGATAAATTTAGTTCTCTCTTTATGGCCTTTTTTACATTGGCGTTCAGTTGCGCATCCGTTGCGTTTTGTCTCTATTCTGTCTCCGTCTTTCTTCGGTTTTGTCTCCGGGTTCCCGAAAAAAAAAAAAAATGAAGGTTTGAAAACATCACACCTGGTTTTTCAGCCTCATCAGTGAAAAAAAATGATATTTTTATCCGTTTCTTTTGGTGGACCCATAGACTTCTATTGCCTTCCGTGATCCGCATCAATGGAAAAAATAGGACGTTTCATAATTTTTTCCACGGACAACAAATCAGTGAAAATACAAGCCAATGTGAAATCAGTAGCTTTGTGAGGCATCCGTGGAAATCACTGAACTGTGGACATGAAAAACCAAGCCAATGTGAAAGAGCCTTAAGTTGTTGTACTGAGGAAATCCTGCACCCTCAGTCACAGCGGTCACATGCACATATAGAAATGTACATCCAGAGCCTAACAGTGTTTGAGGGTCTGGATCTCTTCAGTACAAGAGCTTGCGCCCGGCCCTTGTTCACATCACATGATCTAGTGATGTTCTGATTCTGGGAAGGGGGACATCATGTGACCCTAAGTCGGGGGTTTATATAGAATTTTTGGAATATTCCTTTAAACCCAGTTTCAGATTGGTAAATTGATATGTAATGGTCACTGATACAGCTGGTTTGTTACCAAGGTTTCCACAGCTTGGTTGTAAATGGAGAAGGAATTACGACTGCTTCTCCTGAAGCCAGAGAATGAATGGAATTCCCGAATTCCCAAAGCTGACACATCACTGCGAGGGTGAGTTATTAACACAGTATTTACACTTCTGGAAAAATCTATCCTCATCGTCCTTTTATTGTTGTTACTATCATATTACCGTCAACATACAACATGTCCAGAGGAGGTCCTTTCCTTACTTGATCCATTCCTTACATTTAAAGGGGTGCTTTTGGTCCTAATAGATAGAAAGTCAAATCCAGCACCCAGCATTTTCACTGTTCATCAGTACTTGGATGAAGGCAGCATTCTTAAAGTGCAGCGCCGTTCATAGTATAATGGATGTGCTTGGTATTGCAGGCGGCGTTGGATTAAGACTGCATTGGGCCCTGGGCTGTATAAATATTATAGCCCCTACAAGTCTGGGATTCACATCCTACATATAGTAATAGAATCAACTTCTTGGGGAATGGATGATGTGTACCTTTTGCCCACTTTAAATCTGCAGTTTCAGGACCTTTGAAGGGCCATTAGAGAAAGGATTTTGTGCACATGTGTATTAAGAGCAGGAACAGATGTATGATGATTTCATGGGTGAAGATGTTTCTCAAATTAAAATGTAGTGGGTTGCCTTGGCCCTTCTAGAAAAATAATAAAATCCACTACTGGCTGCAGGGCTGTCAATCTACTTTTCTACCTTCTGGGACCCACACCTATCTCAGAAATGAGGGGGGTCCACATCAAGGATTAATTGAGAGTTTTCCACACATCACTCTCCAATCAAGTCTATGGAAGTGTAGCGTCCTCCCACTGGGCCTGACTTTTTTTGTGAGGGAGCAGCTGGATTCCCCATGGTACCTGAGTGGTTGGAAGAAGTGGTTGCAAGAAGAGGAGAAGGCCGCAATAAGATGAAGGGTTCTCCTGGGGCACTCCCGATGTGGTGAAGTGATCCCCAGGAATATGGTAGAGGGGAGGCCTGTGATGTTGGTGGCAGCCAGGGATCACACCAGGAGACATGGTGAATAACATCAAACTTACAGTCTCTTTATTACAAAATTCAAAAGACAGCAATGGTTACAGGCTGACGTAGAGTTCTTATCTGCCAGGTCCAAGGTAGCTGGTGGTTGGATGAAGTGTGGTAGAAGCTCACAGCTAACATTCAGGAACATGGGCTGGAGATGACAGAAGACTGCTGGGCAGCAGTTTAGACAGGCTCTGTCAAGAAGATGAAGAGCTGCCAGCCTGATGGAGGGGGAAAACCCTCAGGGGAGACAGCAGCAGCAGACTGCTTGTTCCTGCAGGGCAAGTCTCAGACTCTTCTGGAAAACCATCCAGGGGGAGCATAAATAAACGTCCACTCTGTGAGAAGTCCCAGGCATCCAACAAATAACAACCCTCAGTGCAGATCAGGTTTAACAATATAAAACATGAATTATAATTGGTAACAAGCTTTAACCCTTCCTTCCAGGCAGGTGGGGAATACATCTTCGATACTAGACATGGGCAGTAGATGGCTTCAAATACCAAGGAATAAATCTCTGGAAATACCGTATTTTTCGGACTATAAGGCGCACAAAAAATCCTTAGATTTTCTCAGAAATCAACGGTGCGCCTTATAGTCCAGTGCGCCTTATATATGAACCTAACTTACAGACAACAGCTGCCTTGAACTGTGCACAGGTCTGCCACCTGCTGGTCATTCATCCTTATAATCAGGTGCGCCTTATAATCCGGTGTGCCTTATATATGAACCTCTTTGTCTGTGGGAGTTGTCCACCCTCTCTACCCCTAATGTTATCTTTCACCAAGTATCTATATCACTTATACAACTTTCCTATAAGTAAAGCTATGACGTCTACAATCGTCTATAGTTCACCTGAAGGGCTTGTCTCTGACAGGCCAACTCCAGTATTTGATTTCAGTACATTGGAAAAACTAACAAAATGGCCGCCCCCACCCTCTGAATAGACAATGTGCAGACATTAGATCATAGATTTATCTCTGGTGTCCAGTTCTCTTGAAAACATCACAAATTATTATAACAAAATGCACACAGATGGAACAGGCACCGTGACATAAGAAGCATCCATCATAATATTCACTCCCCCAAATGATTAAAAAGTCATTTCTGGGAGATAAAAACTTCACAAAATCTATTCCCTAAGGGTGACTTGTAGTCAAAGAGCCTGGGATCTGAGAACCCAAATTCCTGGATAATTAGGATTTATAAAAAATTTTCATATTTAGGGAATAGTCTTCGAGGATAGCTCTACATAGCTCTGATATGCTGTTTTCCATCCGGATTTGCAGCGTAATTACACCTATTATGTCACAAGGTTTTTAAGGATGTATAGATAGCCACACGGGCTGAGCCCTTTGAAAACGCATCCGTTTTTGACCATTTTCCCCAATTTTTTTAATTAGGATAATTGGAAAATGGACAAAACTGGTCAAAAAACGGATGTGTTTACAAAAAACGCATGCGTTTTTTAACCGTCTGCTTAAAAACGGGTTAAAAAACCCGAGTACAAAACGCCTCGTGTGCCCCCACCCTCAGGCTTCTTGATATATAAGGCGGGCTGCCCCTAGCAGGCGTCGTTTTGTGAAAAAAACATGCGAATATTTAAGATGAATATTTTCAAGGCCTAGGTAGTGCACACGAGATGGTGTGAGGGGAAATCATTCCAATTACTGGCGTTTCCCAAGTAATTGCGATTATTGCAGTTTTCTGGCGTAGAAGCCCTGATGTCACCTATAGAATTTATTTACACGACCGAGTAGAAAATCATATTTTGTCTATTTTGTATATAAGCATGGTAGAATATGATTGCGCCATATAATGTTTTATTATGATATTATTATCGGCTATTTGCTGTCCATCTAATGAATGCAATACTTTTCCACGTATAGACGTGTGACATGAATCGCAGTTCAAATCTGTGACATCATAGAAATATTACTCCATACTCCATGCTTTTTACAGCGTCACGACACAACACCGCAATTTTTCCATCGCATGACCACTATGTGGTGTGAATAGTATCCAATTTACAAATTTTATGGCCTTTTTGAGGTGAATGTTTCACTTTAATGTATTGTTTTCACACACATTGCTCAAGCTGGAGGGACAGTGTCTCATGAAGGTCTGAGTGTGTGTGTGTGTGTGTGTGTGTGTGTGTGTATATATATATATAATCGGTTTCTCAAGTTCCCGCCTCATATCATCCCCCTCACAGGATAACGAGAGGGAGGCGTGGCTTTATCGAAGCACCGGCCGCATCTGCAGTGTTTATGTATAAGGGAGGCGTGTTCAGAACGCGGAATATTGTAATATGCATGAAGGAGGCGTGTTCAGAACGCGGAACCTTAGAACATTCATGAAGGGGGCGTGTTTAGAACGCGGTGTCGGAGGATCTTGGTAATATTCATGAAGGAGGCGTGGCTTGGGTTGTCGGCTCCGGCTGCCGCTGACAGCTGTGGAGAGTGACCGGGAGAGCCAGGCTGAGTACAGCACAACCCCCGGCAGCAGGGAAGGAGCCATCAGGAAAGACGGGGGACCCTCTCCCTGGAGGGGAGCACCATGCACTGAGAGGAAACCGGGCCTGCTGAGCCCTACTGACCGCACAGCCTGCCCCCCATTCCAGCCCGGGCATCCTTGCACCCCATCCCTGCACCCTGTGACTGCAGGGACCCCTTTGCACCCTGACACTATTCTTGCACCCACTTTTGGTACCTAATATTACTAAAGAAGCCCCAAATCTGACAAGTACTTTTCAATGACTTTGCACCCCCATTCATTTTGATCCATGCACCCACTGCTGGGGTCTCTCTGCACCCCAGACTTTGGATTGCACCCAGCACCTCTTGCAGTTTGCACGGGGTCAGCGTACACCTTGGCATCGCTTCCCATCCAGCCACCTGTGACAGATCCCTGGACGGCTGCACTTCTCATGGACGGCCGCCAACCCCGGTGACACCTGACGCCAAGAACCCTACACCTGGCACCATGGATGGTATCACCATGCCGCAAGAGCGAAGCTTCCACAGCCCCTTCCTGGAGCTGGAGGACTTGACAGAGGCAGATTTCATGAGCAATGTGGTAAGAGCCTTCCGTTACTTCCCAAAAAGATTTTGGGTGATTGCCATCGCATCAGGACCACCGGCATTTGCCAACCATCCTCGCTGTAACCCTAGAACCAACCTGAATTGATACACCTGCCTTAATCTGGTTTCTGAGATGGAGATGTAGAAGGGCTGAGTTTGTCGTGGAGTTTGCAGGATGACATGACAGATTCGGCACTGCTACATCTGGAGATTGTAGAAGGGGTTGGTACGGTAGATGTCATTGCTGTTAGGGTTTGCGGTGTTAAGTGATGATGATGATGGACATTTTTATTTCGTTATTGTGTGCCCCATAACAATCCCATGCACTTAACCCCAATATACAAGACTGTAGTCCAGTGATTTTTCACCTGGTGTAAAACTACAAGTCCCAGCATGCCCTAACAGCTGGAGTGCCAGAGACTGACAGCGCGCTGATATCTGATGCACTAATTGAGGATTATTGATTATATAGGGTCATATTAGTATCTACTAAATAGCTAGATCATTAATGCTAAATTTCTGGGGGTCTTATACACCGTTGCTCCCACTGATCGTAAGATATGGGCTTCCTGAATCTTCAATTGTGTTGTTCTTCGCTATAGTATCTGCACACTACTGCTTCATTATACAGAAGGACTGGGGGAGGGGGGTCCTCCTCATGGTCATGAAAAGTGAGGGTCCTGGTGGTGGGACCCCCAGGATCATACATTATTAATAGTAAGTGTTGTTAGTGGCAGAAAAACCATTTTAAGGAAAAATTTAACAAAATATATAAGGAACTATAGGAAAGGGGGTACATTGTAGATGGGTGGGGGTCTGACCCCCACTACCGTTACTCTTATTTCTATTGAACTGCTGGATGTAGATGAGTAACTGAGCTCCAACTGATGCAATGCACCTGTAATGGGGGTATAATGATGGGGGGTTCTAGTGATCCGGACCCCATTGATCTACAACTACTACATCTACAACCAACTATTTACTATCACAAAATTCTGGATTTCCCCAGATGCCTGGTCTTGTATTATAGTCTACGGGATATATGGGGACAGGGAGAATATGTCAATAGTGTCGTATTAGAAATGGGGCATTTAAACTGCAGATTTTACCATTAGGACTTGCATCTTGGAGGACCCAAGGTTTTCATTTGTTCATATGAACAGCCAATGGGATGGTGTAATACTTGATTTTGCCTGTGATGGCGCTGCAGGGAACTTGAATTCTTGCTACCAATTCTAACCACATAATACAAATGATCGTTGGGATCCCATAATCCGCTTTTATGTCGGGGGGGGGGGGGGGTCTTCTGCCCTGTTTATTTGAGAGAAGCCACCCACCCGTCAGGAGGAGGTGATGGTTGGGGACAATCGGGAACTATAATAATTAGATAGTTTAAGTTTATCAGTATTGTAAATCACTAGGTTATGTCATAATCCTGTGATCAGTGGGGGGTGACTGCGGCGATGATGGGGATGTAGCGTTCTTTGCTCAGTGGCGCCACCTACCTTGCAAGGAACTACATTAGATGGCCATGGTGGGGGTCTCCACATTTTCCTGCCACTTATGATTACATATAGCAACATATACATTACTGATTTATCTCCTATGTCCATGGCCATGGTGACCAATCAGCTTGTGCGCCATTTTTTAAGCATAAAAAGTTCCCACCATTGACAGGTCAGACATTGATAATAATATCCTACATGCCGTTTCATTGTTTCAGCTCTCAGGACGAGGTCACTTCAGTCGTTGAGTAAGAAAGGGGTCATTCTCAGTGCCAGGAGTAGCCTCCATAATGACCCACCTCTTCTCACCCTGATAACATCCGCCCCAGCTGACAGCACCCTGGCTTTATGATTCACCCAACAGACGGTGTGTCAGAGGACCTACACCGCATGTTACTGCCTCATTACCCTGGGGAATTACAGAGGGACGTTCCCTGGGAAGAATAATGCACGGATAGTCCGCGGATGTGTCATTGATGTGAGGTCATTGTAGTGAAGTGCAGATGGTGGAGGAGTAAGTGCATCATGTAGAAGTGAGACTGGAGGGGTCTGCATCATAGGCACTAATAGGGTGTTTGGCAAGGAATTGGGACCCCTAAAAACACTAGAACATGGGTCCCCTTACCTTGAGGACTTTGCTGGTGCAGTGCTGCTCTAAAGAGATAGCAAAGTGTTATATTCAGCTGCAGGACCCCTGTTCTGTGTATTGGTGGTGATTTGCTGCTACAGTTTTAGGACAATGACAATAAATGATTCCTTGTTCCTCAGGGTATTAAAGCGACACTATCAACATCTTTTATACCACTGAACTAGAAGCCCCTCAGGTAGGGGATGAAATGTCCTTTCTAGAATTCCCACTTTTAAATGAAATGTCACCAGTTTACCTATAAAAAATAATCTCCTTCAAAGACATGTAACAGGGAGCAGAGAAGAGTCAGATTTTCCTGAGCGGAGTCAAGTTCAGAGGCTGAAGGGGAAGCGTCACTTCAGATGCCCCATATCTTCAAGCATCTAGAAATCTGGTTCTGGCAAAAGAGAATCTCATCTTTCACATCAGGCTTGTGGATCTGTGAGCTTCAGAACCAGAAATACTGACAGGTAAAGAATAGTATGGAATTGGATATTTGTTTGGATCTATCATTCCCAACTATGGGGCTCATTTACTAAGGGTCCGAATTGCGCGATTCTGTCGGATATTCCCGCCGATTTCTGATTTGCGCTGAATTCTGCCGGGATTTTGGCGCACCCGATCAGATTTCGCTGGGATTTGCGCCGGGTTGCATGCAACGGAAATCGGGGGCGTGGCCGTCGGAAAACCCGACGGATTCGGAAAAACCAAGGTATATATATATATATAAAAAAAAAGTGTTGCTTGACACGCACTTACCTGCACCAAAAAATAGAAGGTGAACTCCAACGGACCTCGGCGCAGCAGCGACACCTGGTCGATATCGGTGCACGGACCTTAGTGAAGCGCCAGAAGACCTGAATCCTCGTAGGAGAATGCGTCGCTGGATCACGACAGGACCGGATATGTAAATCTGCCCCAATGTCTTTAACTCTCTGTATCTCTACTTCTGTAGCTCTTTGAACCACAAACCTAATAATATGCATATTTTATCTTTACAATGACACCATATTCATGTTTCTAGCTACGATAAAGTCCAAGTGAGGGGCAACAAAAATGATGCTCCCCCTGCAACCTCTAAAAGTTACCCATCTCAGGGAAAAAAGTGACTCTTCTCTTCTTTTCATAGGTAAACTGCCACATTTTAACACAAAAGAGAGAACTCTAAAAAGGACATTTCATACCCTACCTGAGGAAGCTTGAGGCTGCGTTCACACGATGCGTTGTGTCACGTTTTTTGTTGCGTTTTTTGACGCAATCCAAAGGCTTCAGCCTTGATCACACGTTGAGGTTAAATTGTGTTTCCATTGTATTTGCTAAAATGCAATGTAACATTAGCATGTGATCCAGGCTGAGGCCTTTGGAATGCGTCAAAAACGCAACAAAAAACGCGATGCACCGCATTGTGTGAACGCAACCTGAGGGTGCGTACTCTGCTTCAGTTTTTCTGATGCAGTTTTTGAAGCCAAAAGTAGATGTGGATCATAATGGGTGAGGATATGTCATTGCTCCTCCTCTGTTCTCACTCCACTCCTGGTTTGGATATCAAAAACTGCATCTGAAAAACTGAACATGTGAACGCACCCTGAATGTGGTCAAATCTAGTGACAGTGTTTCATTATTCAGACAATGCAGTCAGAAACAGTGTGCAATTTTGATGCAGTTTTTGCAAGATGACTTGTAAAATAAAAAAAACTGCACCAAAAACCTCATGAAAAATTAATGCTGTTTTTTTAATGAGTGGACCCAACGTTTGGGTTTGGGGTTCAGGTTTGGCGGCACGACCCGGACTTATAGCCAAATTGGCATCAAATTGACACCCCTAGCGACTAGTAATGGCTGTGATTGGCCAGGGGGATACTCCTGGATAGTTGCTAGGGGTGTAAACTTGTTGGATTTGCAATCGGGCAATATGTCTGGGTCATGCAGGCGAACCTGAAGGGGAACGTCGGGACATATTCACATGGTGCAGTTTTGTGTGGTAAAAGTTCATTGGTGTTACGGATACATAAAGGAGTATTCTGATTTTAGGAGTTTATGTGTCAGATTCACCAGATAGTAATTTGATAAATTATTATATAATTAAATAATAAATCCGAATAGCCGTGGGTCCTAGAGGCAAGTGAGAGTTTGCTACAATTGTTTCTAGTTTAGACAATCCTCAGCTTAATACAGCAGCTCACCTTTGTTATCACCTGAATATTTGCTACAATGTATCAGTGCAGGTGAAATGTAACCGCCTGAGTAAGGATGCGGTCACACGCTGCGTTTAGGAGCGCAATTCACGCGCAGATGGGAGGAGCTTTTCCTGATTGCAGATGTGTTTTGACCTAAGGGTGATGCCACACTTGGCGTTTTGAACCCGTTTTTGGTCCGTTTTTAAGCAGTCCGTTAAAAAACGCATCCGTTTTTTAAAGGAAGGGTTTACGGATGCGTTTTTTAATGGACTGCTTAAAAACGGACCAAAAACGGGTTCAAAATGCCAAGTGTGGCATCACCCTTAGGTCAAAACACATCTGCAATCGGGAAAAGCTCCACCCATTTGCGTGTGAATTGCGCTTCTAAACGCAGCATGTGACTGCATCCTCACCCAGACGGTTACATTTCACCTGCACTGATACATTGTAGTGCATGATTGTCTGACAATGCCCTTTCGGTGAACTCCGCGGACCGGGTAAGTAAATGTGCCCCACTATGTCTAAGCTTGTGGTAGATGAGGGTCTGACTCAGAGCAGCAGTACCCAACAAGGGAGACTCCCTGCATAGAGACTGTTACATCGTGTATTGCGTTCTATGGTATCTGTGCAGAGCTCCCCCTAGTGTTGGCAACAGACAGCCAGAACTTTACCATTTACTACATGTAGCAAATATGTACGGTAGCTTTCTTAAAAACATTTATTCCAAGAAAGTAACTGAAAACTGCACCAGGTCCATATGCGCCACATTCATTTTGAGGTGGGGCCTATACGAAAATTTCTATGTATGGTTCCGTGTAGGTCCATAGGTAGGAATTGGCATTTTTTTTTCACAAGATTATATAATATTATTATACTCCAGTCTTCCTTATTATGGACTTTCACTTTCTGTGCGGTGCCAGGGATTGGTTAGATTGGATAGGAAGCCGCTGTGACAGGAACTCATTTTAATTACATAACGCGTTTGTGGTTGTCGCTAATTGTTTGCTCTGCTCATTGGAATCCGTATTACGGCTTGGACGCGGTCCTTGGTCGGGAATCAGCACTCACAATTACAAATGGCAGCTTCTCCGGCAGCAGAAATTACAGTGCCGCTCGGCTCTGCTACATCGCTCATTGGTTGCACATGTGGGGTGAGGGTAGCAGCTGTTTTTAGTACTGGGGCATTTTTGCTGATTCAATCAGTCTAATTTAAGCCGCGTTCACATTCCATCCTCTTTTTAATCAAAACCCATTACTAAGAAATAGTCGATGGCGCATATCGTGTGTGAATGTGCACATATTACATGTTAAAGGTCGGGGATCTGTAGTGCCCAAGCAGTACAATCACTATACGCTTTACCAAGCACAGCGCCATCCATTGTATAGTGGCCGTGTTTAGTATTGCAGCTCTGATCCTGCATGTGTAATGTTCGCGGTCAGACCTCACATTGTGCTAAACGTTCCTAAGACAATAATTAAGCCGGAAGAATAATATTTATGGAAGCAGCGAGGAGTCTGGAGCATCTGCGGAGGTCATACACCAGAACAAGGGAGACCTGGGATCCCGTAGAAGTGACGTCACATCATCGCACGCCCACAATTCTCCGCCTGATGATGGGCAAGTGTATAACTGACAGCTTTCTGTCCTAGGTGATTGTATCAGGACGTATAGACTGTATCAGTGTCTATGGGCCTGGGGGCCGCTTAAGCCCCCTCATTATCAGCCGCACAGCCCTGTTTATCTCTATGTGACCTTTTCCCACAATCTTGATAAATACTAATGTATACAGACATGTTTCTGCTAATTCTATCTGTGTGGTTCCCCCTCCCTACTCAGTTTTTTTCTCCGATTTCCTCCCCCACAATTGACATTTTCCATCCTGGTTCACATATCCTGGAGCCTTTTCGAAGGGACTGAACCGTTGTCTTGATTAAATGCAAACACCAGGCGCAGGCGAGGGCCCCGGCGCAGCAGTGTGGGAAGTGCGCACCGCGTCACCTCTCATCAGGAACTGATTAGCAGGTGCATTTACCATCGTGTTTGCACGGGCCGGGTCACTGCAATGTGTGAGGACTTAGAGGGGTGGGACTGTTTCCTAGAAATTAAGGTAATTGTCCTTAACATAACAACTGATGTCACGTACTAATAGTAGTTTAGCTATTAGTTACTAAGGTTGGGGAGGGGGGTCACTGCCACTGTTTTCTGAGCAGTAGGAAATTTTCTAAAGAACAAATACTTTGAAACTTTGTAAATGCTACCATAACACTGCCCTTATATACAGCAATATAACTACTATAATACTGCCACCCATGTACAAGACTATAACTACTATAATACTGCCTCCTATGTACAGGAATATAACTACTATAATACTGCCCCCTATGTACAAGAATATAACTACTATAATACTGCCCCAATATGTATAATTATATACCTTCCATAAGAGTTTTTTCTCTTGTGTGCCTCTAGTTTCTCATGGTTATATCTCAGACGGGGGATCTTTTTGTTTATGTTGGATGTGAGCCCGTTGCATGGAGCATGTCTTCATGTCACTTTGGAGCGGGCTAAGCTTCATGTGACACATGTGCGGTCGTGGTTTGAGGACTGACTGACACGGGAGGTGTAGTGCTCTGCTGAACACTCAGGGTCCTCAGCCTCATGTTCTGTGGAAAGTCCTCGCCAAATTCCGCAGCTGAGACGCTGATAAAACATTTTTTAGTTACATCTTTTGGCCGGAGGAGTAGGATTCCCTGTGAGTCATACAATCACGAAACTGGACCATGGACAGAGACCTGTCTGCAACTTACAAGGGAACAGCTGTCATTGTTGTGTGAGTTTGCTTAGTTTACCTTGTGCTTTGAAAATATTCAGGACCACATTGGTCAATTTTACCAACAATAGATGACAAATGTGTCAACAAAGGACCTGGGAATAGAGGACTTGTTGACTTTGGACAATCAAGTCAGAGCCAAGGGCATTGTGATTCTTGTTAGAGCCTAGAACTACGTATGGGTCCAACCTGAGCTACACCTCCATGACTTCTAAGGTCCCCTAGCCCCCAGTACTATAAATCTCTATATCTGAGGATTCCATACTCCAGTGATGGTGAGTGCCCAAAATGCAGCCCAGACCCACTTATTTATTGCAAAGTGGCAACACATCAATTCTAGCATTAAATTATTAAAATCTTCTTAATCCGTGCTATACCACAGCTTTTAACGGTCCTGAGGACACCAATATCGTTAACAGACGGTGGGAAAATTCAGATTTCCATTGGCGCTTCCCTGAACAGGAAGAATTGTGGGGCCGAGAGCAGGAGTTTCAATGGCTCCAATGATAATCTGACCGTGTCCACACCTTCTCTTCCTGCAGTCTCAGGTAGACCCAGTTGCTTCACGCCGTGGGTTATCTGGACCTGCAGAAGGATCTCTCAAGTCCTGTCTGGTGAATTCTGCCCTAGTGACCACTGAGAGGACTCAGAGTGCCACCTCTGGCACCCGTGCCACAGGTTCGCCACCACTGCCATACTCCATTATCCAAGTACCCCCTGGAAGTGATCATGTACTGTGCTAAACCTTAAAAATAATGCAACATTTGCAGGTCCCCTGGTTGGTAGACCTACCCAAGTTTGAGAACCTAGACTTTTTTTTGTTGGAATGTAAGCCCTTTTTCTACAGTCTGGTACTAAAGTGTCTCCTGACTTAAGAGAGGAGGTTTTATGAAAAATTTTAACTAACACTCACTTTCCCTTCCAAAGCGTGAAGGTCTACATGGCTCTACAGTAGTGGTGGCTTTCAGTCTTCAGATCTTCTGGTCTCGTTGGACTGCAAATGTCATTATGTTCTTGACCATAGAGCCAATCCCTGGCCTCAGACAAGACTGCAACTGCTAAGGATTGGCTCAGTGGTCAAGTGCACAATGAAGGTGATGACAGAACCAGAAGTCCTGGAGACTGAGAAGAAGCATTAGATCCATGAGGGGCCTTCTGAAAGGTAAGTATTGGTCTTTTTTTTAATCTTACATTGCCCCGTCTGTCCCCCCTGTGTCTCTTCATTCTCATTCCCTTCTCTGTCTTATATCTGAGGATTTTGCAGTCGCTCTGCACATTGCTCTGGTTAAGTAAGTTGGACTTTCTTGGCGTGGAGCAGCTTCCCCTTTGATATGACGCCAGTTGGACCTGCTGCCGACTCTGCCTCATCTCACTCTCTCCAGTCGGGAGAAATCTTTCCAATTCTTATTACTTTTGAACTCTAGGATATTTCTGTCCCGGAAACCTGTCATTCAAGCAAGTCTTAAGACTCCCACCCGACCCGGGCCTGAGCGCTCAATCATGGAGAGGATCATAAACAATGATGTCTGCTCACGTTCTTCATGGATGAGAGTGAGCGGCTTCTAGAGAGACAGTCCACTGACTATGAACTTTTATTGAACACAAGCTGCAGTAATGAAGCCCCCATCCCCCGTCATTCCCTTATGTCCTAATACTGTGTCTTATTAAAAAAAAAACTGTACTGATGACCTCATAGATTTATGTTTTTAATAGAGAAGAGAATTATGTGTTTACTATGAAGTCATTGATGTGCTGTGTCCATATTGATTCCTACAATATAGCTCGAGAGATGAGAGAGTCATAACCTGAGAGAGGAGAGAGTCATAACATGAGGGAGGAGAGAGTCATAACCTAAGAGAAGAGAGAGTCATAACCTGAGAGAGGAAAGAGTCATAACCTGAGGGAGGAGAGAGTCATAACCTGAGGGAAGAGAGAGTCATAACCTGAGGGAGGAGAGAGTCATAACCTGAGAGAAGAGAGAGTCATAACCTGAGAGAGTCATAACCTGAGAGAGTCATAACCT